>BSBM01000797.1:13467500-14067500 GCA_027924585.1 Larix kaempferi
CTACCTGATCATACACAGTATCCTCCTAATACTTATACAGATACATGGTCCAAACATCCAACATGATGCATATACAAATACATACAAATGATCCAACTGATCATATCTAGCATCCAACATGGTGCATACATAAATATACATATAAATGATCCAACTGATCATATCCAGCATCCAACATGATGCGTACATACATATGCATATAAATGATCCAACTTATCATATCCAACATCATCCTGATGCATATATAGAGCAGTAACTAAAGCATCATCATGATGCTCATCATCCAGTGCTTACATCCACAGCCATGTGAAGGATCCTCCTTCCAACATGCTTGGAATGGCTTCTGCAAATGTGTCCATCACTTCTTCCTCGAAGTGTCGTCGATCTGAAGAACACCAAGCCTCTCCCTGAAGTACTCAAACTTCACTCTGGCTAGTGGTTTCGTCAGCACATTTGCAATATGCTCGTCCATCACAACATAAAGGAGCTTCACTGCTCCTCTCTGCACCATATCTCTGATATAGTGATATTTGATCTCTTTGTGTTTCGATCTGTCGTGAAACACTGGGTTCTCAAACAGCTTCACACAACTCTAGTTATCACAGAATATACTAGTAGCATCCAATGGGAGATCAAATAGCTCAGATAGTAGCTTCTGAAGCCATACTGCCTCACAACTAGCTGAACAGGCTGCAACATACTCTGCCTCAGCTATACTCAGTGCTACACAAGACTGCTTCCTGCTAAACCAAGAGATCACACCTAATCCCATACTGAAGTAGCACCCAGAAGTGCTCTTCCTATCTGCAGCACTGCCTTCCCAATCATAATCAACATAACCCTACAGGTTAAACTTTTGATTCGCTTCATACTTGAGCCCATAATCAATTGTACCCTTTAGGTACCTCAGAATATGCTTTACAGCAATCAGGTGAACACTTCTCGGATCCGTCAGGAACTGGCTCAATGTGTTCACCGCAAAGCAAATATCTAGTCTCGTGTTCGTCAGGTACATCAAGAACCCAATCATCTGATAATACATAGAGACATCCTTTGGCTCAGATGAAGCATCACAAAGAAGCTACAGATTCGATGCCATAGGTGTGGCCATGGCCTTGCAATCCATCATCCCAAACCTCTTCAAGATATCTACAGTATACTTCCCTTGTCCAAGGAAGATCCCATCTATACTCTGCCACACCTCCAGACCTAGAAAATAGTGCATCATCCCCAATTCCTTCATCTCAAACTCGACAGCAAGCTTCCGTTGCATGTCGGAAATCAATCTATATTCACCTGTAATAAACAGGTCATCCATATACAAAAGTAGTATCACTGGATTGCCTTCCTCAACCTTGTAGTAATGGTTGGAATCTGCTTTACTCTTGGTAAATCCCAAACTAGATAGAAAGCTGTCTATCCTACCATACCAAGTTCTGCACATATATGACTCCCTGTCATGTGTCTCAGAACCAAGTGGCTGCTCCACATACACTTCTTCTTCAACTACACCATTCAAGAAAGTTGTCTTGAAATCCATCTAGTGTATCTTCCATTTCATCACTGTAGCCAGAGCAAGTACGGATCTAATGGAAGTGTATCTAGCTACAAAAGCAAAAGTCTCTATGCTACCACCTTTAGCATGCTTGATCTTGTAGATCCTCTTGTAAGTCACTACAAACTCTATTTCAGGTCTTGGAACAGCATCCCAAACATCTTCATGATCGACTGGCACTCCTCGATCATGGTATTCTTCCCAGATCCTGGGAACTTCAATATCTTCAATATCTTCAATATTTTCAATAGACAACTTTGTTGCCTAACAAATGTTGTAGTCCTTCTTTTGTAGGTGATGATATACGATCTTTCCTACACAACAAGTTAAATTGCATGATTAGAAAACATCTCATAGTTTTCATAACAAATTCTTACACATAAAGAAATATGTCATACAGTCATGCAATTATCTTAGCCAATGCTTCAATGCAACATTAATCCATATCTCGTAACTTTCTAGATGCCTTCCAATCTCTACCAGAAAATTGTTAAGAGTGTGCACAACTCGCAACATGTCAACAAAGAGGTTTCATTCTAGATAACTAGCAATGGAATGTTGTACAGTGCCATAGGCCACTTACCCATGTATATTAGTAGTATACTGTTCATCAATGCAACTATTCTAATATGCATAATACACAACCTAATTCTAGGAACATGAGTATTATTGAATAGTATTATTTAACATAAAAATATGCAAGGAATGATAATTCAAATACTTATCTTTGTTTGTTTGTTGGGTTGAATCCCTCTCAGTCTTTGCTTCTTTTCTGCAACTTCATTCTAATGTGGATTGTGAGAAGTGGTCAACTCCCTATGAATATCTGTATCCTTGTAGAAACTACTGAAGTGTGCTCCTTCTTGATCTTTGCTTCCTTGCAAGAACAACTAGAGTGTACTCCCTCTTGATTTTTGCTTTCTTGCAGGAACAACTAGAGTGTGCTCCCTCTTGATCTTTTCTCCCTTGCAGGAACAACTGGATTTTGCTCCCTTAATTACCTGTCCTTGAACTTATATCCATCCTTAATCACTATGCATGCTTATTAGTATCATCATTGTGTTATCCTCGATATCTCATACATAATCACACATTCATTTCATACATAATCACATATTCATTAGTATAATCTTAATACTATCAAAACAAAATAATCTTAAACATGTATAGTCATGATCATTTCAAACAGAAATAATAATAAGCATTATTATTTAAGGACTCTTATGGTTAGTCATATCATAAATTAAAGTAAGAAACATAATATGACTACACCCATGATTACTCAAACGCATGAATCATCATTATCAATCATGCCAAGTTTACTTATATAAGAGATCCTATCACAAGGTAGGATTCTAACGTGATATAGGAAAAACATACCTGGATTAGTATGTTAGCTAGTTATGTCTAACGTACTCACATGATGTCTTCTTGTTCTTCTTCAATGACTTGTGCTAGTAACCTACATATCTCATAGGTTAACCATTATAGAACCAAGTTATACATACCTCGTAAATGGATCTTCTATGTGATCCATGACAATTGATGAATCTTTGTCTTCATGTCACCATGATCATATGTTCTTGAACTAGAACATGATTTGTCTTTCTTGGTGTACCTTTCATGTTAGCGAACAACATAAACCTCATACACCACCATAATGCATTAGTACAATCATAAGTGTCAACACCCTAATCAATGAATATCTTCTATCATGCATTCATAGCTTTATTAAGGTGATAGGACAAGTCTAAATTTAAACAAGATTGTACTAACCGTAATAATATGAAGACAAACATACCATAGACATAATCATGAACAAATCTTGAAACATACCTGAATAAGTCATACCTGTCGAGATTGCTTGTAAAATTCTTATGTAAGGCCTTAGCCTCATCTCCCTCTGAAATAGGAACTTCTTCACTTATGCAGATGACCAATCCATTCTCTTCTAGGATTAACCCAATCCACTTGATTTGTAGGAACTGGACCTTGAGCTAGATTAGGGTTTGTCAGAGAAACCCTAAAAATTCAAACTTTGAATTTCAAACTTCTGAAAGGATAGAAATATGTGCCTTGATGAGCTGATCAAACTGGTATACTCAGAATTTGAAAACTGCAAAGTTTCACCCCTCAAATTTGTCTTTGAAACTTTCGAATTCACTAAACATGACCCTGAACTAGGGTTTGATAAAGCCCACCACTCTTCCCAATCAAAAGGTTCGACCCAAAGCTCTAAGCTTCTATTTTTCTAAGGAGCTTCCAACCGTGGTCACAGATTTCAAAAATTCCCATTTTTACAGAAGCCCTAATTTTCCACTTTTCTAATCAAAGTCTCGAACTAGGTTCTGATCAAGCTCATCCTTCTACCCAACCAAAAATTCTGATCTTGGTCTGTAAATTTCGATTTTGATGAGTAGAATTCATCCGTGGTCTCTGATTACAAGAATTCCAACTTTCTCCGAAACCCTAAATTCCGGAAACCATGAATGAAGGTGCTAAAAAATAATTCTGTTTTGATAGAAATATGTACCTGATTGTTTCTGGTGTAACTCCAAACTTTTTGATCCATAGGGTCTGAAATATTTTTTTGTGTGACCTATCATATTTCCAACCCCACAGGTCTGACCTCAAATGGATTCTCTAAGAGAGAGTTATTCCAAGTGTCGCAATGTGACCTGTTTATGGGATAAAACAAGAGATAGAACTTGTACAACATGCCACGTGTCACTGGTTCAGTTTCGGCTTCTGAAAAAGTTACCTAAGCAATTATAGTCCATGCAATACCTATCACTTTTTACAAAATTTCATTTCGAGCTTTTTAGCCCAAGGTACGACCTTTTTTCCAAGGTCACCTGTTTATGACTCAGATCTGAAAGAGTCAAAAACCCTATATTGTACAGATCATAAAACACAAAGTACAACTAATTAGAAGTTTCCCTTTGGACACAAGGTACATGGTGATCTGATATTCGACCTATAGAAGTTTTAGATCCGAAAACATTTCGAAAATGGATTTATAGCGAAAGTGCTACGATGACTGGTTTTTTCTATATCAATCCCAAGCATCATAAGTGCAACAAGTGTCATACATGCCATACCATGTCTTCTTTTAGGCTAGCTCTGATACCATGTTAATTTTTCAGAATTTACTTCAATCTAATCTAGGATCTTAACTGAGAGAACAACATGTACAGTATATCTACAACATATCAATCATGGACACATTAATGCAAGCACACAAGAGACATAAAGTTTACTTGGGGAAAACAATAAAGGTGAAAAACCCCAATAACTTCCTTAGAGATAGATAGAGAAATGATACAGCCAAAGTACAAGAGATAGTCTTCTCCTAGCAATAGCTTCTCCTCCTCCACAAGTGCGCCACTCTCCAAAGAGTGTGTGTGAGAATAGAATGATGAAATAGAGTGCCTCCTGCACTCTATTTATACTTGACTTGACTTGCCTAATAACCTTTACTAGGTCAGCCTTAACTTTACCACATAACATAATGTTGACTCGGCCGACACCCAATAGGGTGGTCTAATAACCCTTTGACCCACATGGCCGACCCCTAATAGGGTGGTATAATAACCCTTCAACCCACATGACTTATACAGGGATGACCCCAACAAGGTGGTCTAATAACCCATCAAGTATAAGTTACGACACTTACAATATAAATGATGACACTTCTGTATAGAGGAAAAATAACATCTCTATAGGAATACAAACACTTTTGTATAGAGGAATAATACCATCTCTATAGGAGTACAATATACATATATGAAATACATTCCGAAGTTACATATACATCAACAAGGGGTGATATTTGGATACCTATCCCCTCAATCTTACCTAACTACAATGTTCTTTTGATGTTCCCCAAGTGGGGTTAGAAAATTGGTTGAGTTAAGTAAAACATTTTATGGCTCACTTTGATTAACGGTGATAGAATGTGTGTAAGTGTGGTTATGTACCAAAATAAAATGCCTTTCTTGGGCGAATATTTATCAAATTAAAATGCTAATTTCAACTTGCAAATATGAAACTTTTAACTGTAAAAGCTTAACAATTTTTTCTTTCAATAAAAATAATAATTTTTTTTTCAAAATAATGTAGTAAAGAAAATAGCAGAAAAAGTAAATGATATCTAAGGCTGCAAGTAAAACAGTAGGCTATCAAAGTGCAGGGGATATGGCTGGAGAATATGGGCCAAAATGGGTGACGAAAAATAAGATGGAAAATCGCAGGGATCGGGTCGAAATCGCGGTTTTCTGGGGAAAAATGCGCAATCTGGGCAAATCTCGCGATCTGTGTCGCGGCTGGGGGGCTGTAAGTCACAATATGGAATCGTGGTCGTGGGTCGAAAACCACAATCTAGATCACGGATAACGGGGAAAAACTCACGATTTCAGGTTAAAACACAGGGTTTTGAAATCACGGCTTTCGGCTAAAAATCCGCGATCTGGATCACATCTGTGGGTTAAGAAACCTGGGATTTTCGGGACGGAAAAAGTCACCGAAAACGAAAGATGAAATTTAAAATTTGGGACTATAGAAGCTGCAGAAATGGCCAAGGGCTAGGGAAGCAAGTTATGGGCTTAGTTGTAGGACATATATACAAAAATAAAGCTAAATAACAACAAAAATAAGAAGAATTCTAGATCTAAACAAAGATTCAAAGTCCCTAGCGGAGTCCCAAAAACTGTTGCTTGGGTTTTCACCCAATCGTGTGCAAATGTGCACCTACTAACTTCGTAGTAGCAGTCTCGATTAAAGCAGTAAAAACTAATGTAAAAAAAAATATTAATATGAGCAAGAAAGTAAATCTACAGTAAACAATAAAAACTCGAATGATCCATATAAAACAAATTTATTTATGAAAAATAGCTTTACAATTAACAGACTACCTCAGATGATGAGGTTGGTTGAGCTTGAGTAGCTGGAAGGGTGAGGTGCTCCAATGCTCCAATGATATTTCTCTTCTCCAAATGCAAGTGGGGGATTGGCCAAAAAGGGCACTCCAAAGATGGATCTAAGCTCAAATGGGGGCTCAAGATCTCAGGGAAGAAATTGGCAGCATAAGGATAGGATGAATGTGGATGAATAGTGAGGAGCCTCTATCACCTTTTTATAGCTTTTGGGTGATGGAGAATACAACCATGGTTTAAGGAAACCAATGGTATTGGTGAAAATGGTTTAGGTTTTCTTTTCCTCTCTTTCTCTCTTTTTTCCTTTTTTGAATATACTTTTGAATTTTATTCCCTTTTAATTGATTTTTGGGAATTTTGGACCCATTTGGAGGGTTTTTTGTATTTTTTGAGGAAAATTAAATATTTTGAGGAGAAAAAGATGGATTTTGGCCTTTTTGGTGGCCTTTGAGGGTTTTTTGAGGTTTTAGAGGCAAAAATGGTAGGAAAAGTGGACAAATGGGTCATGTGACTAGGGAGATGAGCTAGTGAGCATTTTTTGGGTGTCAACACGCCTTACTTCCCACATTCCAATGGACAAGTAGAGGCCATTAACAAGGTCTTGAAAACCATGATTCAATACATGGTGGGTACACATAAGTCGAACTGGAATAACATGCTCTTTTCCGCACTATGGGCATACCGAAACTCCCTCAAGACTGCCACAGGATTTACACTGTTCCAGTTAGTTTACGGATTGGAGGGAGTCCTACCAATAGAGTGTGAGATTCCATCGCTCAAACTCGCAATCGAACTTCTTTCGAACACCACTGCTGAGGAAGAATGCTTCCTTTACCTATCAAAACTCGATGAGACCCGTCGCGATGCTGCTCTTTCCAACGAGGGTGATTTGGTCCTGACATACAACCAAAGGCATGATAAGCTGAGGGAAGGTAAGTTTGAGTCCATGTGGCACGGACCGTACATAGTGAAACGTGTTCTGGAGAAGGGGGCCTACAAACTAGAGGACTATGATGGGATATCTTTGGGTGAGCCCCGAAATGGGCTTTACCTTAAGAGGTACTATGCTTGAGTTTTTCATGCATAGGTACCTTGTATATAATGTACATGGCATGTGTTTTGTGTGGTGTGACACTTTTGTTTTAGTGTGTCTAGATCTTGTTTCTCTACTTATCCATGTTCTGTCTGCATGTGCAGATGGCAACTGGCTATGGATTCGTGGATGGCGCTAGCCAGCATACCTGTAACCTTGCTTTGGTAGCCTGGCTACTTTACTCTCCCACCAGTGAGTTTATCATCTCAGGAGGAAGTTATCTAAAATACGCAACCAATAACGCCGTAGAATACCAGGCAGTGATTGGAACCCTAACTGATGCTCTTTCCTTGGGTATGAACCACGTTGTTATCCACCTGGATTTTCAACTAGTGGTTTCTCATCTTAACTGGATCTACACTATCCGCGACCCTATTGTAGTCCGTCTCTTCCAAGGAGTTCATCTTCTAGAAAGGTCCTTTGAATCTATTCAATACCTTCACATTCCACGAGACATGAATACAGTTGTTGACTCGATGGCTAGCTTCATTCTAGATTGGTACATTGCACACACATAACATATTCATAAAATATAAAGGGAATACATAACATGTAAATCATCAATTGTATAAGCAAACATGTAAACAAGATCTCATTAATCACCAATAGAACACAAGATGTAAAAAACCACTAGAAGTGTCTATATATATATATAAATCGATACAAAATTATAGTGTTGATACAAAAGTCTGAAGCGTGCTAGCTTTCAGTAAGAGTCATCTCTACAAAATCTGAAGCTCATAAGATTTCTATATACACATAAGTAAGACATGCACCTAAGCCCTAGGCCGCTCAGCCCTACGCCTTGAAGCCCCAGGCTACTGCGCATGGAAGCAGACTACGACCCTCGCCACCTTCCAGAGAAGTATGCTGAAATGAACTGATACTCCAACCATCATGTTATGATAGTGACGGGGTAGTTCATGGACGCACAGATCTAAGATGTCCACGACCATCTTCTAGAGGTTATCCTCGACTGCCTCTAACTCCTCCAGAGCATCATGGACCTTAGGGCCCGCCTCTGATGCTGCTCCTCTCCGCACGAGGCGAGAGACTCCAAGTGGTCCCTATGGACCCACATCTGCAAGAAACATGTGAAATTTATTAGCACTACTCCAAAAAAATCATAACATGAATAAAATTAAAAAACACAAGTAGTTGTTCTTACCAATATCATCCCACTGCGCTCCCTCGAGAAGAACCAAGTCTAGGTCTCCTCGGAAGCCCGTACCATGGTATGGGTATTCCTCCACCATGAGGATCTATCCCTGCAACCATGTGAAGAACCCTGTACTAAAACTAATGATGGAACCCTCCCCACCATGGTGAGCCATTACCTCTGCCCACTTGTTCATGTGAGGATCCCGTGCATCCTGGTCCTCAAGATCTACCTGCAGGCGCAAGTGTGGTACCCTCTCCAACCTGAAAGACACCACCACTGATACATAGCCAAACTGCTTTAGCATCCCACGCTGGAACTTGGTCAACTGATCTCTGAGACTGGTGAGAAGTCCTTCCCACTAGTTGAACGCGGTAGGATTCATGCACTCCTCGACATACATCATTTGTGATTTCCTCGCAAGATGAGCGGATTGGCTACCAGCCACCCACACAATAGTAAAGAGTACCGTCCGAAGGGCCCGGTCCCTGACATCCTTGATGGGAATATTCGCACCAGTCATCGGCATACCTGGAGTACACCATTGATCAATCATGTCCTCTACTGAGAAGTCACCACCTTGTGACCCAGTCAAGGACACAGGGTTTCCTTGCCGGGACAACCCAGTCAAAAAATAGATGTCCTCAATCTATGGTCAGCATATGCTCACCAATCTTAAAATGTTGTTGTATTGGGTCCCAACATTGGATCAGGTATGTCAGCAGTGATACTTGGGACCTCATCCCTGGCCAGGGATAATTTTAAGGACCCATACTTATTTAAAAGTGTATAAACCTTGGCGAATCTTACCAATTCTTAAAATGTCAACTATAAAATATTTGGCGATATTTTTAAAAAATATTTCAATTTCTAAGGATTTTATATAGTTTATATAAAAATGTGGTGATTTATAGAGTGAAAAAAGTTTACCCCATCAAAATTGAGCAAAATGGGGCGTCAAAAACTGCAAATTGGCAAATTGTTTGTTGGAAAAAAACATGGAAAAATAGCCCATGGGCTAAATTTCGCCCCTAAAGTTACCCATGTCCCTGACACTCGAAAGTACTTGAGTAACCCATAGTTTCTCAACGTTATAACGCATTGTGGATCATTTTTGTCTTGTATATCATCGAGCTCATGCTCGCGTTCTTGCCACTAAAGAACCATTGTGCTCACTCCAAACCTGTCAAGAGAGTCATTTTAACACCATTAGAACTTTTCCCAACCATCAGAAAAGATTCCATTTGGCTAGGTTTTTGGGTTGAGTTGGTCGTTTGCGCTGGCACAGAACGTCCATTTGGATAGTGCGCCATTGACATAGAACTCCCTTTTGGGTTCTGCGTCAGCGCAGATCCCAAAAGGGAGACTTGCGCCGACCCGTGAGCGCAAATCCCCAAACCCAACATGCCCAAAACCTACTTGAATGCAAGAAAAAACAAATTCTAATCCGATAGAAATTTAAAGAGACAAGTTTAGGGTTACATGTCACTGACGACACCTGAAATGATGGATCACAGCTCCCAAAATCAACAAAAGAAGATCGACTCCAAATGGCACTATTCACCTCTCCAAGTTGGTAAAAAACAAATAGTAATTATTTTTACTATTTACCCCTATTTATATTGAAAAAGAGCATATTCCTTTTTTAATTTATTCCAATGTGGGTTATTTTGCTATAGGTTGATTCATTTATACCCGGTTAATTACTTTTGACCTAGTTTTGAAGCTTGCAGGTGAAGTTAAGTACCGCTTTGATCTTGCTTTTCACAGTTGTGGTCTTTTTACGCGTATTCTCAGGTATGAACAACTCATAGAGCGTCTTTTTGTCATTATTTCGCTCATTAAATTCAATTATTAATGACACAGAGCTAACTCTTTGTTCTTTCTCGTGATCGTAAAACGATGAGAATAAGTTACCGAGTTATAGTTTATCACTTTTTCGGGCTCGTTAAACTCCCATGAAAAAGGAACCCCCTGAAGTCATTTCTTTAAGATCTTTTCAGGCTCTCTAAATACGAAAAGATCGCCAAGCAAACTTGATGCATTCACACTTGTAAAATTATTTGAATGATCATCTTCCTAGTGATAGTTTACCCCTTTTTCGGACCAGGGGGCACTACTTACGAAAAAATAATACTCCAGCCAATCATAACTGGAAGAGTCCTCTCTCGCATTTTTTTACCCTTTTTCGGGCGAAGAGGCTAACTTTACGAAAAAGGACCTTTGGAGTCTTCTTTAGTTCTTTTCAGACTCTCTAAACATGAAATGATGTCGATTTTACCTTCTATGGAATCGTTAAAATTCAACATTGAAGGGCCCACCATGGGACAAACCCCTCCTTTCCTAGGTTCATAAAACATTTGGGATTGGACTCATCTATGAGATGAGCTATACTGAGCATCAGGTTACCCTCCTCAAGCTCGTTAAAAAACACATGAGGCACTAATCAGTCATGATGGGGAAAAATGAAAGATTTTGTATTACACTTTATTTACGGAATTGCATCGGCGCTCTTGAACATGGCAGTCATTTGCAAGTGCATTCAGGACTTGTGTCATCCGTTTGTCTTTGAGTCATGCTGATTTCATGAGTCTTGTCACTCCTTTGGGTCATCCGAAGAATGTTTCCACTATCAGTTGCATTGGGAGTCAGTGTCATTCTCGTCATGTCAATACTGCCAAGTCTTGCCATGCCCATGTTCAAGATATTTTCATTATTCATCATCTGCAGTCAGTAAACCTTCCACCATGTCGGTCTACCTTGAGTCAGTCTTACACATTACACTACCGTCCAATATACTCCAAACATATGTTATCGAGTTTCATGTCGTTTATGGGGGATTCATCATGGCCCTCCTTCGACGGATTCATCCTTGTTGACTTCAACACATCATCCTAGGATTGAATCTAGAAACCAATCAAGTACCTTGGGACTACATGCCTCAATGGCAAGTTACCTCGCTTTCGACATGAGTTTACATCATTGACTCTTGATTGAAATATTTCATTGAGCGTTCGACCTCAACTCATTTATACACACTCGTTGATATGTACTGTGATACCTTGGGGATCATTGACATCAATGGTGATTTCCCTCGCGCTTGTTAACGGTATACATCAATGACCGATAATCAAATGGTTTCTACCATGTTCGACTCCAAAACATTGTAATCACATGGATAGATTTGTATCATTGTGGGTTCATCTTGAAGACCCTGGGAAGTCATATTTTACCAAGGTTGCGATGGATATTGTTTGAGTCATATTACATGGATCCAACTTGTATTGGTTGTGGCTGTGTTATCATCTCATCATGGATCTACGATTGTGTCTAGTAACCATGATTGTGTTCAATCGGTCTTTACTGCCATGGATCTGCATTGTATTGGTCGGAAGCTATGTTGTGAGTTATGTGAGACTGGTATCTCAGATCCAGTTGTACTGTAGCAGCATCCTCCATCCAGCAAGTCCTTGCCATCCATATTTCAAAGCACTTCATCTATCTTTTTTTTCCAGCTTCATGCTTTGGGGGACATTCTATTACACCTAAATATCGTCACCATGACCCTTGTGTCAACTCAGTTCCCTATTCCCTGAAGTCCCTATGATCAAGTAAGTCATGTTAGAGCAAGTTGATTTCTTTTGTCCACATTTCTAGTTGGGCAGGTGCATGATCTCCTTGAGAAAGTAAATCCCAACTAGGGCTGGCGCAGAATGTATTCTGCCATCCTGCACCGGCGGCGCAGAGTATCTTTATACAACCTGTGTTTTCCCTCTCAGGGGCCGGTTGTCTTCATGCAACCTACGCCAGGGTTAGTTAAATGGGATAAAGGGAGCTTTCGAGCGAGTTCTAGAAGTTGGATAAGGTGGATCCCTATCCCTAGCTCCTAGGTGAGTTTTCCTATGGTTCCTTAACATCAAGGGAGTATCCCTTAGCCCTCTCCCAATGATCCTCAACCTACTCTATCCATTTGGTCCTATAAATACAAGGCCCCTCTCCATTCCAAAGGGAGGAAGTCTATAGCACTTATATGCTGGTGAAATTAGCTTAGGATATCCCTACTCATCTTTGGGAGACTCATACTTTCTTTGGAGGCATTGTCTTGGCTTGTCGAAGGAGGATTGCGACGTTAAGGCTTGGGTTGTGATCACATCTCTACTTTGTACTTTCCCTCTTTTAATACGGTAATATAAACTCTTTCTACAAATGGTATCATGTTGATGTTATTTGAGGTTTACTTCCTTAACCATTTACTTAGATCAGTTATTGTTTAGACATATTTTACTGCTTGTATTGTTTCCATATGTCTTGGCAGGTCTTGCAACTAGATATATGATGATCGCGGGATTAGGAACAACAAGGAGAAGAAGAAGATCTACGATATGAAGGTAAGACGTCCATTACTTGATCTCTAAATAGATCTAGGAAAGTAGCTTTGTATTTTGTCCTCATTTGTTCTAGATTCACATTGAACTAGGGAGATCTAGCTCGCGTACACTCGACTAGATTGTCCAATAAAAATATATCAGTTGTGTGGGTGTCTGATAGATGTGTTAATATGTACTATGCCCCATCAAGACCTTCCTCCCCAAATTATAAATCATTTGGAGGTGTTCGGAACCAGTTGTAAACTACACCCCTAGAGTCGAAACAAGGTGAATCCAAGTACTTTTCTTTGGAGGTATATTACAGAGATATCCTGATGAGTGAAACTCAATAAACCAAGGCAAAAAAAAGGAATTTAAAGATCTTATCTCCACACATGGGTAGAATAATGTACTTAGTTCCTACATTGATAATGCATGGAGAGATCACACTATCATACTAAGCTACAACCTCCATAACAATCTTTATAACATGAAATAAGATTGCTATATACCTTGAAAATGAATATCAATATCTAAATAATTGGAAATCGTCAAACAAATTGAGGAGAAAAGTCATTATTAATAAATAAAATTACAAGTCCATGCTGGTTGCTAATACTCAAGGTGATAATTTGATATGCTCAAGCATATTATTTTTGTCTAAGTTTCATATTTTCCACTGGGATACGAAATGAAAATTTTATGAGATATCGGGTTTTGCTTTTTAATCTTGATAACCATCAAAACCACAAGTAGATAAAACAAAAAAGAGATACCAATCAAGCACAATTAAAGGATTTCCAATAGAACAAGAAGGATAATTTTACACAACAGAGTGTTGAATCCCTTAACAAATTTCAAGCTCAAAAGTAACTAAACACTTTAAGACTCGTTGTAGTTTCTGGAATTGTTAAATGTGGGTTAGTAATTACACAATCTCATTTTTATCATGGGCATAAATTTTCATTGGCACGTGCATTAAATCTTAGATATAATTACTAAAGTACTTAATACAGAGCTAAAAGCAATATCCATGACACCTTAAGTGTTAATGATAATAATGAATACATAGGGAGTCTAATGAAGGACAAGCCACTATTTAATGGTGGACTTAGTAGTATCTACATTGCAATGTATATTATCTATTAAACAAAGAAATATAATGAAATTTATGACAATTCAAGCAATTATGGACATATGATTTGATCTTATGGGAAGTAACATAATTAAACGAAATAGAAGGTGTATAAGAGAGATCATTGATAACAACATATTGCTGGCGTACAGTATTTGCAACAATAATAGCTAAAAATGATGAGAAACTGAATATTGTGGGAGCCCAAAAATGTTTAAAACCATCTAGGATAAAGACATATAGATACTTAGAAGTTAATCCTAAAGCACCACATGAAGAAAGAAAATGTATCCATTTAATGTAGAAAAAGCAGGAAATGAATGCACACACCAACTACGGTGGCCTTTTGAGAGACCAATATGAAGTTTTCTAGATTGAGTTCCCTATGAGTTTGCACAAGTGGCTGAGGAGACTTGAAGAAGCTCCAAAACACAAATTTATCCGATAGGTAGAGAAGGACCATTAATTGGAGTTATAGGGACATGGCTACACTTCATTGTCTACATCATCAAATCACCCATGCTGTGAATTTTTGGGGTGGAGACTATTGTAGACGGGTACATTGTGGAGTTTGTTGCGGGAAACTATCAATCCTTTTCAAAAGAGGAATTAGATCTAAAGAAGGGAGCCCAACTTGTTATAAGTCATCTCGAGCTAGTCTTATGCGCTTACTCACCTAAAATACAAGGTATGCATCCCTACCTCTTTACTAATTAGACTTAATTTGAGGAAGGGGTTTCCACCTTGTGCTAGTTGTTGTTGGACTAGATTTCAACCATGACTCATCCTAGTTGAGGGGGGAAAGAAACTCTTTCTCTGATAGAAAATAAAAAAATCAATCAATTGAAAAGATCGATATTTGCTATAAATTCTTAATATCAAGATCCTATAATGTGGCCATTACCCATCTAGTGTGAGCACATATTACTAGTGTAGTTGTTATTACAACATCCTTTAGCAAAACCTCATCTATATAGGTTGAATAAAGAAAACCATATTCATATAGTCCCATGGAACAAATTGATCTAAGGGGATATTAATAATTCCTTCAATTTTTCTAAACATTCATCCACACAAAGCCCTTCAGTTGTGAGAACTAAAATATAATGAGCATAAGCTATGTTGACAAGAACATAATTTGGCCCATCATGAGTTTTAGTGAGTAACAATTTATAATTTGACTCACATGTCACCATCATATTTTCCATACGTAGGGAATCTTAGTAGTGCATGTTCTTCCTCTTCTATCACATTCTAATTGCAAAACTTGCATGTGAAATCTTCCAAAGGAGTTCATGTATTTTCCAAGAGTAATAGGTTGGTAAACATTTGTGATTAAATTGAATTGCATAATCAAAATCTCATCCTATAAAATAACCCTACTCCACTGTAAATTCTATAACCATGTGCTATTTTGCAGTGATTGTCATCTATACCAATAGCCCACCTACCTTATGGTTTTAATTATCGAAGATTGAGTTGTTAGTTTGTGGTATTTTGGTTAGGAAATTATGTCCCAAACTTATTCATGCTTGAATCACCATTTGTCATATCAATAGCTTTGGTATGACTATACAAATCCCAACTGACCAACCATGACAACTTCTACTATTAAACAACGCCCTTGCTAGGGAAGAAAATCTTACTTGACAGGGAAAACATGCCACTTCATGGGGACTTAACCCCGGTCTAGTTAAGAGGAGTTAAGATGATGGCATTCACTTCAAGATAGCATATGTTTATAGAATTTATAGTGGAGTGAAGACACTATTTATTATGATTGTTCTATAGATTTAAGTCTATGTTATATATGAACTAAATCCATAGTAGTTCACATGATTAGAACCTAGTAACCATTCAATGTATATTGCAACATTGAGTATACTATGGAAGGCTTGGGATATACAACTAGTGATGTGTTGTATTGATTTTTAATTGATCTTCACGATTTTGATGGTTTTTAATTCAAACAAATCAGTAGCAAGCAATGATGTGCAGTATTTGGGGCTAAATTTACTCTTCACATGTGTTTAACAAGTTGACTTCTGCAGGGTTGTAGAGCAATGCTTATCTTAGTTTTATTCAAGAGTAGAGTGTTGAATGAAGATGACTAGTGGTGAGAAGAAAATAATAGGGTATAAGAGAAGAGGAGAAGATTTGGACGAAAGTTGAAGTCTAAATCATGTAATTGGTATGGTGTTCAATAATAACCTTTTGAGAAGGTTAGCAGGTAAGAGTTTGTGCATTGAGTCTCGACATACATTTTTGGTGCATATATGTTATGTGTTTTGTGGAGAATTTGAAGGAATCTCAGGGATCTACAAGTTACTCTATAAAATATTTTCATTTTGTTCTTTGGGGATTCCTTTATTGCTTTGATTTATGTGTTTAATGTAATTTTTATTTATAAAAAAACATCTAACTCAATTATCACACTCAAGGATTTTGCTGAGCATTGCATTCCTCGACAATTGCTTTAATTTGATAGCCTAATTTGAAAATTTCATAGACATAAAACAAAAAGTCATTACCAAATGTCAAGTTACAAAAGTCATTGTCAATGGGCAATAAATTCCTTCACAAAATTCATTGCCAATGTCAAGTTGAGGCAATAAATCCAGTGCAATAAACACTCTAGTATTTGCAAATACCATCGGAACTGTTGGAGTATGTAATGTTGAATTGTGAGGTGTTGTTGGTTGTATCTATCAAAGAAGGAATAAATATATCTAATAGTATAAAATATAGTTATCCTACATGCATCATGTAATAAATTCTTTTATTACCATTCTTTATATAAGAGAAGTGGTGAAGCATTATCTCACAAGTGTCATGAGATGTAAATCTTCCATACTTCTAGCTACATGATAGAGGTGAAGGAGAACCTTTGAGGGTATTTTGTGGAAACACACATGACATTATTGTGTCATTTTGACATGATGTGAAGATGGAGAATGATGACTGAAGCTCAAGTGTAAGATTGGAGATTTATGAAGAATAAGGAGACAATACCTTCTCATGGATGTTTCCCTATTTGGGGTTTTACCACGTACATGTGTATCATTTCTTTTCTCTTGTCTTTGTTACACGCAACTTTTGTCATCATCATGATGGTGGATAATGTACCTTTACCCTTTCCACAATCCCTGAAGAATATGCAAAATCCTGCTAGGAAGATGAGAATCATGAGGAAATTCCCCTTGAAACCATAGTTTGAGAGAGTGTCGCAGGTTTCTCTTTGACAACATGCGACAATATTTGTTGTCGCAAGTTGTAACACTATAGGGTGCGATAGTGTCTCATGTTTCCTTTGTCTAGGGTGTGACACTGTCTTTACGAAAAGAAAAAAGAGAACGTTTGAGGAGCTTCTTGAACAAAGCCTTCGTGGATAGTCATCCCTTCTTATTTTGGTGGATCTCAGCCAAGTTCCATAGTCTTTGGGATCCTTTCCTGTCCTTCTCCCCTTATCCTTTCATTTCCTAAATATCCCTTTGAGATTATAAATACAAGCCCAAGCTCATGGAGTAGGCATGGGGAGTTGGAGTTCATAGTAGCTAAATACTGGAGAAATTGTGTTGAACCTTTGATAGCCATTCTCTCGAGGCAATGTGACAAGTTAAGGAAAAGGAACCATTGGAAGGACCTTCACAATGTCAAGGAAAAGGTTGTAAATCTTTTCCCTCATTTGATTTATAATACAATAATACATTCTCTTTCCCATAAAGATTTGTCTTATGTGATCTAAATATTTAGAGCATTTTTCCTTGACCATTTTCTTAGATCCTATCATTTGTATATTATTTCTTTCACTTGTATTGTTTTATTTTTATCTTCATCCAAAAATCACCAACCAAAGCAAAGGAGCCAAAAATCACTACTAGCAAGGACAAACTTCAATCATAAGGTATGATATCCCTTCACTAGTCAATACTTTGATTACATTATCTAGGGGAAGTAGTGTATTTTTTCCTTTTTGTTCTAATTCAAACCATTTGAGATAGGGAGGTCAATTTGTGGTCGATCGCACTAATAGACTAATCCATAAACAATATATAGTTTCTTACTTTGATTATTGTTGCTTGTATGGATAGAAGGCTAGGACTTAGTTTCTTGATTTTTTCATATATAAGTGATATCATTTTTATTTTGACCATTTTTTTCTCAATATTCTAGCATGGTATCACTCTTCTAATGATTATGATGCTTCTAACATGGTATCATTTTATATGTTGTTGCTAACCCTTGTTTATGTAAAATCCATTTCATATTTCTTGTCATTATGGGCTTATCATGTTCATAATATGTTTTACTCTTGGAAGTTCTTTTGTGCATATTATCTCTTTGTTTACTTCACTTTCTCCACATGGGAATGTTAATGTAATGTCATCTTCCTCCATATGTGTTGTTCTCCCTAGTCATCATTAAGGGGGAGTGTTAGAATTTGTAATGTTAATGTTACATGTGTAATGATGTCTAGTGCGATGTCGTAATATATTATGATGTCTTATCCAGCAAATGATGGCATAATTGTCTCTATCTTATGTAAAAGGAGTTATCCCACATGCATGATAGAATAATATTCCCTGATTACCATTCATTATATAATAGGTGGAAAATCATTTATCCCACATGTAGTATGGGATGTAATTCTTCTATACCTCTAGCTATATAATAGAGGTGAAAGAGAGCCTTTGCACATATATGTTAAGAGTTATATTCTTACGTAATTGTAAATTTGTGAGAAGAATATGTGGAGTGGAGCTCAAGTGTAAGATTTGGAGATTTCTAAAGAATAAGAAGACAATACCTTCTCATGGATGTTTCCTCATTTGGGATTTTACCATGTATAATTGATATATCATTTATTTTCTCTTGTCTGTCATTTCTTACTTTGATTAATGTTGCTTGTATGGATAGAAGGCTAGACTAATATATTCTTGCTATTGATTTTCATGTTAACAAACACATTGTTGTATCTTTTCATCAACTGTCACCACCCATCCCCTATCTTTCTCCAGATTACTACTATTGTTCTAGTATCGAGAGAAAGATACACATATATCACTATAGAGATTGTACTCTTTAAACAAGTGAGACCCTTCTATCCACATAAATACATGTATGCCTCTTCCACCTCTGTTTCTAGTGACGGTTTACTAACGCAACTTTTATTGTTGATGTGTAATTATGGTGTCATAGATTGTTGGTGTGTAAATGTGGCATACAAGTGGCACAACTAGGGATTGTTTCTGATAAAGTACCCTAATATTGCACTGATAGAGTGAAAATGTTCTAATAATTGGGAAGAAAACTCTGATTCGTATCTCTTAAAGACAATATCAAGCATTTGAAGATTAAACTTGTCAAGAATTCACGACATATCTCCTTTATCAAATATATGCGCAATTTTAAGGAGAACCAACAAAAACAGAGATGTGCAAGGAAAACAAGAGTAGCATAGCTGCAATGTCCATGAAAAGAGAAAAACGATAACTTATGGTACTTGATTATTGCTGGAAGATATGGGAAACAAAGAAAGCATGGATTGGAATCTATTCCATCCAAGATATGCCAAGTCTATGATACAATAGAAAATCTAAAATTGATTGAGGCCATCTTTGTGAGGTGAAGTATAGATTTGTCAGATCTACTGGTAGCAACTTGAAGACTAGTTCATCCAAATTGATTTGTTCGAATTAACAACCAGATGGTAACGATCCTTTGAGGTAGGTTTTCCACCACATCTCCTCAGCAGAGCAACAAGTGCCTTATGTCCACCTACATCCGTGTAAGAAAAGGCCCTGTTAGGAACATAGTATCGAAGAATTTCTTCTCTACGGAAATAAGCTCTCATGTCAACAGAACTTGGGGTGATAGTGATTGATTTTTTCTAAGCTCTCAAGTCCCGAAACCTTTCCTTTTCATCTATACATGTTGGCATTAACGGTGGTGGTGGGGAAGGCAAAAGAACAATATGTTGAAGAGTTTCTTGCCCATTATTCAACCAATTTGCAAATGCTTCCACCAATTTTAAAAGCATCTTCTGAGGAATTCCCCATGATTCTGGAGAAGTTTTATCCTGATATGTTCTTAAAAAGTGACAATGATCTTTCCTCTCCAAATACTTCAGACCTTCTTGATGTTGAGCAACTTGCGGCTGACAAAGCCCTCTTTTCAACATATAAAAAATTTCAACCAAAGGGCTGCCAAAATAGAAATTCTCTCCATCCAACAATCCCTTCAATGTATGCATGAATGTCTGCCGGTTGACATCAGGAAGATAAACTAATACACTGAATCACTCTTCATCTATAAGGCAATGAATCACTCTTCATCTATAAGAAAATGATTCCATGTATCAAGGGACAATACATGTCTCAAGTCTGGTAGGTCAAAAATCTCATCTAAGTGTTTAAAAGCTATAATATCCTTATGATAGACTATTAATTCCATCCTTTGAAAGAAGACCCAAATCATGAAATCGCACTGTCATATGGGTTATAGTATATCCAATTCCTTAGTCCTAATGACTTGTCATCAAGAGAAGGTTCACCTGTCGTTTTAATGCAACAACATTTCCATGTGTGTTCAACAAGAAACATTTCACTTTTGCATTTTAAATCGGAACCTTTTTCCATCTTTCTCATGATAGGGATAGCAAAACATGATCTAATTGAGGAGATGCAATACTCTTCTTTGTTTTAGGAGTTACAACAAATATTGGATATTCAAAATATGGCTCGATAGAGGGGACACTAATGAGTGTTTCTGGTGAGTATCGAACGTGGCCACAGAATAGTGTCGTTATCATTCTTCGTTTCCTTGGCCATTAGCAAGCCGATTCGAACTATCATTGAACTTGTCTTGTGATGATCGTAAAACAAGAGAACAATGTGGAAATAGTATAGGACTCCGACTACCCACATCAAAGGAGCTCATCAATTTTGGAGCAACATATTGTCCACATCTGGTCGTTCGTTGGCACCTTTCCTTTCACAGTACAGTATTCTGGTTGGAAACGTCCTGGACCTGTGCATTTCGATTGTGCCCATGCCCGTGCACATATTTTCTTATTCCTAGACGTTGCTTTTCCAGTCACTTATTAAAAAAACTAAGCAATGATAAACGATATCCACCAAGAATTTTTTTTTAACCCTCACAGCTGGATTTCTGTATCAGTCTTTATTGAATGGCATTCTGCTTGATGCGGTTTAAGTTGTGTTAAGGTTTTGATTGATGTATTTTTTTTTGTGGGTGTTCATATATTCCCTGTGCATTAGAGTTTTTCTACTCTCAATGGGCCTGCCACCATCATCTAGCACCTGCGTGGATTCTGCTCATTGGTGCGTGGATTACGTGCCATCAATAACCTGTGTTATTTCCTTTACTCACGTAACCATATGCATGATGATTCTGGATTATTTTCCCCTTCCGGCTTGACCGCTCCGTTTATTATAGATCGTTACTACTTGCCAATGAATCTTCTCATCACACCCTTCTAGCGGGTGTCTCTTAGTACGTGGCTATTTTTCTCGTTCTGGTAACTAGTTAGGATGGATTGGATATGAAAGATATATGATACAACTTTCCTGCATCAAGGTACACAAGAGGTATACGTGGTGTTTTACTATCTTCCTCAGGGGAAACATTTCCTGATGAGGGAAAACGTTACAACGTCTTCCATTCCTGTAGTAGAAATCAGTTTTTCCAGCACGACGTCAGATCACAAGAAACAAAGCACTAAAAAAACCTGATAACTTGACAAGCATTCATTAATACTTTTATTGATGGACACTTGTCATAATTAAAATACATATTAATATAGAAATTCAACAACAAAGTTAACTTTATCAAATGAAAAGTAGATTTTTTGAAATTAGGGAAGGTGAACTAATATGTGCAAAATGAAAACATTATGTCATGGACATAATAAATCTGATAAATATATGTAAAAATAGTAGTAAAGGGAATAAATACAAACCTCAGATAAAATTGGTGAAAAGATAAATTAAATTTGGATCAAACTCCAATAAACAGTTTAGATCAAAGCACATTTGGATCAAAATCTCGGTCTGCCATACAAAATGGAAAAATAAAATAATACCAGGGTTCATGGCAACGACTCCATGCATTTTGGAAGCCAACGAATCCTCCGACGTTGCCGAGATGCCCACCATAGACGTCGCCTTCAAAAACTTCAAACAACACTGGGGGTTGCTTCGGGTTGCTTGGGACATGGCAGAGCAGTTGGTGGGTCGGTTTGGAGTGCCTTGTAGACAAGGCCACATGCAACTCTTCTTTTGCTAGTACTGGCTAGACCGTGGTGAGCATCCTACCTATCAACGTTGTCAAGCTGGAGCAAATGAGCAAGGCAATCAGGGGGCTTGCCATCAATCTCAAGTAAGGAGGAGGAGCCAATTTGAATCCTGCAAAAGCCATTGCTGCTTTGCTCTCTTCTCTAGCCTTAATCGGGGCTCCCCTAGGTACCATTACCGGCTTCAACCCACGCTTGTAATAGTGGTGCCATGACTGAAAAACACAAATACAACTAGGGTTTGTAGATCTTCGAGCAAGCAGAAGACCACCGATGGAGAACTGTGCTCATTCGTTGTCTCAACTTCCATGGCAAGTTATGGCATTTGGCAAGCAACAGAGGACATCACATGTAGAGGACAAATGATGTAGGGAATTTGGTGTGAAGAGAGGGGAGGCACATTGCGAGATTCTATTCACTTGATAGACGACGAATCCAACTACGTTGCCACCAAACCATTCTTCTACCTGATTATGATAAATTTTACTTCTAAAAAAACACTTATTTGCCACCTTTCCATCCATGTCATTTGTCTTTCATTTATGTTGCATGCCAAAATTCAACATGGGATGAGAGCGATACGGCAACCTGTGAAAAGTTTCTAGAAGAGGCATAGGAAAGCCCATGGAAAACTGAAGAGACGAGATGTGAGATAGTTAGTGTATTGAGTCAGAGCCAGAGTTCATGAGCTATGTACTTGGTGATTATTTTTGGACCTTAAAGGTTAATTAAAGCTTCAATGCATTATTTATGTATTTTTCTCTCAAGCTTTAATTTTATGTATTTCAAAACTCTTATATCTTGATGTTAATGATTTTTGGACTTTAAAGGCTAATTAAAGCTTCAATGCATTGTTTTTTCTTATATGCACCCTTACATGCAATATAAATAAAAAACTTTGCATAGTTGGCGTAATCTGTTTTCTGTCTGGTTCATAATAAGACAAATTGGTTCCGATCTGGGTTTAGTTATGATAACTTTGTGTTTTTATAACATAAATACCCCTCTCAACACAAGCTTGACCCCAACCCTCTTCCCACAGTCTGTTGAAACCACCATTGGTGTCACTCCTGGTTCTTTATCACTATTATATTTGAAAGTCGAGTCCACCACTTGATGCTCACTCCCCTAAGCAACCATCATCGAACATGCCCTCAAATGTTCCTTTTTCCAAGAGGAGCTAGCCCAAAAGGCTATTTTTCAATTTACTAGCCATCAAGCCGCGAAGTCCCCAAATCATTCGTCGAAAACTTGATATGAAGATCACATATTGGTTAATTCTCATCCACTGAGTGAGATGGGCAGCTAACTGTGTTGCTCGTTGGCTGTCAAAGAGTGCAACGTAGATACATGTCGTGTTTTAGTATATCCGCTTCAAAGTTTTGTCAGTTTCTTTGTTTTTTTTTCACACTTGTAAGGTGCGTGACTTCTTTCTTCACAAATCATATTTTTTCTCTTGAGGGGCACGCATCGATTTTCTTTACCTTTCACTGTCAATATTGAAGGGGGTTTACAAAATCCTTTTATAGTTTCAATTTTTCGATTACAATTCCTTTACTTGCCTAATGCTGGAATGGCCAGTTCCAACCTAGACACCTTGCATGTAAACTTAACTTAATGGTATTAGTATAACAAAAGAATCGCTGCCATCATTATATTTATTTTAATCATCTATGCTCTTTAACCTTCAAAGTAATCAGAGCAATGCCTCTGGAGCTCCATCGTGCTCCTTCTCCAATTTTCCATGTTTCTTTGCTTCTCTGTCCAGTCTTGCAAACCATTGTGGGTTGGTCTCAAATTCCATTTCCAACATGGTCTTTGCTTCCTCTCACAAATTGCTTAGAAATGTAGTCCCATCTCAGGCAATGTTGGGTATGTTGCTCCTTCTAGATATATACAATAATAATAATAATAATAATCTTATTTAAGGTCACAACCTAACTAGATGTCAAATTGACGTATGAGACCCCTTTGTTTGTGGGACATCTTTTCTTTTTCCAGAAGCTTAACAACTTAACACTAGGTTATCTTTTCCACTTTGTGTTGATGCCCCACATATTTGTTGGGTTGTTGCTTGTAACTCTTTTTTGGGTAGAGACCGTTTTTGTTAACTATTAATAAATTACAATATGTACATCTACATTTTAAACAAAAAAAAGTGGGTTGCAAGGGAAACCAACACAAGCACCACCATCGAAGGCATTGAAATCTTAATATCTACTTCAAAACTGCTCTAACTATGAACTCTAAACAAAATATATCCTTACACTACCCTACATGAGCAGAAATGTCCAAGGGTCAAGAAATTCAGAGTGCCATCATTGCGAGTACAATTGACTAAAAAATTAATAATAGGACCATAAAAACACAAGATTATGTCACTCCCAGGATCAAGCCAATGATTTTTGGAATATCATTATCATTATTGTGCAACCCCTGCCCCTTGATTTGAGTCTTGGGCTTTGGAGCATCAACCTCCCATCCATTGTTTTCCTGCCATGGCATATTCTTGGCTTCAAAATTTTTGAGGTCCAACATAGGGAAGTTATCATTAAATGGTTGGTTATAAGGGCTTTGAGGCCAGCTATGGTGGCATTCTTGGCACTGCCTTACAACTAATATATTTTTTCATTATGCGTTGGAGTAATTATGTTCAAATTTTAAAGTTTTTGGGTAGAAATTTATCCATCCTCATTAGGGAGAACTAAGAAGCGCGAGGAAAACGAGATTGTTGGAGTGCTACAAAAGGAGGTAAATAAATATGAATAAAAGGGTCTAACTTATTTAATTCAAAATTAAAAAAGCTAGAATAAGGCCAACTTACATAGATTGAAAGAGGAGCTTAAAAGGAAAAACAGGGGGAGAAAATTTAATAAAAAAAGGTCAGAACAAAGTTTACTCCAAATAAAAATGAACAATTGCCTCACAACTCAGTTGACTTTGTGCTTGCATTGCCCCTCCAGTCTTTTAGCATTGCTATGAATGGCTTGTGCGACTCTTATATGATTGCTACGAATGGCTTGTACTAGCTGAAGGTGTGGGAGGCTCCTAACTCTTGGCACAGGGGGACCCATCCCAATAGTCCAGATGTACTTAACATCTCTAAAGTATAAACTTTATGATATTTGATTTTTACTTTTGCAGAAATGTTGAATTGTTTTTGGTATGAATTTGTCAAACTACATTTTGAACAACTTAGATTTTTGGGCATTTTGGAGTAGCTAATAAGGATTCTTAGTGATTAGTATATGATAGGGATTCTTATCATATGATAAGGATATTTGTCTCACTTTATTATTTGTACTATGTGCAAATTATTGTGGTTTGGTGTGACGAATCCTTTTGGTTTCCTAATACCTATTTTCATGGAGTAGTTGAGTTCATATTTCTAACTATCTCTATTATTGTATTTTGATTGTTATTTGTCAGGATCTTGTCTCCTTGTTTGTTAAGGTGGTTTTCTTGATGTAAAACTATAAAATCTTGTTCTTGCTTAATGAAAAAGTAGCCAGAGAGTTTTATTTTGCACCTGGCATGTAGAACTCTACTCATGAGTGGGATTTCTTACATCATTGCTATCAGTGTTAACACCTAAAAAGTGCTCACTAGCTCATTCCCTTACTCACATGACCCATTTGTCCACTTTTCCACCATCTGAGCCTCTGAAACCAACAAAAGGTCACCAAAAGACCTTAGTACACCCCTTTTTCCATTAAAAAAGATTATTTTTCCAAGAAAATCATAAAAAAACCCTCAAAAAGGGTCCAAATTCCCAAAAATATTAAAAAGGGAATTAAAATATTATTTTTATTCAAAAAAGGAAAAAGGAGGGAAAATTACCTAAACCATGTTGGTCAATACCATTGGTTTCCACAAAACCACAAATGGTATCTCCCACCACCAAAACCTATAAAAAGGTGGTAGGGGCTCCTCATTTCACATCCTTCCATTATCTCATCCTTATGCTGCTGAAATCTCCCCTGAGCACTTTTAGCCATTGAAGCAACCTTGGAGAAGGAGACCTCTTGGAGTTTGGAGCTACTCATCTTGGGAGTTGCTCAACATCAACCTTCACCATTGAAGGTAATATCGCAAGCACTTGCTTGCCCCCCATTTTTCAATACAAAAAATTATTTATTATGTTTCTTGTTCTTGATTTTGAAATGTTTACATTATTTGCTTAGATTCTTGTTTAGATCCATGAAAAGTATTGTTTATTTAGCTTATTGTTTTTATTTCTATTGAAACTGCTACTACTAGTTAGTAGGTGCCCATAGCACTAAGCTTGGTTGCAAAACCGAGCCAACAATCAGAACACTTTTCCAATATGTTATGGGGTTGGGTTCATGCTCTTTGTTTCTTTGATTCTTGTGGCTATTGTTCATGGGATTTCCTTTTGTTGTGGTTGTTTATTTTCTATTGGGTGTGGGTGGAATAGTGTCTTTAAATTTTTCTATAGCTACATTTGTCAGCTACCGATTCTTCCACGCCTATGTTGGTTGTTTCTTTTCTATTGGGTGTGGGTGGAATAGTGTGTTTAAATTTGTCTACACCTGCATTGGTCAACTACTGATTCTTCCACACCTATGTTGGTTGTTTATTTTCTGTTGGGTGTGGGTGGAATAGTGTCTTTAATTTTGTCTACACCTGCATTGGTCAGCTACTGATTCTAATGTTGGTTGGCTATCAAACAACCATGTATTTCTCCCAACAATGGTCTAGAATGCCTAGGATCGTTTGGCCTTGATGTTGGCCCTTGCATTCTCATAGGCCATCTTTCTTCCTTGGTCTCTTTGACTGCATAGGTACAGGAGATTTTTGTGAATGGACATATTCTATTTCCATTTGTTCATGTATTCACCACAAAATCTATTGTCATTGCATTGAAATTCATAGAATGCAAATTTTAAAAGTCAAAATTGATGTAGATTTATTATGGAAGCTTTGAGGTTTTGATAGTTTTGGCCGTCTTTGTCAGTTTGTTGTGACCATGCTTAGATTCTTTGGAGGAAATGTTACAAGCCAAGAATAATTTGTAGAAGACAATGGATTTTAGTGCTCCCAAATGGTGTATTTCAGCTTTAAAAATGATTGAAAAGATGCATGTACGATTGAGTTTGGATGGGCACAGGAAAGCAATGCAACATCTTATGAATCATAGCCATGGGTTTCCACGCCATCTCCTTGACACCTTCCTTTTTTATGATGCTTTTCATGGTTTTATACGAAGGTGTGTGACACTATTGGTTTCCAAGAAGTGGTTAATTATCATATTTTTAATTTGTTAATACAATGTCAACACTTATCTTTTTTTAGTCAAAATTCCTTATAAGGAGAGGATTGGAATCCAATAGATTTAAGTTTTCTTATTTTGGGAGCTCATAAAAAGTTCATAAGTGAGGGGATAAACATATAGTGGTTTTAGGCATGAGACAAATGTTTATGGAGAAATTTTAACCTTTGAGGGAAAGTTGCTTTTAAAACCTTGTTTAAGAGAAACTCGATTTCGGAAGCCATTCTGAATTTATGATTGGAGCAATAATCTTGGCTTCCACCATCTTATGTACTTCCTTTTGAACCTGTAATCACACAACTTGTAGTTTCCCCAAAAGGTTATCCTATCCAGGATGGTAGAGGCATTGGACAACTAAAGAGGTGACCCAAGATATGCCACGGTTCCCAAGGTAAATGATTGTCACGCTAACTGAGGCACTCTTCAGTTTAGATCTATCCTAAGCAAGACCAAGGGGGAGATCCTAGCTAACCAATGAAGGCTAGCGAGCCTACTCTAGACCTCCTAGGGAAATGTGAAGTTGAAAAAGGAGAAGATCAAGAGTGTGAAGTGGACACATAGAGTTAGGGCTTGGTTGAGGAGGCTTATGGAAGGACAAATACTCAACCAATGAAATGATTATGCCACTTATGAAGTTAGGTGAATAGATCTAGATAGATCTAATTCCAATCAAGAAAACCAAAGTGGGGCCCACCCTTAAATTAAGGAAAGTGGTTGAGATGGGGTCCACAAGGTGAGTTTAAAGGACAAATGGCACTAGAAGGTTGGATAATTAGTAGATCTTAATTTTAAGGGGAAAAGTAACCCAACCCAGATGATAGATCCGGAAATATGCATAAAACCCACAAGTGCGTCCCCCTCAAGATATGATCAGTGCCTTAGATTGGGGGTCAAATGGAGTCAGATTTAAACCAAAATTAGCTATGATGTTCTTTAATTAAATTAGAAGTGGGTTTTATGTTTTAAGCCCAAATAATCTCCATATCTATCAAATCTAAAAATCTAGGGTTTTAACAATGAGGGTTTGAAGTGACCAATGGGTAAAATGCATGAAAATAGATACGTGACTTGTAGATATTACCTCTAAAGCTTGTGGCTACCTTGAAAATTGATAATTCTTCCCAAGTGAAGCAATCAAGAGTGAGATCTAGCTTCCCCAAGTGAAATCGCTATCCCTCCAGAGTGACAAGTGCGCCCTTCCCTGCCAAAAATGATCTATGTGAGAATCAATCAAGCATGAAAATGACTATACAGAAGAAAAAATGAAACAAGTAGCATCAAATATGTCACGAAGATACAATAATGATACTCCCTGAGACAATGATTGATCCAAAGGTTAGATATGGGGTTTCCGACCACAATGAGCGTCCCCTCAAGTCATCCTCCTCTTCTTCCACACGGCCTCCCTGTAGAGAAAACGTTTGGAGAAACGAGATCCACAATGATAACATAGAGAAAAGATTGTATATTCAACTTGCAAGAGCATCCATCAAAGCCAGAGAAGTAGATCTGCAAAAATAGTATTTTATTCCAGTATTTTCAGAGCCCAAAAGGTGCCATTACAATAGGGGGGTCTCTTCCTTAAATAGGAATGAGAGAGACCAAAACCCTAAACCACTTTATGAATGAGTGGTTGATATCAAAAGATAGATACAATATAAACAACGACTATGATGAGCCGGAACAATATAACATGGATCAACTCACTAAGAAGGGTGCGCACTCACTAAAAGAGGCCCTAGGGGGGTCGCACCACATAAAAGTGACTAGGACAAGTGAAAGGAGCACATGGTGGGGCTAGGAGGTATTATTATCCTTCACTAGCATCACCCCATGGCACAATAACATAAGATATGACTCAATAACATGTCCAAGTGACCAAATGACCAAATCGTGGCCCCCTCAATGAGAGAATAATACATCAAATCACAACTGGGAGAGTGTGTGGACCCCACCGAATGCTACAAGCTGATATGGAAGGAGTGGGATACATCACAAATTACCTATGCACAAACCTCATGCCAAATCCTTTCCTCAATAGCCCAACTTGATTTCCTCAATGACCTTTTTATCCCATTTTTATTCCACCTGAAAATCATCAAAATCTCTGTAGCTCACTTCCTGGTGTCCCAGACAGAAAATATGACTGCACCAACATATCTAGAGATGGATTAATATGGTTATAAAAAGTGGCTGGACCCCCATCTCCTCTATAGCACCCTAGGGAAACGTGCTAGATCAATGCAACTACTGGACATGCCATTTATGCATGGCAAAGTTGGACAAAAGTGGAAATATGACCATATCATCACTGAGAGTGCCTGAAACTGATAACTGAGTGTCTCAATGGACTAAGAAGGTCCAAATATACTAGAGATGAGTACCCATACACCCTATGGCAACCTATAAGATCATTTGTAGCCTCAACCATACCTGAACAATAATAAAATAATGGTCTGGAAATAATAATAACCATAAAAGAAATACATTAACCATCATCTAAAACCTGTGTCCACTGTATGGAATCATCAAAGGTGCATCATAGAACCATAAATCATCATCATATAACATCACTATTCCAACTCATCATGGATCCCAAGGTTGACTTGTTCAAACTAGGTTTGACCAGGTCAAGACTAATCAAAATATGACCCGGCTAGAAAATCCTGATGCTGCAAGTGCAAATGGTTAAAGCATGCTCTGTTAATCATTCTCATGGAAAGACTTAAAGTATTAAGCATCATTTCACTGGCAGTTAATAGATAATTATACCAAATACAAGTTTAAATAATCATTTACTTACAATAGAACCTCAGGAATATACTCATTTTGTAGAAATGAACATTTTGCTAGCAAAGGGTGAGGGTGAAGAACAAGGCTGTTGGGAGCCCAAAGCCAGAGTGAAAAATGAAATTTTCAAAAGCTTTTGTTTTGGGAGCATTTTTTGTATAATATATATTTTAATATATTTTGATGCATATATATTAAAAAAAACATGTATAATGCCAAATTAGCTATAGAAAACATGAAAACATAGATATTCATATAACCATTTTGTACACATTGATATAACATCAATCATCTAGGAGCTATAACTTGTAACATTGTCATTAAATGATCAAATCATCAATCATCAACAACATCAACCTTCAAATTTCAACATATAATATTTGCCATCAAACTAGGCCATAATGTTTACAAAATAGGCCGTAATAAACATGAAATACAAAGTACGATGATACTATCTAGTATCTACTAAGCTTTCCGCTTGCCACGAGAAACTTCCAATTTCTTTTCTCATTGTCTAGGTGGAATAGGAGCTATTGGAAGTGATCGTGGAACATGAGAAGAATATGAATGCCCCCCATGGATTGTTTGACGTTGTGAAGCTAAAGGAAAAACTCATGCATCTGGAAAGCTACCACTGCTTAGGGGTGGCATCTTTGTATGGTTACATGTAGTATGAATTGGATCATCATGATCACCCAATAGTTCAGCCTCCAAGCACTCTAATGCTATGGCTCCATCCTCCACATTAGCCTCCTCTGGATTGTTGTCCCAAGTCAAAAAAATTCTATCATTCTTGGCCGCCTCACAATAATGGAACAACCTCAAGTTGTAGTGCACATAAACCAAGCTTTCTGCGTGTTCTACATTTAAACTGTTTCTCTTTACACCGTGGATGAAGCTATAGGTGATCCAACACCTCTCTGTAGAAGAGCTATTAACAACCTGTGAAAGCACCCTCATCGCCAATTTATGCAAATATGAGGCTCCAAATCCATACATGTTCCACCAACAGATAGGATCCAATCTATCTCGATCTTTGGTTGCATGCATGGTACCAAAGACTCCATGCTCACTGATGTATTTGCTCAATTCACTCTCTAATTGAGCACACTCATCCTTATTAGGGACCAACTTGTCTAATGCAAGCATATACCCATTTTGCACCTCTGGATTTGTGTGGGGTTTTTTTCTAACTCCACCCCCAGGTGCAGGTTGGGCCAACCAAATTGGAGAATAGTATTTTGGGGTAAGGACATATGAAAGGGCATGGAGTGGAACATTTATATTATCCCACCTTTTGACCACATGTTTATGAATATGGTCATACACGATTGCATCTCTTTTCTCAACAATGTCTTTGATTTGACCAAGCATGCTATCCATCTGCTCATATACCTCCCCAATCACCTACTGATCTGTATCTGCAAAATGAATCATGTTATAAATTGGCTTGGTGAACTGCAGAACATACCTAACCCGTGACCAGAAATGACCATCAAGAACGGTGTCCTCCACCTCCTGAAAGTCATGTATATCAGTTGTGCTTGCAGGTCTTTCTTTTAATTCTTTCCATAGATCACTTGAGACCATACTATCCAATGCCTCTCTTACCTTCAAAAGCCTCCTAAAGGTGAGGTAGTAGCTAGCAAATCTAGTCTTTTCAATCTTCAATAGCTCCAACCTAGAGTGATTGCGAAAAATGTGTTGGGCCATGCTATGATTGGTAATAAATTTGATCATTTCTTACCTCTCTTGTACAAGGAACCAATCCATCGGTAATTAGGGTCCTTCATCTTAACCATATAGTGCATCAAAAGGTTCAATGTGTGAACCAAACACCCTAACCAAAATATGTTGGGATACTTATCCTCAATGATTGCTCCCGTTGCCTTACAATTAGCATCATTGTCAATGATGACGTGAATGACATTGTATGGCCCAATCTCCTGAATGGTTTTAAGTAAAGGTTGTGCAATATTAATACCAGTCTTGTAGCGATCTGAGTAGTCATGGGATGAAAAGAAGATCGCACTGCTAGAAAAAATGCCAAGAATATTTATCAATGGCTTGCCTTTAACATTTTTCCACCCATCAGATACAATGGATGCCCCATAGTTGGACCAATCATTTTTAAACTTTCTAAGAGCACCATTGATTTTGTCTCTTTCCCTGTCAAGTCCCACGGTTCTAGATTTTTCATACCCAGGGCTTCTGTATCCTTTAGGGGCATCGTTGATGGCTTGTACCATTTCATGCCAATAGGTTGAGCGAAGAACATTGAATGGCACATCACATGCATAGAGAAACCTAAAATTTTTGAATCCACATCATCTCTACAACCTTGGTCAAGGAAATCCGATAATGTTCTTCGCATAGGCGAGATTCCACTACCTTGGGGAGATGAGGTTCCCGATCGAGCCGATGATGATCCGGTTCCAGTTCCACTACCAAACATTCTCCGTGAGGATTCAAATTCAACCCTTGATCTCTTGGAATTGTTTTGAGCGGCCTCTTCTTCCACGTGTATTTGTTTCTCTCTTTAGCTGGCACTTTGTCACAGGTTTTGACTCCAGTATCCTTACCTTGATCGCATGGCATAATCCCACACAAATGATTTCTTACTCAGGTATATGAACCTATGTAAGTTTTATTACAATGGGGGCATATAAAATTTGTGGTTCCACCCCCTCTCCCTCCCCCAAACCTTGTCACATACTTCCACAAAGGTGTTGTGTCTTTTTGTTTTTTCCCTTGATCACTCTCATTCTAATCATCATCACCCTCTTCCCCTTCCTCCTCTTCTCCATGGTATGTGTCACTCTCTGCCTCTTCCCCCTCATCACTACCACCACCATATCTACTTCCCAACACCATCATAATGAGAAGGTGGAACCAAAATCCAAAACCACATACCCATCATGTTTTTTTGATTCAAGATGAGAGTCACTTGTTGCCTGCAATAGAATTATGGAGAAGAAGGAACTGGAAAGAGTAGGAGAAGAGAACATTGCAAGGTTTAAATTTTTTAACATAGTGAAATATTTTTTCAAAAACAAACAAAGATTGGGTTTTTAGAACCTACCTCTTTATCTCTTCAATGGTGGTTGAATGTCTCTATGGAATCCTTCAATCTCCCTTCCAAGCTCTCACAAATAGAAGCCTTCAATCTCCCCTCCAAATCCCACAAATTTGCTCTCAAATAACTAGCAAACCCACTCAAAGCCCTAGCAAGAGAAGTGAAATCAATGAAATGAGGAATAGAATGAGTCCAAATGGAGTCCAATAGACTTTATTTGCCTAAATGAACCCTTTAGCCAATCCCTAAAAAAATTACAAAATTGAGAAAAATCGGACTCAAGTCCGCCAAGCCCGCAGAATCGCTCAGGAAGCATTTTCGAGAGCAATTTTTTTGGTCTGGGATCGCTCAGGAATCGATGAGGAATCGCTCTAGAAGCATTGATTCCTCATCAATTCCTGAGAAATTCCTAATAAACCAGGGATCATTTTTTCCCCCCTGGAATCACGAATTTAGAAATCAATTCCGGGAGGAAGTGATGAGGAATCACGATTCTGGGATCGATTCCTCATTGCTTCCTCCGGAATCACGAATTGGGAGCGAAGCGGAGGGGGATAGAGCGATTCCCCGCAGCTTAGGTGAAGAATGAAAGGCTAGGATAAGGGGATGACTTGACTGAATCAACACTGTGATACTTTGGATAAGGGAAAATGGGAAATACACACTTAAGCATATGTCGGATAATAAACACACAGGGAATGGCAATGTCTCACAAATGGAATAAGTTGTTCAAAGGAGTTCTTATTCAACCTTGGAAAATGTCTACAACTCACATCTAAGATTAAACAGCTCCGTGATGATATTTTCTAGAACCACCATGGTTGGGTTCCCGGCTAACTGTTACTAGACAATCCACCGAAAGCAGGCTTAAGGCGTGATCTCCCTAGTTCAACATGAATCTAGAACAAGTGAGACATAATATGAAACTGCTTTCCTAGATCTAGTTAAAGATCGAGTGATTAGATGTCTTACATTTTAGAATCGTAGATCCTTTCTCCTTGATGTTGCTCCAAGATTCACGGTCTTTAGATCTCACCTGCAAAACATGTCAAATCATACAGAACAATACAAGCAGTAAAACAATATCTAAACAATAACAAATCTAAGTAAACGGTTAAGCAAGTAAACTACGCAAACATTATTAACACAACAACATTTGGTGGAAAGAGTTTATATTACTGTATTAAAGAAGGGAAGTACAAAAAGTGAGATGATTACAACCAAAGCTTAACGTCGCAATCCTCCTCCAATAAGCCAATGCCAAAGCCTGCAAAGGAAGTACAGGTCTCCCAAGAGATGAGTAGAAATATCCTAATCTAATTTCACCATCATGCAAATACTATAGACTTCCTCCCTTTGGAATGGGAATGAGCTTCATATATATAGGACTAAGAGGATAGGGTAGGTTGAGATATAGTGGGACAGGGTGAAGGGATCCTCCCAAAGGGATAGGGAACCGACTATTAGCTCCCCTATAGGTTAGTGTTGTGGGGAAAAAGCACCTATAGTTCAGGGGAGAAACTACCAACTTACGGTGATAAAGATAGACTGATGTAACGTCCCCTTCTCCATAGAACAACAGGGAATGAGACATTAACAACATACCGGGCTTTTGTAACTTTAGCCCCAATAATTTTTGCCCATAAATGACTAACATTTTAAAACTTCTATATGCAGATTCGTTTCAATATAAACACAGCGGAATGAACATGCTAACAAGCACTCAAACAGACAGTAATTGCAATCATATCAATCACAGCAAGGAATGATTCAACATACAGAGACCCAATCTCATTCGTATGCCATGCATGGATTCTATATTAATTCATTTCATTAACCATGGGCAATTTAACATATTGCAGAATGCAAAAAGGAATAATTTATAATCCACAGAACACTTATCTTGAGAAGATGATGTCCAACGACTGGCTACGTGAGAGCAACGTTCCACCCAACCATAGATCTCTGTCCAGCCTGTATTCTTTCAGCTGAGAGATCACCCCCGAGCTGGGCTGTGTATCCACTAAGGAGGAACTAGATGGCTCACTCACAGTCAGGGTTTCACTCAAACAACCATGCTAAGCCAACACACGGTTGGGTTTCTCAAGCATGTAATAGGAGATGGAGGAGGATGCTAGTCCACTAAGCTCAATCCCAGAGCCACATACTCTTCAAGCTAGACTCAGCAATCCCATCCTCTGCTCATACATCCACAACTGGATTTCTCACAACTCTGTCACAAACAACCCAAATCCGTCACTGATTTTCTGGGCCATTAAAATTGGGTTTTCCCATGGTTTTTGGGGTAGCTATTGCTCCCAGATTCGCCCCAAGGTTCCTACCAATGGATCCCCCATTGGATTTCTCTGTCCAATACCAAATCGGGACGTTTTTGGCTTCCCAAAACGTGGGTTCTCTCACAGTCGCGATTTTTCCATTTTCTCACTGTTGGGAGCTCGTTTTTGGGTGGGCAAAGATGTCCCATACTTCCACAATGGAATGGGGATAAGGATGGAGCAACCCCCAAGGTGTAGAGTGACTTGTGGGACAAGTCAAAAGAGCCCATACCTTCCCATACGAATTTCAGGGCTGCCCATGCTCCATCAAAGTCATTGACTTAATTCTTCAACCATTCTCTTACAACAGGAATAAATGTCATCTAGAAAGGTCAAATGGGTTCTCATAAAGACATATGGCAACCTATGGTTTACTCCCATAACCCCCTCACCACTCCCTAGTGGATACACGTGGCCCCTTCTCATTCGTTGCCTCCATAGCCAGTCTTGGATTTTTATATTGCCTGATGTTTATTTACATCCTATTACAATTTCCATGGCTTAAGAGCACATGGTATCAAATATCAAATACTTGCCCTTTAAATAAAATTCGGCTTTCACTAGCGGGGCCTTGGCCTTGAGCTCCACGCTAGGAAAACATACATCACATGTACACTGATTTACATTAAAGGCTCATATATCCTAAGGGTCAAATTGGGGGTATTACATTCCCCTCCCCCTTAGAACAACACCGTCCTCGGTGTTCCAAGACTTAGGCATACATATACAATTTACATATATCCAAAACTTCAAAACTTTGCAGATCTGCCCTGCATTCTATCCTTTACTTTGAACTTTCAGGACCAAGTCCTTTGATTTTCACGAGCTGCTCCTACTGATTCAGATCTTCCAGCTCATCCATAAGTCTGAAAACTTTATGGCTGCTACCTTCTTGAGGTTCTCTTGTTGGGCAGTTACGGAGGCAATGATCCCCTCCACACTTCCAACACTTCACTGGTTGCTTCATATTTGCATGCTCAATTTCCTTTGAGTCTTTCCACCTGGAGCGTCTCTTAACCGGACGATTGGATGAATGCTTCTTCATTGATCCACTTTTCTCTCCTTTGCTGATTGCTTTCACAATGCTTTTTACCTCTTTCTGCAAACGAAGAGTGTCCTGCAAGACCTTGTGGTTCATCTCGTTCTGCTGCTTTTGCATCTTGAGCATCTCTCCAAGATTTTCTTGGGTCTTGGCAATTGTTTGAAGAAGACCCCCAGCCAATTCTAATAGCCCTTGGTCTGCTGCCATGGTCAATGGAAACAACTGACCACGCTTTTCTCACTAGAAACACTTTCCTGCACCGGCTGCAACCAATCGATTCAATTTCCACCTGTGAAATTCATCATTACAACTCTCGTTAGGCCAAGCATAACCCGAACATTTAAAAATCAGTCAATGGTTTTTCCCCAGTTGACATGGACAGTCCATGTTTTACTCATGAGACTTCCACACTTTTCATGTTTGCCCAACATACACATGAATTCCTTCATGTTCATCCATTCACAGGAAATTCATTAATTAGCATTCACAATTCACTTTAATCAAATAAACACACTTTTAATTTCAGTCATGCATGCATTCAGCAATTTTCTAATTTTATAAATGCATCAATAAAAAGGAAAGAGAGGGAGCGGTAAGAGTTTCTCCTCTTAGTCTTGTTCCATTCTGGAACCCACACCACCACTGTGGTTTTCATGCTCCTATCCTCTTTCACTTCATGTGAATGCTTGACCTGCCCTTCTCGGCTATGACACGTAGTGTCTATGGTCTATTCCAGATCTTTCAACCATGGAGTTCCTCCACTTGGTTGGTCAAACTCCTAGCTGCTAGGACTCACACAGTTCCACTAGCCCCATCTTTCATTACTGCTCATGCTGAGCTCTTTAGGGTGGTTACATGTCCACAGGCATCCTTAAGATGCTTCCATAGTCATTGCTTCCAACAATACCTACACTCAAACATTGAATTAATTCGCATGTTTAGTTTATTTTCATAGGAAATCATAACCAAATCATATACATATGTATATTCATAAGCAAGAAATTACAAGATAACCAAATACTTATCTGCACTAGATGTCTTCGCTTTATTCCATAGGGTTCTTCTTTTCTTTACAAGTCTTGGAATCGCCTATGGATTTGGGTGTTTGGCCAGCGCGCAGGCTACCCCTCAGCATCTAATAGTCTTGTATGTTTGTCCAGCACGCAGGATGCTCCACAACATCAAATAACCTTGTAGGTTTGGCCAGCACGCAGGCTGCTCCAAATCATCAACCATCTCGCAGGTTTGGCCAGCACGCAGGCTGCTCCAAATCATCAACAATCTTGCTCAACCAGCCACTTTCTGGATTTACCAAGCAACTTTTAGTTCTTTCAGGGTCCTTGCTTCCTATATTGACCAAGGTTTCCAACAAAGAAACAATAATGCATCAGCTCACTGTTACAAGCTTTATGCTTGAAACCTTCATTATTTCAAATAAGAAATGAATGAAAATGAATACTTATCTGTACTGTGCATTTCCTCTCTCGTCCACAGGGTCCTGCTTTTACTTTATAAGCCTTGGGATCCTCCTGCGGACTAGGATGTTTGGCCAGCACGCGGGCTGTTCCAAATCATCAAATAATTAATGCCCTACCAGTACACCTTCACACCGACTGGGTTTACCAAGCATTAGGTGGTGCCCAACCAGTCCCATACCTGGTTGGCCCTCTCCATTGCCGAGCCAGCACATATGTCTGGGTCATCGACCAATGGAAGGTAACTGCGCCACCGACCACTACAGGTCAAGGCTCCACTACTCTTGCCTTAGGCTTGCATCAGCCTTTCACGGTATCACAATCCCTCAATGCGCATAACAATTCTTCACCCACGCAAGGGTGGCACTTCTTCTCTTATGTAAGCCGGCGGTTCCATTAAGGAACTCTTTAGGTGACTTTCTTAACTGCAGGCTATCATGGCCTCATGATACCCACTCACCCTACGCAAGGGTTACCACTGCTCATACAGTCTTCTTGAGTACTATTTTCTTCTCTTTTCTCTTTAATGTGCAGCACTGAGTTTCATATGTATAATCTGTCAACACAAAATGGATAGTGAGCTCATTAGTATCGCTGCCCTAGAATTGTAAACATATTTCATAACATTCACTATCCAACCTTGAAACACCAGGAATGCGTCCATTCCCTTAAGGCGTAGTCAATGTTGGCATCCCTAACATAACTCAGCACCAGAAAGGCGTGCACTCCTTACTGATGTGAACTATGAAGGTCCTAATCATACTTCAAGCAGTCTTTCATGATGGAAATAAATCAAAACATGCTCTGCATATTAACTCTAATAATTAGATATATATATATCATTCAGGGTTTATGGAAAACTTATCCATTTTGCAGATGTTATTTCCCTTCTTTAATGAGGAATGGAGGCTCCTTCTCTGAGTTGACAGTCCCTCGGTTTTCCATCCCAATTCCTTTTGATGTTACATATCCTTCATATGTCTTACTGACATAACCTTTACCATCTCACTCATATTGTTTACCAATCATGTAGTGCAGATGAAACATTAATAATGTCTTATGGCATTTCACCTGAAACCCATTTTTAAATCATGGAATCCCTTCCCATGAAGTTTGGCTTCTGCAGGACCTCTGTCATGGTCTTACTACAATGTGTCTCCCTGGCACACTTATTAAACAGCCAAACAGTCAACAACATTTAGCAATACAATTTCAAATCCGATTGCTCCATAACCAATCCATGGCACTAATAATTAAATTCAGTATGCATTTGCAACTCTGTCTACTACAGAAATTGGTTTTCTTATCCATGAGGCTATCCTCATATTGTTTGGCTCTTGTAAGTGACACCACTCTACCCGTTATGGTCTTATGCCTGCTGCCATACATGAGCATCCACTTACAGCATGTCCTCCTGACACATTTTCATATAAGCCAAACAGTCATTAGCAATTATTAGTAAAATTTCAAATCCGAAACATTTACAAATCTGATATTTACAACTGTTCTTACTAACAGAACTTAGAGCTCTCAACCATGAGAACCTTCTCATAACCTTTGGCTTCTACGTGTGGTAGATCCCGGTCTCTACTATGGACTTATCCTCATTGCCATATGTAAGACCTTCCTACCGGAAACTGAAACTCCAATCAGCCAAACACGTTGTGAGTATCTACGCACATAATCATTCATTGCCATTATAGTCACTGAAGTGATCTCAGAATTATAAAACTCAATAATTCAAACACCTTCAGCTGTTACATTTGAAATGCAATGAAATATATATATACACTTCTATATATGTGTCATTATCATAATAGAATTTTCAAGACATAGTCACACTATCCATGCAGCTTAACTTAAATCGTAAATACTCATTATTTCACAGTCATATCATTCATACAACTTTGTCCTTCCACAAGGTATTCTAGCAGTTCATTGGTCATGATTGGGCTCTTCATGCACTTACTATTTTGAATTCACAACAACTCATGAAATGATCCTAGAATTATCATTAATTCGTCATTTCATTCATTATTTATTTTTCAATAACATATGCATCATCCCTATGCATTCATACAATGCATCACAAGATTTATAAAATCTCTTAATGCACATCTACTCAATGCTACCTTGCATTGTTTCATGATTACTATGCATTCAAGCATATTATGATCCAGACATGACTATCTCATATAACTTGCACTATCATAATCAGGACCACCAGTCTTTACTTGGTTTGGTTATTAAGCACATAACCAACATACACATGACATGATATAAATTCATATGAATGCATTGAGATTTCTAAGTAGTCATAGGGTGTAAAGATCATTTCCTTCACTTACCCACACCTCACCAAGCTTGGTAGGTTAACAGTCCCAATCAGTATTCAATATCACATGCAAACTATCTCAACATAGCTCAAACATAGTTGAAGGGATCTTACCAAATCCTCTTTCAACATTCATGCAATTTGGCACCAATAATCATTACCTGCATGGCTACCATTAACATCGCCTGATGTTACCTGATCAGTTGGCCTCTTACCAAAGCTGCTCAGTCCTTTTGCCAACTTTATGATCATAGATTTGTTGGCTTCATGCAACAACATCCTCAGCACATTTAGCCATGCTCTTTGTTATCTTTGGTTCTACAACCAATACCAACATCAATAATGATTATCAGCCACAATATTCTCCATTAGTGATTTATTGCATATCCAGACTTCATTCTTTTACCAATATGCAATATCTCATTCATGCACAAGCATTTCCATATGCACTATGCAATGTTTGTTAAGATGTCATCTAGTGCATATACATCTATGTAATCCCTTACATTTTTAACATTTTTATGCCATATGACAATTTCATAATTACAAGTATGATAACAAACAGAGTTTTAAAGAATTCTTCCCCTTTTCGATCCCTCCTCGTATCATGGAATTTCTCTTCCATATCATGCAATTGTAGAAATTGCCCACATTGACAACAAAATTTGTTTGTCAAAACAGCCGCTGGCACTCTTCTGCACTAAATAACTATGATATCTGTAGACCTCCTTCAAACTCTGGTCATGCATCATTGTTCCCTGCTGGACAAGCTTTCCAATGCCTGTCTTCATGCTCCATTCCGACATCAGGTGCGGAAACTGCATCCCTTCAAAAATGACAACTTTCACTCCAGTTCTGCACATTTTACACAGTTGCATTTTGGTCCCGAATGCCACCTTCAGCCACCTGTGGAAGAAAATCTACGAGGAATCACAAAAACTTTTCTATCGGGCGGAGTTAGTCCATATAACAAGGAACATTCAGCAATTCACGGATCTCAATTCCGATGCACCGTTCATGTTCTATGAATTTCTGGGTTTTGCTACTTCTCATTTTTCACATTTTTCCAAAATTCCAAATTTTGGGCCAAAAACGGCTATCTCCCAAACGGTGCATTTCTGGAAAATCTTCGTCTAACGGAAGTTGTCCGTCTTAATGAGAATATGAAATGTCTAGTTCAGTAAAATTTCTGATTCCCACATCTAGGGTCACTTTTACTGCCCACAAGCTTTTCAAAATCCCGAAAAAGTGGCCCGGAACAGTGCTTTTTGGCCTTCTTGCTCACCCCGACTCCACATCCTTTGGAGTTGGGTTCCAAGATTCGGAACTTAACATTGTGCCTGCTTCATGACTGCCTCGTATCAATTTCAGCTTAAACCGGCCTTCTGTCAAGCCTCGGGACTCTGTCCTTCAAAAGTCACTATTCCCCTTTTTCTGTCAAATTGGAGTGTCATGGGCTCGGGGTCTTCACTGGTTCTTTCATGGCCCTCGTCAATGGCCTCCGAGCCCCACAGGAATCATCGCATTCTGAGTCCGGATGCTCCTGCTATCAAAAAATCAAGTTTTAGCCACTTTACTGTATTACTGTATTAAAGAAGGGAAGTACAAAAAGTGAGATGATTACAACCAAAGCTTAACGTCGCAATCCTCCTCCAATAAGCCAATGCCAAAGCCTGCAAAGGAAGTACAGGTCTCCCAAGAGATGAGTAGAAATATCCTAATCTAATTTCACCATCATGCAAATACTATAGACTTCCTCCCTTTGGAATGGGAATGAGCTTCATATATATAGGACTAAGAGGATAGGGTAGGTTGAGATATAGTGGGACAGGGTGAAGGGATCCTCCCAAAGGGATAGGGAACCGACTATTAGCTCCCCTATAGGTTAGTGTTGTGGGGAAAAAGCACCTATAGTTCAGGGGAGAAACTACCAACTTACGGTGATAAAGATAGACTTATGTAACGTCCCCTTCTCCATAGAACAACAGGGAATGAGACATTAACAACATACCGGGCTTTTGTAACTTTAGCCCCAATAATTTTTGCCCATAAATGACTAACATTTTAAAACTTCTATATGCAGATTCGTTTCAATATAAACACAGCGGAATGAACATGCTAACAAGCACTCAAACAGACAGTAATTGCAATCATATCAATCACAGCAAGGAATGATTCAACATACAGAGACCCAATCTCATTCGTATGCCATGCATGGATTCTATATTAATTCATTTCATTAACCATGGGCAATTTAACATATTGCAGAATGCAAAAAGGAATAATTTATAATCCACAAAACACTTATCTTGAGAAGATGATGTCCAACGACTGGCTACGTGAGAGCAACGTTCCACCCAACCATAGATCTCTGTCCAGCCTGTATTCTTTCAGCTGAGAGATCACCCCCGAGCTGGGCTGTGTATCCACTAAGGAGGAACTAGATGGCTCACTCACAGTCAGGGTTTCACTCAAACAACCATGCTAAGCCAACACACGGTTGGGTTTCTCAAGCATGTAATAGGAGATGGAGGAGGATGCTAGTCCACTAAGCTCAATCCCAGAGCCACATACTCTTCAAGCTAGACTCAGCAATCCCATCCTCTGCTCATACATCCACAACTGGATTTCTCACAACTCTGTCACAAACAACCCAAATCCGTCACTGATTTTCTGGGCCATTAAAATTGGGTTTTCCCATGGTTTTTGGGGTAGCTATTGCTCCCAGATTCGCCCCAAGGTTCCTACCAATGGATCCCCCATTGGATTTCTCTGTCCAATACCAAATCGGGACGTTTTTGGCTTCCCAAAACGTGGGTTCTCTCACAGTCGCGATTTTTCCATTTTCTCACTGTTGGGAGCTCGTTTTTGGGTGGGCAAAGATGTCCCATACTTCCACAATGGAATGGGGATAAGGATGGAGCAACCCCCAAGGTGTAGAGTGACTTGTGGGACAAGTCAAAAGAGCCCATACCTTCCCATACGAATTTCAGGGCTGCCCATGCTCCATCAAAGTCATTGACTTAATTCTTCAACCATTCTCTTACAACAGGAATAAATGTCATCTAGAAAGGTCAAATGGGTTCTCATAAAGACATATGGCAACCTATGGTTTACTCCCATAACCCCCTCACCACTCCCTAGTGGATACACGTGGCCCCTTCTCATTCGTTGCCTCCATAGCCAGTCTTGGATTTTTATATTGCCTGATGTTTATTTACATCCTATTACAATTTCCATGGCTTAAGAGCACATGGTATCAAATATCAAATACTTGCCCTTTAAATAAAATTCGGCTTTCACTAGCGGGGCCTTGGCCTTGAGCTCCACGCTAGGAAAACATACATCACATGTACACTGATTTACATTAAAGGCTCATATATCCTAAGGGTCAAATTGGGGGTATTACAACTTACAAGCATTCTGCAAGTACAACAAATAAAAGAAGAGATTAGGGTCTAGAGATGTAGGCACCTTATTCAGAAGGTTGATCCTAGCTTTGTCTCCCTCTCTCTTCAATGCTTTTCCACTGTCACAATGCCCAGACCTACAAAACAACTTGATACCCTTCTCAAACACATTTGACTACATATATAAGACTGATATTCATAATAGAAGAAGACATCAGATTGTAAACAAACTGTAATCAAATCTAATACATATTAATAGGTCATATTTGGAAAGAGAAGAACGTCTGATCTTTATTGATGAATGAAAGCAAGTACATAAAGTTATACCTTCTTTCAAGTTTGGCACTTCACTAAACCTAGATTCAAGGTCTCCTGCTTCTGTTCTCCAAGGATCCCAGCCTCTAAGCAATTGTACTAGGGTTTACCAAAACTAAAGCACAAAAGAGGGGGATGAGGGTCTCCATTCCTCCAGCATAAGTTTGTAATTGGGCTTAGTCCCCTCACATGGCCCTTCTACCCTCCTTATATAGTCAGTGAGGAAGAGGAAAAGAAGTTACAACCACTCAAGAGGTTTCCCAACCAACTTAACTTACTCGAATTTCAAGATTTTGACCAAAACAGGGGTGTACGCTACTCTATAGTAGACAAAGTCGCGTACACATGGCAATGGGCACTACTTTAAATGAGACAAAGTCGCGTACACACGCTACTATTTCAACAGTGGATTCGCGCTCATATTGAAAAATGGCCAAAAACAGGCTTTTCTGCTCATTTTCAGGAGATGGTTTGGTCTGGAAAAATGTTCCTAAGGGTCATATACATCAAATGGGTCAAGAATGAGGTAATTTCAACCATTTTTAGTGTCCCAAATGACTCCTCCATCCACAAATGTCCTGTTGTGTGACTTAACTTGATCTCAAGAAGTGTCGTCATGCGACCAAGGGAAGCAAGTCTCGTCACGGACGGAGAGGTGTCATTTCAAGTTATAACAGTTAGGGATAGATATCCACATCACACACCTTCGAGAAATGTCTTGAAGATGTCCTTTTATCCATTTAACTGACATCGTCGTAGGCTGCATGAGGGTGTCCTGCGATGTCGCATGTTGCATAAAGGTGACCTATGACGACCTCACTAAACCCAATAGAAATAGGTCAGTATCTCTTCCAACTTGGTTTCTTAGTCATAGATACTTCATGGATGTTTACATTGAATCTTAAGGTGGCAAGATTTAGGTGTAACAAAATGCCCCCCAAAGCATGAAGTTGTTTGGAACTTGATAGGTGAAATGCTTTGACAAAAGGAATGGAAAGGACTTGTCGGAAAGAGGATGCCACTGTAGTACAACTGAATTTGAGAACACAGTCTCATATGACTCACAACATGGATTCCGACCAATACATTGCAGATCCATGGTATTAATGACTGACTGAACACAATGTATACACAAGCGTAGATCCATGATAAGATGATAACACAACCATGACCAATAAAAAAGTGGATCCATGTAATATGACTCAAAACAATCTCCATCACAACCTGGGTAAAACATGACTCCCTAGGGTCTTCAAGCTGAACCCGCAATGATATGAATCTATCCATGTGATTACAAATGTCTTGATGTCAAAAATGGTAGAAACCACTTGATTATCAGTCATTAATGTATACCATTAACAAGCGCGAGGTAAATCACCATTAATTTCAATGATCCCCAAGGTATCATAGTACATATCATCAAGCGCGAATAGATGAGTTGAAGTCAAATGCCAGATGAAATCTTTCAATCAAGAGTCAATGATGCAAACTCATGTCGAAAGCGAGGTAACCTACCATTGAGGCATGCAGGCCCAAGGTACTTGGTTGGTTTCTAGATTCAATCCTCAAATGATGTGTTGAGATTGACAAGGATGAATCCATCGAAGGAGGGCCATGATGAATCCCTCATCAACGACACAAAAATCGACAACAGATGTTTGGAGTAGATCGGATGGTACAGTAACATGCAAGACTGACTCAGAGTAGACCGACATGGTGGAAGGTGTACTGAATGCAAATAATGAGTGGTGGATGTATTCTTGAACATGGGCATGGCATGACTTGGAAATATTGACATGACGAGAATGACGCCAACTCCTAATGCAACTGATGATGGAAGTATTCTTAGGATGACCCAAAGGAGTAACAAGACTCAGGAAATAGGCAAAACTCGAGGAAAAATGGATGACCCAAGTACTATATGCGAATGAAAATGAGTGTCATGTTCAAGAACGACTAAGTACTGCCGCTGATAAAGGTGTAATACAAAAGCTTTCATTTTTCTCCATCATGACTGATGAGTGCCTCATGTGTTTTTTACGAGCTTGATGAGGGTAACCAGATGCTCGGTATAGCTCATCTCATAGATGAGTCCGATCCCAAATATTTTTCGAACCTGGGAAAGGAGGGATTCATCCCATGGCATGCCCTTTAATGTTAAATTTTAACGAGTCCATAGAAGGTAAACTCGACATCATTTCATGTTTAGAGAGTCTGAAAAGAACTAAAGAAGAATCCAACGGTCCTTTTTTGTAAGGTTAGCCTCTTCGCTCGGAAAAGATTAAAACAACGTGAGAGAGGACTCTTCCAGTCATGATTGGATGGAGTATTCATTTTTCGTAAGTAGTGCCCCCTGGTTTGAAAAAGGGGTAAACTATCACTGAGGAGACGATCATTCAAATACTTTTACAAGCGTGAATGCATCAAGTTCGCTTGGCGATCTTTTCGTATTTAGAGAGCCTGAAAAGAGCTTAAAGAGAGACTCCGAGGGGATTCCTTTTTCGTAGGAGTTTAACGAGCCCGAAAAAGTGATAAACTATAACTCGGTGACTTATTCTCATTGTTTTATGAGCACGAGAAAGAACAAAGAGTGAACTTGGTTTTCATTAGTAATTGAATTTAATGAGCAAAATAATGACAAAAATACGCTCGAAGAAGTTGTTCATACTTGATAATACTTATGAGATGATCATCACGGTAAAAAATGACATTAATTAGGTACTTAACTTGTCCTGCAACTCAAAGACTAGGTCAAAAACAATTAACGAAGCATTTAAATGCAGTAAATGATCCAAACTATAGCAAAAAACCCACTAAAGCATCAAATTATAAAAGGAATATTCCATTTTTTGTTATAAAATGAGTGAAATACTGAAAAGAAATTACAATTGTTTTTTACCAAGTTTGGAGAGTGTGAAGAGACATTTGGAGCCAAATTGCTACTGTTGATTCTGGGAGCTACGGTCCACCATTTCGTGAGCCGTCTGAAGCAGGTAGGCCTAAACTCATCTTATCAACTTTCCTGTGGATTAATTTTAGGTTTTTTGCTTATTTTTCAAGGTTTTGAGTTGTTTTGCTTGGGGGAAATGCGTCCATGGGTCGGCACAAGCCCTCCTTATCGGAACTGTGATGACCCCACGAGGGCTTCACACAATAAAACGCTATCACAACACGTTCATTCATGGCATATGAAACAATACCCCTAATTTCACTAAATATTGGAAAATACCTTCCAAAATCGCTTTTTTTAACCCCCTCCCAATATGACTTCCAAATTTAAAAAAACCCTTATTTTCACTAGATATTGTATGTATCAATTTTTTCATTAAATTTTTTTATACCCCTTTATATTTCTACCTAGTATATTGATATGATACCCCTCTTATGACCCCATATGCATTCTACAATGCACCTTGCTTCTTTCGATGTATATTGTAGATGCACATTACTTCACCCATAATGCAATTACTCAACCACATATCATTATGATTTGCAACATATAATTCTCTAATGAAGAGATAGGATATCACTTCTTGTATGTCACTAGAGCCAATGCACATAGTACAACATTTAGATTACATGTTGCAGTTACCCAATCACTGACTAAGCCTATTGTGGGATAGGTATCCAAGCCCCCAGGGCTTGTAACAAGATCTAGGAGGTTGACTAAACCTCCTAAGGCCTATAATAGGCACGCGTGGTTGGGTATTCAAGCCCACAAGGCCTATTGAGGGCCTATAACAGTCCCTGGAGGCTTAGAGCCTCCCAAGGCTATTGGTAACAACTGGCTGAGTGCTATTGGTAAAACTTGGTTGTCAATGACCACTGTTTCTTGACTATGATCGACTGGAAACCCACTTCACCATGAAACCCTTGGCCTCAAGACGTGATTTCCCTGCGTACTAGTAAGCCCGAGCCTTGCCTCAACTCGATTTCTCATTTGGTCTTGATCCCACAATCTCCATTTAGCGGATATTTGTTAGCCCGACCATATAAAAAAGACCCCAAAGTATTTTTGTATTGTTACATTAAATAAAAAAACCCTTTTCCTTGTCGCAAGTCTCGCAAGGATCATTTGCGATGATTTCACACTGTCTACAACGACATCCTGCGACCGTGGAAACGTCCAAGTACAACTCATTGCCCAACCCACAAGGAAAATTTTTAATGCATGGGGTGAGTTCTAATGTTGCTTATTTTCCCTTCTTGACAAGTTCATAGTGGTAAACATGATCATTGAGTGGAGAGAACGAGAGCACGAGTTGGATGATGCTCAGTTTGAAAATGACCCTCAATGCATTGTTGCATTGAGGAACTGTGGACTTCTCAAATATTTTCAAGTGCCGGGCATGAGGGACCAAGTTCAACTACTAACACATATGATCCGATGTTGGGATCCTGCGCAACAACACTTCAAGATTGGGGTGCATACATTGAGTATAGATGTCAAGGAAATCTACTTCCTAACGGGATTATCCCAGAGGGGAGAATCTATATCTCTTACCGGGTCACGAGGAGGTGACCGAACCGTAGATGACATGATTACTCAGTACTGCATTGGAGGCACCGTGGCTACTAGTGGGAAGATTCCCATTAAATATATTTGAGACCGTCCTTTATGTGACATGCTCTTCACCCTGGTAAGGGTGGCGGGGAGTCAGTCTGGTCATCTTGAGAGCAAGACCCATTTGATGTATGTAGAGGAGTGCATGGCTCCTCGGGTATTCAACTGGTGCGAGGGACTCCTTACCAACCTCCGGGGTCAGCTTACCAAATGTCGGCGCAGGGCGCTGAAACATTTTGGATATGGGTCTATGGTGATATCTTTTCTACTAGAGCGGGCACCTCATCTACATCCATAAGTGGACTTGGATGACTGGGATGCCAGGGATCCACATATGACTTGATGGGCAGAGGTGATGGCCCGCCATGATGGCGGGGATCCCATCATAGGTTATGGAACCGGGTTCTTCACTTGGATGGAGGGACAACTCCTCATGATTGAGGATTACCCTTACAGCGGGACAGACTCTAGAGGTGATCCTGACCTGGTGCTTCCTGAGGGAGCACAATGGGGTGACATCAGTAAGAACAACAACTTTATGTGTTTTTTTATATATATATTTTATAATTTTTTTGGAGTAGTGCTGATAACTCAGTGTCGTGTGCAGATGTGGGTCCATCGCGGCCAATTGGGGTCTCTCTCATTGCGAAGAGAGGAGAGGTGTTGGTTGTGGGTCCATCGGTGCGAGATGCCACCGAAGAGGTGGAGGAGGTTTATGAGAACCTCCAGAGGTTGACCTTCGATATCCCAGAGCCGGTTGTTCATGATCTACCTCGGGGCCACCAGAAGTACATTGTCGGGGTATCTGACCATTTTGGCACACTGCTGGCCAAAGAGGTGAGGGCCGTGGTCTACTCTCACGGGCAGTAGCTGGGAGGTTCAAGATCGAGGGTTAGGAGACCTGGGCCTTAAGCTCATGTCCTACTTATGTATGTACTAAAAGCTTATGAGATTAGATTTTGTAGAGACCTACTGAAAGCTATCATGCTTTAGATTTTGTATCAGCACCATCATTTTGATTTATAGATATACATAAATTTTTGGCGGATTAATACATTATGTGTTCTATGGATGATTGATGTGATCTTGTTTACATGTTTGCTTATGCAATGGATGATTTACATGTTATGTATGCTTTTATATTTTTATACATATGTTATGTGTGTGAAATGTACCAATCTAGAATGAAGTTGGCCATCAAGTCAGCAATTGTGTTCATGTCTTGTGGAATGTGTAGGTACTAAATAGATTCAAAGGACCTTTCCAGAAGACGGACTCGTCTGTAGAGGCGAAGTAGTCTAGGGTCGCGAATAGCATAAACCCGGTTAAGATGAGAGACGACTAGTTGTGAATCCAAGTAGATAACAACGTGGTCCATACCCAAGGAAAGAGCGTCGGTTAGGGTTCCAATGACTTCCTGATATTCCGCTACATTGTTGGTTGAGAAACCTAGACAAATTCGTCTTGAGTTGATAAGCTCGCCGATGGGAGAACAAAGTACCCAGGCTACCAAGGCAAGGTTATGGGTATGCCGGTTGGCACCATCTGGGAATCCGTAGCAAGTTTCCATCTGCATATGTAGACAGAACATGGCATAAGAAACAAAACAAGACCTAGACACACTAAAACAAAAAGCATCACACCACACAAAATACACACGCCATGTACAGTATATACAAGATATCTATGCGTGAAATACTCATGCATAGTACTTCTTCAGGTAGATCCCGTTGTGGGGCTCACCCAAAAATATCCCATCATAGTCCTCTAGTTCATAGGCTCCTTTTTCCATAACACGTTTCACTATGTATGGTCCATGCCACATAGACTCGAACTTACCTGCCCCCAGCTTATCGTGCCTTTGGTCATACGAGAGGACCAAATAACCTTCATTAAAGATGCGAGGTTTGACCGAACTATCATATTGTGCTTTGATGCGCTTCTTATGTGCCTCGTTGGCAAGAGCAGCATCGCAGTGGGTCTCGTCAAGCTTTGCAAGGTAAAGGAAACGTTCTTCCTCAGTAGTGGTGTTTGGAAGAAGTTCAACTGCGAGTTTGAGGGACGAAATCTTGCACTCTATTGGTAGGCCTGCCTCCAATCCGTAAACTAACTGGAACGGTGTGAATTTGTTAGTAGTCTTAACGGAGGTCCGGTATGCCCATAGTGCGGAAAAGAGCATGTTGTGCCAGTTGAAATTATGCATACCCGCCATGTGTTGAATCATGGTTTTCAAGACCTTGTTAATGCCCTCTACTTGTCCATTGGATTGCGGGTAGTAAGGTGTTGATTTTTCATGACAAAAAACGAATCTGGCGCTCAACCCATTGACCATATGGTTCTGAAAGTGGGATCCATGGTCAGTGACTATGGCTTGTGGAACTCTGAACCATGAGATAACATGATTGAACATGAAGAGTGCGGCAGTTTTGCCATCGTCAGTGTATGTAGGCATAGCCTTGGCCCACTTTGTAAAGTAATCCATGGATACTATGACGTAACCATGCCCCCCATCCGAGGTAGGATTATAGTGCATGAAGTCAATGCCCCATTTTTCAAAGGGGACAACGTCAATAACTGGGTGTAACAGGGTTGGATGGGTGCGCTTTTTCGTTTGAAAATCTGGCATGGGGGACATTTTTTAATGGCCTCAATACAATATTTAAAGATGGATGGCCAGTAATATCCCGCGCATAGTATCTTCTGGGATGTAGCCATCCCATAGAGATGACTGCCACAATCCCTAGAGTGGCAGTCATTTAAGACGTCTTCATCCTCCTCATGTGTCAGACAACGTCGAAGAATGGAATTGATACCACGACAATACAAGGTATTGCTGACGATCAAGTAATACTTGGTGTGGTAGCGTATACGATGACAGTCATCATGAGACAATTGGGGGTTGAAACATTGGGTTTGGAGATATAAGGTAATATCCCCATACCACGGGTCATGCGTGCTAATAAGGAACAACGATTCCTCTGGAAGAGAATCATTAGGCTCAGATCCTAAGTCAAGATGGGGAAGATCACAGATGAGCTCGACAAACACAAAAGACTTCTTAGACTTAGCTTTCTCGAAGAGGAGATCGAACTACTGAAGTATCATGATCCAACATGAATACTTGCCCCCAAGTACTTGACGTGTCAAGACATGGTACGTGGGGTTTGATTCAGTGATGATGGTGGTGGTGCGGATCAGTATGTAGTGACAAAACTTTTGGACGGAAATGACTGTCTCGAGAGCGAGCTTCTTGACATGTGAATAATGGGTTTCCAAGTCAATAAGACCCTTAATTAGGTAGTAGATCACATGCTCCTGGGAATTGTTGTCTTCTTGTACCAAGACAATGGCTATCGTGGTAGTAGAAGAAACAAGATAAAGGATATAATCCTTGTAGTAATTGGGTGGTTGGAGCACAGGGGCATTCATAATAGCATGTTTCAGACTATCAAAGGATTGTTGCGCTTGGTCGTCCCAAATGAACGCGACGTACTTCTTGAGTATTCTCATGTAACCCTGCGTATTTTGCATGAAATTACAAACAAAACCCCGTAGGTAATTTTCCTTCCCTTGTAAACTTTGAAGTTCAGTAACGTCCTTTGGAGGTGGGAGAGTGATGATGGCTTCCACCTTCAAGGGATCAATGCGGATCCCATCTTTCGAGACAATGAAACCGAGGAGGCATCCTGAATCAATGCAAAACATACACTTGTGAGGGTTTAGATGGATGTTATACCGTTTGCATATGAGTAATACCATCGTCAGATGATCAATGTGGAAGTTACGTTGCCGCAAATGAGTGGGTAGATCGTCGAGATAAGGTTCCACAAAGGCCTTCATGTGATGAAAAATGTATGACATGGCCCGCTAGAATGTTGCACCATCATTTTTAAGACCAAAAGGGAGCTTGTGATAAGCAAACGTGCCCCAAGGGCAAATGAAATTTGTCTTGTGTTGATCAACCGGGTGGATCTCAATTTGGTTGTAACCAGAAAAGCCATCCATGAACGAGAAGATGACACTTCTGGCACAATTGTCTATGATCTGGTTTATAAAGGGAGTGGGATAGTTGTCCCTAGGACAAGCTTTATTCAAATACCGATAATCAACAAAGACACGTATGGTGCCCTGCTTCTTAGCTACAGGGACGACATTTGAGACCCATTATGTTAATGGAACAGGGTAAATGAAACCGGCCTTCAAAAGCTTTTCAATTTCTTCCTTAATCACTGCAATTTTCCTAGGGTGTACCAGTTGGAGCTTTTACTGGACTGGTTTAGCATCAGGATAGGTTTGAATCTCATGCAAAACAATAGCTGGTTCTATCCCGAGCATTTCCTCATAGGTCCAAGCAAACACATCTCGAAATTGCTTGAACAAGGCTGTGAAAGTGGCAATTTCCTCAAGGGAACACTTCTGGCCTAAACGAATGTGTTCCACTACACCAGGAGTAACCGATATATCTACTGGAATGGTAGGTTCAATGTTTTCCAAATTTCCCTCAGTATCGGTATGACACGTGAGTATCGGGGACTGGAGGCAAGGGTAGACATCCAGTATGAAAATAGTGGTGATTTGGTTCTCTACAGTATCTAATGAGGGAAGGAAAGACGATCGATGATGGAGGTATTCCCATAGAGGGTCATCCTCCCTCATAATATCCATAATGGACTCGTCGGAATGAAAAGTCTGGAGCAGAGGATCGGGTTAGGACAACATTCGCTGTAGAGAATAGGATGTAGAGGCCACAACCAAGTGGTCATTTTGTGGCTTCGTCAGGTACGATCCATCGATCGTTAGAGTTGGGGAAGTATGAAATCCCAGAGGAGATGTTCACCATGGCAACATGGTTAGATTCACATAAGAGATGAGTCTTTTATGAGGCCAACCCCCACACTCTCATATGGTTGTGAAGATTTCCCAAGTAAAGGAACGTTATCGCTGGGATAAGTAGCGGTGACTGGTGTACAAAATTCCAGTTGGTCGATAATGCCAATTCGTCCTTGATGGGAGAATTGTACAATGCGGAAGACAGATGATGCAACCGCAGTCATGGCGTAAAACCAATTACGACCAAGTAAAATATTATAATCTAAAGGGGCAGCGACCATTCCACGTTAATGGTTGCGGTCTTACCCCCCAACTCGTTAGCCAAGGCTTGTAACATCCCATGAAGTTGGAAACTACAACCGTCGAATGCTTTCAAGGTGGTGGGAGAACGATTTAACTCGGGAGAACCAATGACTCTCCAACACAAACTCAACATGACCGAGGTAGAGACTTGTTGGTGTCCATTTTCTCACCATTTTTTGATATCAAACACACTTTGATTGGCATTAATTTCACCATTTTTGATGAAATAAGTCATTATGCTTTCCATTCAGGCCCTCAAACAGATCAGGTATGCATATATTCACACATCACATGAATTTTGGGTCAAAATCATCATTTTGTGATTTATTGATGTTTAATTAATATTTCTTGGCTTGTTTGACAAATATATTTCATTTTACAGGTTGTGGCTCTCAAACGAATCTCCATTCAGATGAGTATCTACATTGCAAATGATTAGCCATGTTCAGCCCACCGTTCAGACCTACATTCATCCCACAAGATCGTTGGTTGAGATATTATCGGTTCGTTAGGAAGCAAACCATCATATGGGTTCTGTTGAGAACATGTCCCCTATGGTGCATGAGCTGGTATTCTGGAAGATTCCCTCTCCTACATGCTTATCTCGACAACACATTTCTTTGCCACGTCAAAGGGAGATCGATGTCTCAACAATTGCGTGAAGGAAACCGATGTCATGGAATCTGGTGGATGCTTTGTATGTTGTCATAATTGTTATGAGGCCATTCCCTAGCCTATGTGTTGTCACGAGCTGTGAAGTAAAGCCGTTTTGTGGCATTAATATTACCTATTATTAGAGAAGTCGACCACTAAAGGGTCGACTTGCTTACCCAATTGTAATGCTGTATATATAGAGATCCTCATAGTAGAGACAAGTTAGTCAGTAGTCAGTCAGTCAGTTCACTTTTATCTTTAGTCTTGTTAATCGTTTCTAGCTACAAATGGATACATAAACACTGTAACTTTGGTTTTATTTAATACAACTTTATTCTAGTTTTATGAAAATTTATCAGCATTCATGGTGATTAACTTATTAAGGCTCATCCTCTGTTTGCTGAGACGGGCCCCTCAACAACCAGTGGTATTCCATCGGTGTATATAATTTGTCTTTGAATTCTGCAGATAAGCTATGTCGTTATTTTATTTATGTATTTGCTCTGTACATGACATCCTTGTTTTGTGATATAAATGACGTTGTGTCATTGATATAAATGATATTTCTGTCTTATGTTATGTATATCACATTGTTGTTCATGTTAATAATATCTCCAGAATATAATTAGTGACCGGTCATGTTTAGTTCATTTGCTTTTCAGCAGTTTCCAAATTCATCAAAGTATCCTTGTTTTAGTTTTTCTTTCCAGAGTAATTCTTATATCTTTCAGTCATCATCCATAACATAGAGTAGTATAGCTTTCTACTATTCTCATCGGTTAATTTAATCAGGTTTGATTAGTTCCTTCATTGTCTTTCTAAAGTTTGACTCGGTTTTCCATTTTGAAAGATCTTTCGATCTTTTCTTTATTAAATATTTCTAAGGTCTGACAAGCCGAAATTTAGGTGCCATTCTACCTTAGCATATACTTTGCCTCAACTCTAAGAATACCAATACTGGTTGATAATTAAATATTTTGGTGATCCCTTAAGATATTAAATACACCTCAACATTTTGGCATTGTTGCCGGGGAGTTGTAGATAGATAGGTAGAATTCAGTTATAGATAGGTAGGACCTTCTCTTAAAAACTTAGGGATATATTTGAATTCTCCTCTTTTACTTAGACATAGGCTGGTGGCGGGTGAGCGATAAGATGAGAGGTAAGAACCTGCGCATCTGTTATAATAGGCATCCCCAAAACCCAGTAGTAGTAGTAATGTAGTTAGGGTTTATTTCAGTATAGTTTGTTTTCATGAATAGGTCTAGAGACTTACAAGGTAGATTTATTAAAATTAGTTCTCTTACTAAAACCCCCCCACTAAAATTTCTACTAACCTGTTAGTTTTTCATAATTTACTTCAATTTGATCTAGGATCTTAACTGAGAGAACAACATGTACAACATATCTATAGCATATCAATCATGGACATAATAATGCAAGCACACAAGAGATAATAGACACACAGAGTTTCACTCAGGAAAACCATAAAGGTGAAAAACCCCACAACTTCCTCAGAAATAGATAGAGCAATGATACAACCCAAGCATAAGAGATAGTCTTCTCCTAGCAGCAACTTCTCCTTCTCCACTAGTGCGCCACTCTCCAATTAGTGTGTGAGAGAGAAATAGAATGATCAAATAGAGTGCCTACCACACTCTATTTATACATGACTTGACTTGCCTAATAACCTTTACTAGGTTGGCCTCAACTTAACCACATAACACAATGCTGATAGGGCCGACCCCCACTAGGGTGGTCTAATAACCCTTTACCCACATGAATTATACAAGCCCGACCCTATCAAGGTGGTCTAATAACCCATTTACCCACATGACTTATACAGGGCCAACCCCATCAAGGTGGTCTAATAACCCATCAAGTATAAGTAACAACACTTACAATATAAATGACGACACTTCCGCATAAAGGAATAATAACATCTCTATAGGAATACAAACACTTCCGTATAGAGGAATAATAACATCTCTATAGGAATACAATATACATATATGAAATACATTCCAAAGTTACATATACATAAACACTCCCTCTTAACTAGGAAGGTATTTCTCGACATAGGTCTTCTAGCACAAGTCTTCTTCTCTAGATCATCGTCACTGGATAATCGTCATCGAATCATCATCATCATCATGGCTGTTGCTATCTCAATCAATCTCTGAACTACTATTCATAGGAAGTTCTACAGAGCCAACCCTTTTTCATGTTGGATGTAGACCTACCACCTATATGTCTTCATCATCACTAGCCATACTGTGGAATCCTCAGGACTTATTACGTGAGTCAACAAAACCTCGAAAGAGCATCCCAGAATTGATTACGAGCACAAAGCTCAACCTATCGAATATGCTAGGACATTTTACATGCCACTGCACAACCTGTCCTAGGCCACAGAGTATCATCCTGATACTTATGATCATACTGATCATAACATCGTTCACGAAGCACAACCCAGATGCACATCACACAACACTTACATTCATCGGCATGGAAATCCACACTTCAACCATCCGTGAAAGGCCCATCACTTATATCTACTCCATGGGAGAACACATCTACAACCATGCAAGAATGGAACAACACTTATATCGCAGCCATGGGAGAACACATCTACAACCATGCTCGAATGGCCCAACACTTATATCGCAGCCATGGGAGAACACATCTACAACCATGCTCGAATGGCCCCAGCACTTATATCGCCGCCATGGGAGAACACATCTACAACCATGCTCGAATGGCCCCAACACTTATATCGCAGCCATGGGAGAACACATCTATAACCATGCTCAAATGGCCCTAGCAATTACATCATGAACATGGGAGAACACATCTGCCACCATGTCGGAAAATCCCAGTAATTACATCGTGACCATGGGAAAACACATCTGCAACCATGTCCGAAAAGCTCGTGTGCATCTATGTCTTCGGAACTCATCACACATAATCCAACTGATTATGTAATGTGTCCACTTATACATATAATCACATATGATCATCCTGATCATATTCATAGCATCATCCTGATGCATATCATCCAGAGTATTATCTTGATACTCATCACACATGATCATCCTGATCATCGTCACTACATCGTCCTGATGCATATCATCCAGAGTATTGTCCTACTACTCAACATACATGATCATCCTGATCATCATCACTACATCATCTTGATGCATATAATCCAGAGTATCGTCCTGATACTCATCATACATGATCATCCTGATCATCATCACTGCATCGTCCTGATGCATACCAAGTATCTACCTGATACTTGAATACATGATCCAACTGATCATACCAAGCATCCAACCGATGCATATACATATACATGATCCAACTGATCATACCAAGCATCCAACTGATGCATATACATATACATGATCCAACTGATCATATAGAGCAGTAACTGGAGCATCATCCTGATGCTCATCACACAACGCTTACATCCACAGCCATGGGAAGGATCCTCCTCTCACCATGCTTGGAATGGCGTCTGCAAATGTGTCCCATCACTTCTTCCTCGAAGTACCTTCAATATGAAGAACACCAATCCTCTCTCTAAAGTACTCAAACTTCACTCTAGCTAGTGGTTTCATCAACACATCTACAACCTGCTCATCCGTCACAACATACAGGAGCTTCACTGCTCCTCTCTGCACCATATCCCTGATATAGTGATATTTGATCTCTATGTACTTTGACCTATCATGGAACATCGGGTTCTCAGACAGCTTCACACAACTCTAGTTGTCACAAAAGATACCAGTAGCCTCCAACGGGAGATCAAATAACTCAGTCAGTAGCTTCCGAAGCCATACTGCCTCACAACTAGCCGAATAAGCTGCAACATACTCTCCTTCGGCTATACTCAGTTCCACATAGGACTGCTTCCTGCTAAACCAAGATATCATACCGGATCCCATACTGAAGTAGCACCCCGAAGTGCTCTTCCGATCAATGGCACTTCCTGCCCAATCCAAATCAACATAACCCTCCAGGTTAAACTTTTGATTCGCCTCATACTTGAGCCCATAATTCACTATACCCATCAGGTACTTCAGAATATGCTTTACAGCAACTAGGTGAACACTTCTCGGATTCGTCAGAAACTGGCTCAATTTGTTCACCACAAAGCAAATATCTGGTCTCATATTTGTCACGTATATCAAGGACACAATCATCTGACGATACATCATGACATCAACTAGATCAGATGAAGCATCACACAGAAGCTTCAAGTTTGATGCCATAGGTGTGGCCATGGCTATGCAGTCCATCATCCTGAAACTCTTCAGAATCTCTACTGCATACTTCCCTTGTCCAAGGAAGATCCCATCTGTACTTTGTCACACCTCCATGCCTAGAAAATAGTGCATCATCCCTAAGTCCTTCAACTCGAACTCGGCAGCAAGCTTCCTCTTGGTATCGACAATCAATCCATCCTCACCTGTAACAAACATGTCATCCACATACAATAGTAGTATCATAGGATTTCCTTCCTCAACCTTGTAGTAAAGGTTGGAATCCACTTTACTCTTGGTAAACCCCAAACTGGATAGAAAGTTGTCTATCCTACCATACCAAGTCCTAGGAGCTTGCTTCAAGCCATACAAGGCTTTCTTCAACCTACACACATATGACTCCCTGTCATATGTCTCAATACTGAGTGGCTTCTACACAGACACTTCCTCTTCGAATACACCATTCAAGAAAGCTGTCTTGACATCCATCTGGTGTATCTTCCATTTCATCACTTCATGTAGAGCATGTACTGATCTGATGGAAGTGTATTTGGCTACAGGTGCAAAATTCGCTTCATAATCTATTCCCTCTTTCTAAAAGAAGCCACAAGGTACAAACCTCGCTTTGTATTTTTCAATGCTACCATCTGCAGCATGTTTGATCTTATAGATCCACTCGGAAGTCACAACGGACTTCCCTTCAGGTTTTGGGACTACATCCCAAACATCATTCTTCATGATCGACTGGTACTCCTCGATCATGGCATTCTTCCCGAATCCTGGGAACTTCAATATCTTCAATATCTTCAAATAGATAACTTTGTTGTTGAACAAATGTTGTAGTCCTTCCTTTGTAGGTGATGGTATACGATCTTTCCTACATTACAAGTTAAATTGCATGATTAGAAATATCTCATAGTTTTTAGAACAAATTCTTACACATAAATAAATGTCATTCAGTCACGCAATTATCTTAGCCAATGCTTCAATACAACATTTATCCATATCCCATAACTTTCTAGATGCTTTCCAATCTCTACTAGAACATTGTTAAGAGTGTGCACAACTCCCAACATGTCAGCAAAGAGGTTTCATTCTAGATAAGTAGCAATGGAATGTTGTACAATGCCATAGGCCACTTACCCATCACATGCATATTAGTAATATACTGTTCATTAATGCAATTATTCTAATATGCATAGTACACACCCTAAGTCTAGGAACATAAGCATATACATCATTGAGCAATATTATTTAAACAAACAAGTATACAAGAAATGACAATTCAAATACTTATCTTTGTTTGTTTTTTGGGTTGAATCCCTCTCAGTCTTTGCTTCATTTCTGCAACTCCATTCTGATGTGGATTGTGAGAAGTGGTCAAATCCCTCTGAATGTTTGCATCCTTGCAGAAACTACTGGAGTGTGCTCCCTCTTGATCTTTGCTTCCTGGATTACCTGTCTTTGAACTTATATCCATCCTTGATCACTATGCATACTTACTAGTATCATCATTGTGTTATCCTCGAGGTCTCATACATACATTCATTAGTATAATATCAATACTATCAAAACACAATAATCTTAAACATGTATAGTCATGATCATTTCAAACACATATAATAAACATTAGTATTTAAGGTTTCAGGGAATACTTCTTTTACTCATGCATATTCTTATTTGACCAAAAGACTTTTTTGGTTAGTCATATATGTAGCTAGGGTTTTCACCCTAGCTTGTGCAAATGAGCACCTACTAAGGAGAAGGGACTCCTTAGTAGCAGTTCAGAAAAATAGCATATGAAAGACAATACAGTAAAAGGGTAATTATTCTAAACATGTGCATAAAACAGAAAAAGACAAGATAATAAAAATGGTTTTTGTATTGATTATACCTCCAATGTGAAGGTTGGTGAAGCCTTTGCAGCAGTCCAAGAGGGTTGCTTCCAAGCTTCCATTTTTGCTCCTTTCTTTTTCTCCAAAGGGATTTAGAAATGGGCCAAAGGGGCACTCAAATGTGAAAGTAGATGAAGGGTGAGCTAGGGTTTCAGGAGTGATTTTGGCAGAGTAAGGGTGTGGTTGACTGTGGATATGAAATGAGGGGCCTCCATCACCTATTTATAGGTTTTTAGTGATGGAGTGCTAGCCCATGGTTTTGGGCACCATATGGTTTAGGTCAGCTGTATAGAGTTTTTGCTTCCTTTTTCCCTCTTTTTCCTCTTTTTTGTATTTTTTATTCCCTTTTTAGAGGGTTTTTTCTATTTTGGAGGAATTTTGGATTATTTTTGGGGAAAAGGGGGGTTTTTGGCCTTTTGGAGGCTTTTTTAATGGTGTTTTGGCCTTTTGGAGGCTTTTTAATGGGTTTCTTAAGGTTTTGGAGGCAAATATGGTAGGAAATATGGACAAATGAGTCATGTAATGGGTAGATGAGGTAGTGAGCACTTTTTGGGTGTTAACAGATTGCCCCCTGATGTGTGAGGGCAGGAGCTCATCGTATGGTCGATAGACATCATAAGTATTTTATGGTTTTCCTGAGGTGTGGAGAGGAGAAGAAACGAACTAGAGCCCGGAACAACGGTCCTGAACAAACTGCAAAAACTGAAAGTACATGACCTCAATAATGAATGAGGAATAATCTAAACATATGGACAAGGCGGGCATTCCCATGCTCGTATCAAGACATAGAACAATAATAACAATGGGGTCCATAATATGGGGACCTGAAATATACATGGCCTCAAATAATGAATGGGGAAGAATCTCAATATATGGACGAGGCGGGCATACCCATGCCCGTATCAAGATACATAAAAAATAACTGTGAGGCTCGAAAAGAGGGACATACCCATGCCCGTATCAAGATACATAGAGAACCACTGTGTACATCATAAGGGTCCAGAGGGGACACAAATCTGGGACATACTGTTGGGTTGACCATGTCTGAGCTGAAGAATGGATATACTAGAATAACAACAGTGGTGCTGAGTGGGGTACCAGAGGAACTGATGAGCTACTGGATCATAGTGATGGGGAGTCATATCCTCAATGGTACACTGAACTGGAACTGAACTGAGTACTCAAAGAAGCATAGAACTGGATGGATTCCGAATACAATTTCCAACGCAACCCGGACATCCACGGGAACATATAACTCAGTGTTTCGAAGTGACTCACCAATGTGCTAGAGTCGGGGGAAATCCGGGGTCTTCGACCAATAATTGAAGGGATATAAACCCTGCACGATTCTCAACGATGCGATCAAGGTGTTGAAATCAAGCATGTGAGAAACAACCACTTAGATAGGCAATGATGACTCCTCTCAAAATGGTCCGTAGGCACTCACCACAGATGGTGATGGGTCCAAGGCGCAGGGACCTCTGGGTCTATCCTCTGGAATAGAGGGGTTGTCGTCGATAGAGGGAGACCTGCAACTAGCAAGGCAATGATGTTTCATTGATAGGAGCGCGAGGTGGAGAACCGAAGTGTGAGAGTACTGCTGGTAGGACTGTCATACTATGGGGGATAACTAGGAAAGTAGAGTGGGTGGACTCAAAATTCCTTTGTTCAGAGTATGAAGATGGGGGATGATCGGGCAGCATATGAAACTGACTGGAGGGAAAGGGATCACAGCTGTAATGGATCAAGGATAGTGACAGGGATGAGTGATACTCAAGTTGGAGTAAAATGGCAGGAGACTGCAGAATACTCTGAACAAAGGTGACCTGATTGGGGGTGCTGCCGAGATGATCGATCATAGTGCCAAGAGGCACGGGGGGAATTCTTCATGGGTTAAGGAACTAGAAGAAGTGTGTGTAAAGTGGTACTATCATGTGGATTTATACGAGCTCAGGACAATTCATGCTCGTGATTGATTTCAATTTTAGGGAGTTTGAAAGCGATAAGAAGACTCTGAAATAATGGAATGGTACTGTTGTGTGGATTTGTATGAGACCAGGATAGTTCATGCTCATGGTTGCTTTCAATTTTAGAGAGTCTGAAAGCGATGAGAAGACTCCAGGGGGGTTTCTTTTTCGTGTGTTAGTCTCCAAGGCCCAAAGAAGCATAAAAGGATGCAATGAAGAACTCTTCTAGCCGGTGTGACTAGAGTATTCCTTTTTCATAAGTAGTTTACCAGGTCCGGAAAAGGGTTAAACTTATACCAGATAGATGCCCTTTCAGGTACTTTAACGAGCATGAAAGGAAGTAATATTGCTTGGCGATCTTTTCATTGTTTTAGGAGTCAGAAAAGAACTTAACAGAAACTCCCTGAGTGCCTTTTTCGTAAAGGACTTGTCCAGCTCGAAAAAGGGATAAAATTATACCGAACAAAAGGAATGGTCAAGCAAGGAGGAAGTGCTCAATCAAGTAACATTAATGATGACCAAGAACGAGGGTAGGGGGGAACACTGGTGGGCCTCCTTGCGGGATAATGAACGGTGGAAAAATAATGAAATAATTGTAGTATGAATGGAGTGAATGGCTCATGTAAAAATGTGGAACAATCCGATGGTGGTCGATGTGGTGCGCAAACCGAGGCAGCAAGGTGTCGGGACACAATGTTGAAATTGTACCTGGTGAGAGCGAGAAATGATCTCAAGCGTCATCACGAGCTCGAAAAACTGAATCCAGTGACATAAAAAGTGTCAAAAATGAAGAATGGCCGATGTGTCATGCAAATCGAGGCGACGGGGGGCACTTTGGAAAAAAATACCCAAAAAACAAATCGGGGGGTGAGAGAGAGAAATGATCTCAAGCATCATCACGGGCTCGGAAAAATGAATCCGATGATATAAAGTATATCAAAAATGAGCTATGGCCTATGTGGCATGCAAACTGAGGCGACGAGAGGTGTCTGAAAAAAATTCCAAAATTTTTTGGTGAGAGCGAGAAATGATCTCAAGCATCATCATAGTCACAGAAATATGAATCCAACGATGCAAATGGTGCGAAAAACGGAGGTCATAAGGACTCCGAAATGGTCAAAGGAAATAACTAGGTTAAAAAATGGTTGCAAATAAAGGTGAGCCCACCAAGCTAAGGATGTAGTGGTGAGGAGAAATGATTACCCACGGGGGACAAATACTAGGCGTATCAAATCAAATCAAATATAGAAGTGATATGTGACCTCAAAAATGGTTGAGATCACGCATGTGAAAAAGTGAGAAGGGTTAATGACCTGCCCCCATGCTATGTGCATAGGGTTTGTGATTGTGGATCACATATGTGTTGGTGTGAACGATGGGTTCATTGACGTGCTGAGATAGATGTGATGGGGAAGGTTCAAAATGGTTGATCATGCCCCCTATCCTAGGGTCGAGGCAATCTATTATTCCCCCTAACCCATAGGTGTCAATGTGGTGTTCTATAATAGCGAGGTTGAGACCAGGCATTTCGGTATAGGACCAGGCAAAGACATCACAGAACTCTTGGAAAATTTTCTTGAACTCTCCGATCTCATACTCAGTGCAAGAGGCTCCTAAGGTAATGATTTCAGGAGCACCGGCTGGGGCAGAGATATCAGTGTGGATTATGGGTGGGATGTTGGCCATGTTACCTTCCTCAAAAGCATCAGGAGCGGGAATAAGATCCTTAAACCAGTCGACTTTGGTGGGAAGGAAATCTTTGGACTCAACCGCAAATTGGGTGGTTGTGGTGGAGGAGGACTCTTCTGGGAAGAAATAGGAACGATGGTGCATGTCTTCCCAGGGGTAATCCGGGGCAGTGAGAGACTCTAGAATCTCCTCATCATTACGAAAACTTTGAGTTGTCAAATCGGTTGATGAGGGAGTGGTAGTCGAAGAGATCATATAGATGGTGTTAATCTCTCCGGATGAGGGTGATACTGGGGGATGGATCTCCTCAATTGTGGGGGGTGTTGTCTCAAGGTCCAAACTATTCATATCATAGAGAGCTACTCTGTCATATGGGAAATCAGGACAGTGATGTGAGTAATGGCCACAAATACTGCATATTGTACAGGGGTGGTTGGTACGCAGTGTTTTATCACGAGGATTAGGGGTTGGATCGAGTTGGACAACCGGGATGTTGGGGTTGTCGTCAAGCATTTGCATGTGTTCTTGTAATGCAAGTAATTGTGGACATTGATGAGTCAGATGGCCTAACTCATCACACAACAAGCATTTGGGAGGAGCACGAAACATGGGGGGGTTTTTAACTGTTTTGGGTGGGGGTACAGCAGTGTATGTTTGTGGGCCTCTGCCCCCAGTGTGCTTGATAAGAGGGGGGGGATTCATAGATGACGAAGGGGTAGTGACTGTTAAATTTTGAGCATTGATTCACAATACTCTAGGATCTTTGCTGAGAGAATAACATATACAGTATATCAATGCATGACAATCACAATATGACAAGCATCACAAGAATCAAAAGCATAAGAGACAAGAGACACAGAGTTTCCATGGGGAAAACCCTAAGGTGAAAAATTCCACAACTTCCTCAGAGATAGAGAGAGCAATGGCTCAACCAAAGTACAACCAAATAACACTGGGATAGTCTCCTAGTAGCAGATGATCCTCCTCCTCACTAGTGCACCACTTTCTGAGTGAGAGTGAGATACTTCTCCGAGTGAGTAAAATAGAGATCTCTGATCTCTATTTATACTAACCTTTTTTCCCAATGACCTTATGGGGCCGACTTGTCTAGATAGGTACATCCACATTATACTATATATAATTCAGGACCGACCCCACATGGTGGTCTAATAACCCATCGGCAAGTACACACACTTGCGACACCTGTCAATCCACATGACGACACTTCCTTATAGAGGAATAATACATCTCTTATAAGGGTACAATAAATATATATAAAATACACAAATGAAATACATTCTGAAGTTACATATACATCAACACTCCCTCTTAACTAGGAAGGTATTTCTCGACACAGATCTGCTAGACAAGTCTTCTTCTCTGGATCATCGTCATCATCATTGTCACTGCTACTGCTATCTCAATCTCTGACTCTACTCGTCATAGGAAGTTCTACAGAGCTAGTCCTTTTTCATACTGGATGTAGGCCCACCACCTACAGGTCTTCATCATCACTGGCCATACTGTGGAATCCTCGGGACTTATTACGTGCGTCACAAAACCTCGAAAGAGCATCCTAGGCTGTTACGAGCATGCAACTCTACCTATAGGATCTCCCAGGGCAACGAATTACATGTGACCTCACCACAAAACCTCGCAAGAGCATCCCAGGCTGTTACGAGCACACAGCTCTACCTATAGGATCTCCCAAGGCAACGAATTACATGTGGTTATGGAAAAATCTCGCAAGAGCATCCCAGGACTGATTACGAGTACACAGCCCAAGCTATTGGATCTCCCAGGGAACCAAATTATATGCCATAGGACAAAACCTTGAAAGAGCATCTGCTAGATATACCAGGGCACTGAATTACATGCCATAGGAAAAACCTCGAAAGACTATCTGCAGATCTCCCAGAGCACCGAATTATATGTCCTTCCAGAGCAAAACCTCGAAAGAGCATTTGCCAGATATCCCAGGGAACTGAATTACATGCCATAGGCAAAACCTCGAAAGACTATCTGCAAATATCCCAGGGCACCGAATTACATGCCCATCTGCATAACCTGATCCACGACCATAGAGTATCAACCTGATACTCACCATACATCATCCTGATGTACACATGATCATCCTGATCATCATCACTGCAACATCCTGCTGCCTGTCATCTGGAGCAACATCCTGAAGCTCGTCATCCATGATCATCCTGATCATCATCACTGCAACATCCTGCTGCATGTCATCTGGAGCAACATCCTGAAGCTCATCATCCATGATCATCGTAATCATATAATGCATCTACCTGATGCATACCAAGTATCTATCTGATACATATCATCATACATGATCCACCTGATCATACAATGTATCCACCTGATACAAATACAAATACATGATACATATCACCATACATGATCCACCTGATCATACAATGTACCCACCTGATACATATACAGATACATGGTCCAAGCATCCAACATGATGTATATACAAAAATACATACACATGATCCAACCGATCATATCCAACATCCAACATGATGCATATATAAATGATCCAACTGATCATATCCAGCATCCAACATGATGCATACATACATATACAAAAATGATCCAAATGATCATATACAACAGAAACCAGAACATCATCCTGATGCTCATCATCCAGCGCTTATATCCATAGCCATGTGAAGGATCCTCCTTCCAACATGATTGGAATGGCTTTAGCAAATGTGTCCATCACTTCTTCCTCGAAGTATCCTCGATCTGAAGAACGCCAAGCCTCTCTCTGAAGTACTCGAACTTCACCCTGGCTAGTGGCTTCGTCAGCACATCTGCAATCTGCTCGTTTGTCGCAACATACAAGAGCTTCACAGCTCCTCTCTGCACCATATCCTTGATATAGTGATATTTGATCTCTATGTGTTTCGACCTATCATGAAACACTGGGTTCTCTGATAGCTTCACACAACTCTGGTTATCACAGAAGATACCCGTAGCATCCAACGGGAGATCAAATAACTCAGATAGTAGCTTCCTTAGCCATACTGCCTCACAACTAGCTGAACAGGCTGCAACATACTCTGCCTCAGTTGTACTCAGTGCTACACAGGACTGCTTCCTGCTAAACCAAGAGATCACACCTGATCCCATACTGAAGCAGCACCCAAATGTGCTCTTCCTATCTACAGCACTGCCAACCCAATTTGAATCAACATAACCCTACAGGTTAAACTTTTGATTTGCTTCATACTTGAGCCCATAATCCACTGTACCCTTCAGGTACCTCAGAACATGCTTTACAGCAACTAGGTGAACACTCCTCGGATCCATCAGGAATTGGCTAAATGTGTTCACAACAAAGCAAATATCTGGTCTCATGTTCGTCAGGTACATCAAGGACCCAATCATCTGACGATACATAGAGACATCAACTGGCTCAGATGAAGCATCACATAGAAGCTTCAGATTCGATGCCATAGGTGTGGCCATGGCCTTGCAATTCATCATCCCAAATCTCTTCAGGATATCTACTGTGTACTTCCCTTGACCAAGGAAGATCCCACCTGTACTTTGCCACACCTCCATACCTAGGAAATAGTGCATCATTCCTAAATATTTCATATCGAATTCAGCAGCAAGCTTCCTCTTAGTATCTGCAATCAGTCTGTCATCTCCTGTTACAAATAAGTCATCCACATACAAGAGTAGAATCACAGGATTCCCTTCCTCAACCTTGTAGTAAAGGTTAGAATCCACTTTACTCTTGGTAAAGCCCAAACTAGATAGGAAACTGTCCATCCTACCATACCAAGTTCTGGGAGCTCGTTTCAAGCCATACAAAGCTTTCTTCAATTTGCACACATATGACTCATTGTCATGTATTTCGAAACCGAGTGGCTGTTCCACATATACTTCCTCTTCAACTACACCATTCAAGAAGGCAGTCTTGACATCCATTTGGTGTATTTTCCATTTCATAGCTGCAGCCAGGGCAAGTACTGATCTGATGGAAGTATACCTAGCTACAGGTGCAAAAGTTTCTTCATAATTTATTCCCTCTTTCTGAGAGAAGCCACGAGCTACGAATCTTGCTTTGTATTTTTCTATACTGCCATCTACAGCATGCTTGATTTTGTAGATCCACTTGGAAGTCACAACAGACTTCTCTTTAGGTCTTGGGACAACATCCCAAACATCATTCTTCATTATTGATTGGTATTCCTCAACCATAGCATCCTTCCATTCTTTCTTTTCCGCTGTCTCTTCATAACTGGAAGGCTCTTTGTTCATAATGTCACAGAGTAAAGCAACATACCTGGTATGTGATCTGGTTCTTTTCTTTGCTCTGTGTTCTTCTTCTGGAATGCCAAATCTCTCTGCATCTTGAATGAGCCCTCTAGCCCATGCAAGTTTCCTTTTGTGAGAGTTATCCTCACGGGGTGGATCTACAGGTTCTTGCGGATCTTCAGACTCACGAACAACTTCTGGAACTGCTTCGGTCATGGTAGTGTCTTGAAATCTAGTTTCCTTAGGTTCTTCATAAACTTCGATAGGTGCCTTCCTTGATTTGATGAATGCTGAGTTTTCATCAAATGTTACATCCCTGCTGACATCAATCTTCTTGAACCCTGGAAAGTATATTCTGTAGGCCTTCGAGCTTTCACTGTAACCCACAAAGATACCCTTCTTTCCTGAAGGATCTAGTTTAGTCCTCTTTTCCTTTGGGACATGAGTGTATACTAGACAACCAAATATTCTGAGATGGTTGACTTCAGGTTTCTTACCAGAAAAGACCTCTTCTGGTGTCTTGTTGTCCAATATCTTGTGGGGTGTTTTGTTCTGCACATATACAGTTGTTCTAGCTGCTTCTGCCCACAGATGCATAGGTAGATCTTGGTCATGCAGCATTGCCCTTGCTTCTTCCATGATAGTTCTGTTCTTCCTTTCTGCAACTCCATTCTATTGAGGATTATAAGGAGCAGTCAACTCCCTCTTAATCCCTGAATCACTGCAAAGCTTCTTGAATTCACCTGAGGTGAATTCTCCACCATTATCGGATCTGAATGTTTTGATCTTGTTGTCAGTTTGGTTCTCCATCAAGGTTTTGAATTCCTTGAACTTATCAAACACCTCATCTTTGTTCTTCAAGAAGTATACCTAAGTCTTCCTGGAGAAGTCATCAATAAATGAGACATAGTAAACATACCCACTCAGGGAACTGGATGACATAGGACCACATACATCTGAGTGGATGATTTCCAGGATGTCTTTTGCCTTGCTTTCACTGCTTGGGAAAGCCTTCTTAATGTTCTTACCTTTTGCACATCCTTTGCAAACACCTTCATGTTTGGTCTTGATTTCAGGAAGACCTTCTACTGCCTTGCTTACAATTGGAAGTGCTCTATAGTGCATATGAGCAAGTCTTATATGCCAAAGTTCACTTGGCTCCATGGATTCATGCACCATGGCATGTTCAGGTTGTCCCTTCAATTTATACAATCCTCCCTCTTGCTCTCCAATCACTATTGAATCATCTATGTTCTTTCCCTTTGGCCACATTAGGACTTGGCCATCCACAAATGCAACCCTCATACCTTTTGCATCCAATGCAGAGATGGAGAGTAAGTTCTTCTTGAGCCCAGGTACATAAAGGACTTCTTTCATCTTCAAAGTTTTTCCAGAATCTAGGTTGTAGGAGGCTTCACCACTTCCTTTGATTGGGTATCGATAATCATCCCCAAGTTTCACCTTATGGGGTGATTAATGTTCAGATAGGTTCACAAAAGATTCCTTAAACCCAGTCATGTGTTTGGAAGCCCCACTATCAATCAGCCAATCATTACAACCATGGGAGATAGTACCTGTGAGAGCAGAGATCAGAACATACTCTTCTTCACTTGATGAGTCATCATCACTATCACTTTCTGCCCTAGCCTTCTTCTTTGGGGGTTCATCATCTTCGGCAGCATGAGCATGAAACCTTCTTTTGATACCCTTCTTCTTCTTACTGGAGTTGTTGTTATTATCCCTTTTGTTCTTGGGACAATCTGAAGCAAAGTGACCCTTCTCATTGGATGTGAAGCATCTTAGGTCTTTCTTACTCTTTTGATAGGATATATTGTGGCGAGAGTGCTCCTTCTTGGTTTTGCTTCTTTTGGTGTGAGCTGCAAGAGCTTGATCTTCACCTCCCATATTTTCCTCACGAGCTATAAGTCTAGCTTCTTCTTGAGAACATTCTTCCTGCAATCTATTGAAGGAGATCAACTTCTTCCTTGCACAAATTCCTTGAATGAAGGAATCCCATGACCTGGGTAGGCCATTTAGAGTGGTCATCACTACTTCACCATTCTACACCATTTCATCTACTGCTTCTAGTTGTTCCTTGATCTGGGAGACCCTTGAAAAATAATATTGAATGGTTTCTCCATTCTGGAACTTCACTCCTTTCAATTGGTTCCGCAGGGTCATCTTTCGATTTATGTTCTTTCCTTCAAATAGCTTGGTCAAAGATTCAAACATCTCCTTGGGTGTCTTAAGAGAAGACACATGGGGTATGAGATGGTCTTTGATAGAATCAGAAATGATTCTCTTTGCCTTTACCAAGTTCTTCTTATGCAATACCTTGGCCTCTTCATCCTCTGGGATAGGGATGTCTTCTTTCACATATGAGTCCAACTCATTCTCTTCCAGGATTAACCCAATCCTATACTTCCAGGATCGGAAATTATCAACCCCTTCAAGCTTATCCTCAAGCTTGGTGCAGAGAGACATATTAAAGAGTACTTCAAATGGAAATAGAAAATATTTAGGTCTTACCACTTGAAATGCTGAAAACTGGATCTGGTCCTGGATTAGGGTTTGTCAGAGAAACCCTAAAAATTCAAAATCAGAATTTCAAATTTTTGAAAGGATAGAAAGATGCGCTTTGATGAGCTGATCAGCCCGGTGCATTCAGAATTTGAGATCAGCAAAGTCTTTCCCTTCAGAATTGCCTTTTTGTCCTCCCGGGTTCACTAGGGAGAGCCCTGAATTAGGGTTTGATTTTCATGGAGATCTATCCAGCCAAAAATCTCGATCCAAAGCTCTAACCTTCGATTTTTGCAAGAAGCTTCCAGCTGTGTCTTCAGATTCCAGAAATTCCTATTTTTGTTGAAACCCTAATTTTTAGGGCCAAATCTGAAAATGCTCGGAATTGAATTTTGATTGGACAGATAGATGCGCCTTGATGAGTAGAGTCAATCTACTATACTGATTTTCAAAAATCTATGGAGAGAAACCCAATAAACAAGGAACTCAAGCTTCTGTCACTGCAAAATGTCTTCTCAGGTTAGCTCTGATACCATGTTAAATTTTGAGCATTAATTCACAATACTCTAGGATATTTGCTGAGAGAATAACATATACAGTATATCAATGCATGACAATCACAATATGACAAGCATTACAAGAATCAAAAGCATAAGAGACAAGAGACACAGAGTTTTTGTGGGGAAAACCCTAAGGTGAAAAACCCCACAACTTCCTCAAAGATAGAGAGAGCAATGGCTCAACCAAAGTACAACCAAATAACACTGAGATAGTCTCCTAGTAGCAGATGATCCTCCTCCTCACTAGTGCGTCACTTTCTGAGTGAGAGTGATACTTTTCCGAGTGAGTAAAATAGAGATCTTCGATCTCTATTTATACTAACCTTTTTTCCTAGTGACCTTATGGGGCTGACTTGTCTAGCTAGGTACATCCACATTATATTATATATAATTCAGGGCCAACCCCACATGGTGGTCTAATAACCCATTGGCAAGTACACACACTTGCAACACTTGTCAATCCACATGACGACACTTCCTTATAGAGGAATAATACATCTCTTATAAGGGTACAATAAATATATATATAATACACAGATGAAATACATTCCGATGTTACATATACATCAACAGTGACACCGGGAGGTGGTTGACTAGTAGTGGCAATGGGTTGCACCTATTGTAGGACAACATTTGGTGTTGGCGGGGGAACATGAGGTGAAATATACCACACAGGTAATCCTAAGGTTAACCCGGGGAGGTTGAGAGTAGCCATAACCAGGGTGCTTACTATTCCTGAGGGAGGGAATAGGAAGGGGATTGTGTGGATGGGTGTAACACCAATGTGACTAGGTACCAATAGTGGTTTTGATAACAAGGGAGGTTGATTGTTGGGTGTTTGTGTATTGTGGGAAAGGGTACATAGGTCAAATACTTCAGGCACAGGTGGCGAGGGTGGAATGGATTGGAACGTTGAGGTCATTGGTGTATCTGAGTAAACTCCGGGTCCCACGGAGGAAACAAATGAGGTAGTTGCACCACAAACAGGTTGTTCAACCATGGGAAGAACATTTTCGGGTTCAACAGGGGCATTGGGATTATAATAGGTGAGTTGATCGACCTTGAACACGCGTCCGTCATGGGGGAACATCATGGTACGAAAAATGGATGAGGCAACCACCCGCATGGCATACATGTAGCTGCGGCCAAGTAAGAGGTTATAATCAAGTTGGGCATTGATGACCTATATGTCAATGAGCATGGTTTTACCAGCCAACTGGATGGGGACATTAGCTAAGAGACCTTGGGGTTGAGCCGAACGACCGTCGTGGGCTCGCAATGCAGTGGAGGACTGCTGGAGAGTAGGGGATCCCAACTTCTGCCAAACGAATGTGGACATAACACATGTAGAGGAACCTTCATCGATAATGCACCAATGGATGACAAGATTCCGAATGGAAATAGAAACTTGGAACGCTAAAGTGGAAGGCAGGTGTGGTTCAGACTGGTCCAAATCGAAGGCCATCAGTCGTGAATCATTTGGGTCAATAGCACCAATGGTAGAGAGCAAAGTCTTGCGCTGTGAAGGACAGTTTTTTAAGACTTCTAACGCAGACATGGTTGCGGGAGACTGGGCTAAGTCATCTACAATGTTGTAATTTGACGCGGCACGAGCATTGGAATTATTGTTCATGCGACGAAGTGGGAAGCGAGGTGCTTTGGAGGCACCATCTAGTGGATCCAGAAGTATACGTAACATCTGATCAATGGGATGAGCATTAGTGTTTTTGTCGGCGGGAGAGGCTTCAGGGGTGGAGCCATATCTGTTCCGATGGGTTTGGAGGTTGACATCGGTGAATGACATCATTAACAAGTGGTGGGTACCTGAGTCTATCATGGGTTGATCAGGAGCGGCATAAGTGATCTGTTTTTATGGTGGCGCGTTGCCTTGAGGGGGAGCTAATGGCTGAGTGTTCACTACACCTTGGGTTGGTAAGGGGTTTTGCAGCACTAAAGGTTGATGCTGAGGTGGTAGGGGGTTGGGTGGCACTTGAGGAGCCGCGTTCCCTTGGTGATGGGCATCATCAGTCTAGAGTTGCTGAGCTCATTCCAAATGTGGGAAAGCATGTGTGTAGTGGCCATAGACCCCACAAATAGAAGGATGGTTTTTTCACAAATTAGGATTTTTGGCCTGCTTTGGCGGCCGATCAGGGTTCTGGTTGGTAGGTGCCGCATTATTGTTGTTTGGGGGATAGGGAGGTTGACCGCCTTGGTCTGGAGGGGGGTTTTTCCCATGGTTACAGCCTTTTCCATGGTTTTGTTGGCCCTGTTGGCATTGGTTATTTTGGTTCTGCTGCAAATTCTGTTGGACGTACACTTGCCCTTGGGCAGCAGGTGGGTTCTGGGGTTGTGCAGGTGTGGGAGTAGGCTACGGTGGATAATAAGTAGGTGGAGGCTATGCAGGTGCTGAACCTTGTGGGGGTTGCTTATACATCTGCGGAATGAGTTGTGGGTTTTCTGCAGGGGCTTCCTGTGGTGGGTAATAAGTAGGTTGGTCTTGAGAGGACACAGGAGCTGGTGTAGCCTATGGGTGGTAATATGGCTGAGGGGCGATCGGGGGGGCGTAAGCGAGGGATGCATGACCAAAGTACTGAGATGGACAAGAGGGTCCATGGGAATGGTGGTGATGTGCCATGGGAGCATACGAATTGGTTGCTTCGGATTGAGATGTAGCCCACGAAAGGTCGGGGCCATGGCTAGGACGTGCTATGGAAAAGGGTTGGGGATGCGAGGCAACACGACCAATGATGCCATCTGCAGCATGGGATGCCCCCGGTGCATCGTGTCGGGAGGAATTGCCGCGAGGGGCGTCAGGTATGATGGAATACAGATAACCCGACTGGGCGTAAATGAAGTCAAATTGCTGGGATTTGAGGATGGCCTCTTCTTCGAACTGGGGTCGTTCGGATGCCACATCCTTAACAATGACAGGAAGGAGGGATTTTAGAAACCAATCTAAGAAGATACGGTCGTCTAACTTGATTTTGCAGAGGCTGTGACGTCGACACCACTCATGAATGTGGTCAGTGATGTGGGTAGCCGTGTTCTGTCTGCAAGACAGTAGGATATCAACTCCCTCGTCATAGCGGACATGTAACTAAAAGAACTGCAAGAAAGTCGAGGCAAGGGAGGTAAAGGTGGCATGGGTCCCATGGGGGTGCTCAATGTACCACTTAGCTGCAGAGCCAATGAGGGTGCACTGTAACAGACGGAGGCAGACAGAGTCATCCACTATGGAGTTGGAGGAACACCATAGATGGAAGGACATAATATGGTTCTGGGGGTCCTCACCTACCTTGCCCTCAAACTTAGGGATGTCAGAGGAAAGTTTGGTGGGTATGTGAGGCCACGCAGGGTCGTTTCTGATGGGATCGTTAGTCAGTCTAGCTAGGTCAGGAAGGTTGACACTAGCCATGAAAGGAAAACTAGTAGAAGGAGATGACATACTAGTGGGTGTGACCATGTTGGGGCCAATGCCCTCAAATGGAAGGGTAGGGTTTGGGATGTTTCCCCCAAGTGGAGGAACAAAAGTGGTATGGGATGGTCCTGCACCGCCAAGGGTAGTGTAAGTCACTAATGGAGTGGGAATAGGTATGCTAGCTACTGGAATGGGTACAGTGATCGGAATGGTAGATGTGGGCCCCATTGAGGGCATACCCAAAGCAGGTGTGGTAGCTGGTGTGGTGGTGGATGCTCCACCAAGGGTTCCTACAAAGAAAGGGGTGGAAGTCATGCCATCCATGGGGCTGGTTGGTGCATTGTAAGTGGGGTTCTCGGACTCTGGCTTAGAATTAGAGGAAAAATAGGGGACGTTAAGATCGAGTGATGGAGTTTTATGCTGTTGATGAGTGGAGTTAAGTGACAAGGCTCGAGATCTATGATGAGTGGTATCAAGTGATGAAGATCTATGTATATGACGGGTGATGTCAAGTGAGCCGTGCTGTGGGGGCTCTCCCCGGAGGCACTGAGAATGTCTCGGGGACTCAATGGTGATAGATGGCGTCAAGTATCTAGGGGTTGTGTTGAGTGAAAAACAGCTCAAAAACCCTAATGCAACCGAGTGTGCAGAAGGAGAGCACAAAAATATGTCACTCAGGACAACAACCAACTCAAAACACTTACTGTAATAGCTGTGCTACAATAAGTGGAGTATCAACAGAAATGGTCAGAATACCAACAAGCAAAAGGTTTCCTAAAAAATAAAAATAGTGGACTCGCTAGACCAAAAGGAGGTAAGGGTGCATGCAAACACCTAGCTAAATAGTATTCTGACTCAACTAGACATATCCTCTGCAAGGTGATGAAATCCAAGTCAGACAATATGGATAGTAGAGCCAAGTGGCTAAAGATATCCCCCTACCAGGCGGGACACCACGTAGTCAATCCTAGAAGAAAAGCAACTAAGATACCCCGTTCATGACACGTTCGGTTGGGTGAATCTGTTGTTTGGTTCTATCGTCGTTGTATCCCCATATGGGTGATACATCGAGAACTGTGAAAGGTATCCTTCGGTTACTAAATGGATTGCAGTATTCCACTCAGGCTTCCGGAACCAATCTGGCGACTTCAACCCTCCTAGGGGAGAGGCCTTCCCAATAAATTGGTTTTAAACCGTGTCAAAAAATACTAGGGGATTTTGGTTCCCTGATGGACAACAACTATGTCTCAAGTGTAAGCAACCGAGGGGTGTTATTTGGATGCTTATCCCCCCGATCCTACCTAACTGCAAAAATTCTTATGTGTTCCCCAAGTGGGGTTAGAATGTTGGTTGTGTTAAGTAGTATTTTAGGGCTCACTTGAATTAGGTGATAGAGTGTGTGTGTGTGAGATGATGAACCCAAGTAAAAGTGCCACGGGGTGGGAACTTTCTAACTAAAAATAACAATACAGAATTTAAACTTTGAAATTCAAAATTTTCTCTTTTCAATTAAAATGCTGAAATTTTAAAAAATATTCTGTAAATGGAATAGAAATAATACTGCAGAAAAAAGGCTGTAGGGAAGTATGGCTGCAGATAGGACAGATGGCTGTGCAAGTACAGAAAATATTGCAGCAAAGTGTTGGGTTCAAAATGGTGAAAAAAGTACAGAAAACAGACCGCGGGTCTGTGGCAAATCTGAGCAGTCGAACCGCGGGAAACAATGCAACAGTCGCAGACAGGTTGCGATATTTTGGCCGAAAGACGCAGACGGACCGCGGTAAAAAAGTCGAAAGTCGCATGAAGGTTGCAGGAAAATGGCTGAAAGCCACGGGCAGGTTCCAGGAAAATGGCTAAAAGCTCTAGCGGGATGCGGGAAAATGGCCGAAAGACGCAGGAGGGTTGCAGAAAAATGGCTAAAAGCCGCAAGCGGGACACGGGAAAAAGGCCGAAAGACGCAAACAGGTTGCAGGAAAATGGCTGAAAGCCGCAAGCAGGACACGGGAAAAAGGCCGAAAGACGTAGGTGGGTTGCAAGAAAATGGCTGAAAGCCGCAAGCAGGACATGGGAAAAAGGCCGAAAGATGCAAATGGGTTGCAGTAAAATGGCTGAAAGCCCATGAAAAAATGGGTTAACAGTCGCGGTCAGACCGCACGAAACAAGCAAATAGCTGTTGTCAAATCGCAGGTAACAGACTGGAAACCGTCGGTAGGCCGCCAGAAACAGTCTGAGAGCCACAATCGGATCATAGGTAAATGCCTGAAAGATGCGGTCGGAACGAAACTGTGGGGGCAAAAAGACACGGTTTACGGCAGTCGAAAGGGACAGCCAAAAGGAAAAAATAGAAAAATATTGTAGAAAATTGAAAACTTTTAAAACTTTAAAACTATAACCAGAAATTTAAAGGAACACAAGGGGAGTCGCCAAAAAATTTAGCTAGGGTTTTCACCCTAGCTTGTGCAAATGAGCACCTACTAAGGAGAAGGGACTCCTTAGTAGTAGTTCAGAAAAACAGTAAGTGAAAGACAATACAATAAAAGGGTAATTATTCTAAACATGTGCATAAAACAGAAAAGACAAGATAATAAAAATGGTTTTTGTATTGATTATACCTCCAATGTGAAGGTTGGTGAAGCCTTTGTAGCAGTCCAAGAGGGTTGCTTCCAAGCTTCCAGTTTTGCTCCTTTCTCTTTCTCCAAAGGGATTTGGAAATGGGCCAAAGGGGCACTCAAATGTGAAAATAGCTCAAGGGTGAGCTAGGGTTTCAGGAGTGATTTTGGCAGAGTAAGGGTGTGGTTGACTGTGGATATGAAATGAGGGGCCTCCATCACCTATTTATAGGTTTTTAGTGGTGGAGTGTTGGCCCATGGTTTTGGGCACCATATGGTTTAGGTTAGCTGTATAGGGTTTTTGCTTCCTTTTTCCCTCTTTTCCCTCTTTTTGTATTTTTTATTCTCTTTTTAGAGGGTTTTTTCTATTTTGGAGGAATTTTGGATTATTTTGGGGGAAAATGGGTTTTTTGGCCTTTTGGAGGATTTTTAATGGGTTTCTTAAGGTTTTGGAGGCAAATATGGTAGGAAATATGGACAAATGAGCCATGTAATGGGTAGATGAGGTAGTGAGCACTTTTTGGGTGTTAACAATATCATCAATCAAGGTAAGAGACATAATATGCATAAACCCTTGATTACTAACTTCAATGAATAATCATTATCAATCATTCCATGTATACTTATATAAGAGATCCTAACACAAGGTAGGATTATAAATTGATATAGGAAAAACATACCTGGATTATCATGGTAGCTAGTTATGTCTAACATACCCACATAATGTCTTATTTTTCTCTTCAATGACTTGTGCTAGTAACCTGCATATCTCATAGGTTAACCATTATAGAACCAAATTATACATACCTCATAAGTAGATCTTCTATGTGATCCATGACAATGGATGAATCTTTGTCTTCATGTCACCATGGTCATATGTTCTTGAACTAGAACATGATTTGTGTTTCTTGATGTACCTTTCATGTTAGCAAACAACATCAACCTCATACAACACCACAATGCATTAGTACAATCATAAGTGTCAAAACCCTAATCAATGAATATCTGCATTTATTATTTTATTAAGGTGATACGACAAGTCTAAAGTTAATCAAGATTGTACTAACCTTAATGAATACAAACATACCATAAAATTAATCATGAATAGATCTCGAAACATACCTGGATAAGTCATACCTGTCGAGATTGCTTGTAATCTTCTTACATGAGGCCTTAGCCTCATCTCCCTCTCAAACAAGAATTTCTTGACTTATGTAGATGACCAATCCATTCTCTTCTAGGATTAACCCAATCCACTTGATTTGCAAAAACTGGATTTGGAGCTGGATTAGGGTTTGTCAGGGAAACCCTAAAAATTCAAACTTTGAATTTCAAACTTCTAAAATGATAGAAAGATGCACCTTGATGAGCTGATCAACCTGGTATACTCAGAATTTGAAAACTGCAAAGTTTCACCCTTCAAAAATGCTTTTCAATCTCTCGGATTTACTAGGAGGACCCTGAAATAGGGTTTGAGTTTCCCAAAGCTTCACCCAACCAAATAGTTTGATCCAAAGCTCTAAACTTCAATTTTTCCAAGGAGCTTTCATCTATGGTTACAGATTTTAAAAATTCCCATTTTTACAGAAGCCCTAATTTTTCACCTTTCCGATCAAAGTCCCGAACTAGGTTTTGATCAAGCCTGGCCTTTTGTCCAACCAAAAAATTCGATATTGGTCTCTAAATTTATATTTTGATGAGGAGAATCCAACCATGGTCTCTGATACAAAAATTTCAACATTCTACGAAACCCTAAATTCCCGAAGCCATTAATGAAGGTGCTCAAAATCCAATTTTGTTTCGATAGAAATATTCACCTAATTGTTTATGGTGTAACTCTGAACTTTTTGATCTGCAGGCTCTAAACATTCTTCCCGTGGTATCCTGACCTATTATCTTTCCAACCCCATGGGTCTTACCTCAAATGAATTCTCTGAGAGAGAGTTATGCCAAGTGTCTCAACGTGACCTGTTTATGGGATAAAGCAGGAGAGCGAACTTGTACGGTGTGCCACATGTCACTGGTTCAGTTTCGGCCTCTAAAAAACTTACCTGAGAAATTACAGTCCGTTCCCTACCTTTCACTTTTTACTAAATTTCATTTGGAGCTTCCTATCCCAAGTTATGACCTTTTTTCCCAGGTCACCTGTTTATGACTGAGATCTGGAAGAGGCAGAAACCCTAGATTGTATAGATCATAACTCACAAAGTACAATGAAATAGAAGTTGTGCTTATGACACAAGGTACATGGGGATGTTATATATGACTTGTAAAGGTTTCAGATCCTCAACCCTTGCCAAAATAGATTTATAGTGAAAGTTCTACGATAACCAGTTTTTTCTATATCAAGCCCTAGCTTCGCAAGTGCAACAAGTGTCATAAATGCCATATCATGCCTTCTTTCAGGATAGCTTTGATACCATCTTAGTTTTTCAGAATTTACTTCAATCTAATATAGTATCTTAACTGAGAGAACAACATGTACAACATATCTGCAACATATCAATCATGGACATAATAATGCAAGCACACAAGAGACAATAGACACACAACGTTTCACTGGGGAAAACCATAAAGGTGAAAAACCCCACAACTTCCTCAGAGATAGATAGAGAAATGATACAACCCAAGCATAAGAGATAGTCTTCTCCTAGCAGCAGCTTCTCCTCCTCCACTAGTGTGCCACTCTCCAATGAGTGTGTGAGAGAGAAATAGAATGATCAAATAGAGTGCCTCTCGCACTCTATTTATACATGACTTGACTTGCCTAATAACCTTTACTAGGTCATCCTCAACTTAACCACATAACACAATGTTGATAGGGCCGACCCCCACTAGGGTGGTCTAATAACCCTTTTACCCACATGAATTATACAAGGCCAACCCCATCAAGGTGGTCTAATAACCCTTTTACCCACATGACTTATACAGGGACGACCCCATCAAGGTGGTCTAATAACCCATCATGTATAAGCAATGACACTTACAATATAAATGACAACACTTCCGTATAGATGAATAATAACATCTCTATAGGAATACAAACACTTCTGTATAGAGGAATAATAACATCTCTATAGGAATACAATATACATATATGACATACATTTCGAAGTTGCATATACATCAACATAACCCACACAGGGGGTGTGTCACCCCAACTAATAATTCACCAGAAAGGTACCAGAAGACACCAAAGGGGATAGTCCTACTTGGAAATGTAAGAAGATCTTTTCTGGAAACCATTTATTGGAAATCACAGGGACATCAGAATAGTCTATTCTTAGAGAAACTCCATTAGAAGAAATTCAAGCTCATATTAAGACCAAACTAAAGACAAGAGGAAACTCAAAAGGATAAAACTTCAGGACCTTTCAGCCCTCTATTAGTTCAAAAACCCACAGACATCACTTTTTCAATAGTAGGTGGACCAAACTTAGTACTTTCTAGCAATTAAATCTTCATGGATAATGAAAATGAAGATCATGCCCGACAAAATGAAGAGGAAGGGGAGGTTAGAACTGAAGGAACCCTCGGGTTCCCTATTCTAGACACTGCACAAGGTGTAACTATGAAAAACATCACTCCCTCCTCACTACCAACCTTCTATGGGAAAAGTAGTGAGGATCCAGATACATTCTTATTTAAGGTTGATATTTTGTGTAGGAGTTATAATTACCTACAAGATAGACAAAAGCTAAAACTCTTTCCTGCCACATTGAAAGACTCTGCTCTTCAATGGTTTATGGGATTAGGAGGATCTAGTATCAGAACTTGGGAAGATATGAAGAATGCATTTCTACATAAATATCAGGATTACTATAAACCAAAGGACTCTCGCAATGATATTTTCAAAATTCAACAACTTGAAGACAAGAGCCTAGAAGACTATCTCGAAATATTTAACAATGTGTTACGCAAATCTAAATATAGTGATCTTTGGGAAGATGCAGTAAGAACACTCTTCCTTAAAGGAATCTCAGAAGAACTCTTAGAAAACATTAATCTCATGGTAGCAGGAGACATTTTTCATAATTATTTTGCACAGATTTGTGAACTATGTAGGAATTACTCTAGGAGTAGAGGAAGACACTCCCGAGGATTTTATGCCTAGGACCTAAAAGGAAACACATCCGGTCCTGGGGGAGTTACAAGGGTAGAATTGGGAAACCTATTAGAAAATTTTAAAACAGATATCCTGGGAGCAATGGGTTCTCAACTAGATGCACTACAGGCTAAAAAGAGACAAGATGAACAGTGTGCAACAATGAGTGTTTTCTGTCCTAGGTGTAGAACTAAACATCCTCAACAAGAATATCCCTTGAATAATGTTTCGATTTGTCACCTTTGTACGGAAAACCATCCGATTAATAATTACCCATCACTGCTTGGGTTGCAAGCCGAGCAAAAGAGTGGAAACTTTGGTGAAACATCCAGGAGGCCTTGGAAACCTAGAGATCAACCATCATATCAAGATTTATCTCCACCCTATTACCATCCTTACCAACCTCCTCAACAATGGAACACTTTAGGTTGGCAGAATTGGCCACCACAGTACCCTCCTCAGAATACTCAACAACAGCAATGGCCACATGGATGGAGAAGTCTAGCCTATGCTCAAACACCTCCTCCTACGCATAGCTATCTTTACCCACCTAATATCCGACAACTTTTTCCTGGATTTGTACCTCCTTCACTACCTCCTGTCCCAAATCAACCTCACCATTTCCATAAAATGAATCCTCCAAGACTCACAATATTACCTGCACAACCGATACCAAATTCTAACAATAAACCAACCCAATTTTTTAATAGCATTAGGGTGTTACCTCTTCCATCATATGCCATTTCGACCACAGCAATACATGAAATCCAACTACGGTTTGGAAGAATTCTTCAAGACCAGCCCAAGACATCAGTTGAGGTTTGGTCGATATATCAGCAACTTGTTCATCAATGCTTACATACTCGAGCTTGATATCTCCTTTCTGCACCATATCCCGTATATAGAAATATCATATCTCTATGTGGTTTGACTTATCATGGAACACTGGATTCTCTGTCATCTTGATACAACTCTGGTTGTCACACAGGATCTTAGTGGGGTCCATCTCTAATGTTGATGTATATGTAACTTCGGAATGTATTTCATCTATGTATTTTATTGTAGTCCTACAAAGATGTATTATTCCTCTATACAGAAGTGTCATCATTTGTATTGACAAGTGTCGCAAGTGTTGTAACTTACTGATGGGTTATTAGACCACCTAGTAAGGGGTCGGCCCGGATTAATGTAACCATGGGTTATTAGGCTAAGTTAGACAAGTCGGCCCCACTGGTTTATTGGGCAGGACAGGACTAATATAAATAGATATCGGTAGATCTCTATTTTATATCTCATTATTCACTCTTCCATCACTCGGAAAGTGGCTCACATGTGAGGAGGAGGATCAGCTGCTAGGAGAATACTATCTCTTGTACTTTGGTTGTATCATTGCTCTTTCTATCTCTGAGGAAGTTGTGGGGTTTTTCACCTTTATGGTTTTCCCTAGTGAAAATCTGTGTGTCTATTGTCTCATGTGATTGCTTGGTGTGATTGATATGTTGTACATGTTATTCTCTTACTAAAGATCCTAGAGTATATTGAATTAATGCTCAAAATTTAACATGGTATCAAAGCTAACCTGAGAAGAAGACATTGTGAAGTGGTAGAAACTAGGGTTTCTTGTTTATTGGGTTTCTCTCCACATATTTTGGAAAAGAAATAAGGTATATTGACTCTACTCATCAAGGCGAAACTATCTGTCCAATTAGAATTCAATTATGAGCACTTTCAGTTTTGGCCCTAAAAATTAGGGTTTCCACAAAAATAGGAATTTCTAAAATTTGAAGACATAGTTGAAAGATCCTTGGACAAATCGAAGGTTAGAGATTTGGATCGAGATTTTTGGTTGGGTAAAGCTCCAGGAAACTCAAACCCTAATTCAGGGTCCTCCCTAGTGAATCCGGGAAGACTAAAAGGCATTTATGAAGGGTGAAACTTTGCATATCTCAAAATCTGAATATACCTGGCTAATCAGATCACCAAGGCGCATCTTTCTATCCTGTTAGAAAGTTGAAATTCACATTTAAAATTTTTAGGGTTTCTCTGACAAACCCTAATCCGAGACCAGATCCAGTTTTCAGCAAATCAAGTGGTAAGACCTAAATATTTTCTATTTCCATTTGAAGTACTCTTTAAGATGTCTCACCACACCAAGCTTGAGGATAAGTTTGAAGGAGATGATAACTTCTGAGCATGGAAGTATAGGATTGGGTTAATCATGGAAGAAAATGAGTTGGACACTTATATAAGTGAAGAGGTCCCTATCTCAGAGGGAGAAGAAGCTAAGGCTCTTCACAAGAAGAACTTGGTCAAGCCAAATAGGATCATTGCTGATTCTATCAAGGACCATCTCATCCCACATGTTTCATCTCTGAAGAAACCTAGGGAGATGTTTGATTCCCTAACCAAACTATTTGAAGGAAAGAACATAAATCCGGAGATGACTCTGCAGAATCAATTGAAAGGAGTAAAGCTTCAGAATGGAGAGACCATTCAATCCTATTTCTCCAAGGTCTCTCAGATCAAGTAACAAATTGAAGCTATGGATGAAGTGGTGGAGAATGGTGAAATTGTCATGACCACTCTGAATGGCCTACCTGGGTCATGGGATTCCTTTATTCAAGGAATTTGTGCAAGAAGGAATTTGATCTCCTTCAGTAGACCGTGGGAGGAATGTTCACAAGAAGAAAAGATGGAAAGTGAATATCAAGCTCTCAGAGCTGACACCAAAAGAAGCAAGCCCAAGAAGGAGCACTCTCATCACAAGAAACCTTTTCAAAAGGGTAAGAAGGATCTGAGATGCTTCACATGTAATGAGAAGGGACACTTTGTTGTGGATTGTCCCAAGAACAAAAAGGGCTTCAACAACAACAACAATAAGGGAAACAAGAAGAGATATCATGCTCATGCTGCTGAGGATGATGAACCTCCCAAGAAGAAGGCTAAAGCAGAAAATGATGACTCATCTAGTGAAGATGAATATGTTCTAATTTCTCCTCTCATAGGTACTATATCTAATGGATGTAATGATTGGCTTATTAATATCCGAGCTTCCAAACACATGACTGGGTTTAAAGAATATTTTGCAAATCTATCTGAACATGAGTCACCCCATAAGGTGAAACTTGGGGATGACTACCAATATCCTATCAAAGAAAGTGGTGAAGCTTCTTACAGTCTAGACTCTGGAAAATCCTTGAAGATGAAAGATGTGTTATTTGTACCTGGGCTCAAGAAGAACCTACTCTCCATCTCTGCATTGGATGCAAAAGGCATGAGAGTTGCATTTGTAGATGGCCAAGTCCTAATGTGGCCAAAGGGTGTTAACACCTAAACAATGCTCATTACCTCATTTCCCTCTCCACATGACTCATTTGTCTATTTTTTCCACCATATTTGCCTCCAAAACCTCAAAAAACCATTAAAAAACCACCAAAAGGCCAAAAACCCCTTTTCCCCACCAGAATAATTTAAATTTCCTCAAAAGATAGCTAAAACCCTCTAAAAGGGCCCTAAATTCCCAAAAATCAAAATAAAAGGGAATAAAAAATATTAAAAAGAGGGAAAAAGGAAGCAAAACCCCCAAACCATTGACCTAAACCATATGGTGCCAAAAATCATAGGTCAATACTCCACCACTAAAAACCTATAAATAGGTGATGGAGGCTCTCCATTTCATATCCACAATCTATCCTAGCCTCACTCTGCCAAAATCACTTTTGAAACCCTAGCTCACCATTTGAGCTAGCTTCCCATTTGAGTGCCCCTTTTGGCCCATTATCCAAACACCTTGGAGAAGGATAAGGAACCCATTGGAGCACGGAAGCAGCCCTCCTGGACTACCGCAAGAGCTCCACCAAGCTCAACATTTGAGGTAAATGTAACTTTGTTCTCATTTTTAATACAAAAGAAAAATTCTCATTATATTATTGTCTTTTAATTTTCTGTTGATGCACATGTTAGCTTAGATTTTACCTTGTTTTACTGTCAAGTTTTACTGTTTTACTGAACTGCTACTAAGGAGGTCCTTCTCCTTAGTAGGTGCTCATTTGCACAAGCTAGGGTGAAAACCCTAGCTACAAAGGGTAAAACTATTGATGATGCCGTGGTGATTGGAGAGCAAGAGGGAGGATTGTACAAATTGAAGGGACAACCTGAACATGCTATGGTGACATGAGGACAAATATTCATCCATAGTCATGGATCACATAGAGGTATGTATAATTTGGTTTTGCAAAGGTTAACTTATGAGTTATGCAGGTCATTGAAGAGAACAAGAAAACATTGCTAGACATAACTAGCAAATATGATGACTAGGTATGTTCTTCTTATATCAAAGGATCTTATACTATTGTATGATTGATAATGATTACTCATGAAGTTACAAGTTTGAGTAATCTGGGGTTTATGCATATTATGTCTCTTACCCTGATTGATGATATGACTAACCAGAAGAGTTATATAGTCAAATCTGAATATGCATGAGTAAGAAAAATCTTCCCTGAAACTTTGAATGATAATGATTATTATTTGTGTTTGAAATGATCATGACTATACATGTTTAAGATTATTTTGTTTTGACAGTATACTAATGAATGTATGATTATGTATGAGATCTCGAGGTTAACACAATGATGATACTCGTAAGCATGCATAGTGATCGAGGATGTATATAAGTTCAAGGATAGGTAATCCAGGAAACAAAGATCAAGGGGGAGCACACTCCAGTAGTTCCTGCAAGGAAGGAAAGATTGAGAGGGAGTCCACACAATAAACAAACAAAGATAAGTATTTGAATTGTCATTTCTTGTATATTCTGTTTGTTTAAATAATGTTCCTAGACTTAGGTTGTGTATTATGCATATTAGAATAATTGCATTGATTAATAGTATACTACTAATATGCATCTGATGGGTAAGTGGCCTATGGCACTGTACAACATTCCATTGCTACTTATCTAGAATGAAACATCTTTGTTGACATGTTGAGAGTTGTGCACACTCTTAACAATGTTCTGGTAGAGATTGGAAGGCATCTAGAAAGTTATGGGATATGGATAAATGTTGTATTGAAGCATTGGCTAAAATAATTGCATGACTGTATTACATATTTCTTTATGTGTAAGAATTTTTTCTGAAAACTATGAGATGTTTCTAATCATGCAATTTAACTTGTTTTGTAGGAAAGATCGTATACCATCACCTACAAAAGAAGGACTACAACATTTGTTCCAACAACGAAGTTCAAACTATCTATTGAAGATATTGAAGAATCTAAGTTCCCAAGATATGGGATACAGTAAAAGGATGCCATGGTCGAGAAGTTCCAATCGATCATGTTTGGGATCTGGTCCCAAGACTTGAAATAAATTTTGTTGTGACTTCCAAGTGGATCTATAAGATCAAGAATGTTGTAGATGGTAGCATGGAGAAATACAAAGCGAGGTTTGTAGCTCGTGGCTTCTCCCAGAAAGAGGGACTTTTGCACCTGTAGCCAAGTACACTTCCATCAAATCAGTACTTGCTCTGGCTGTAGTGATGAAATGGAAGATACACCAGATGGATATCAAGACAGCTTTCTTGAATGGTGTAGTCGAAGAGGAAGTGTATGTGGAGTAGCCACTCGGTTTTGAGACATATGACAGGGATTCATATGTGTGCAAGTTGAAGAAATCCTTGTATGGCTTGAAGCAAGCTCCTAGGACTTGGTATGGTAGGATGGATAGCTTTCTATCCAGTTTGGGCTTTACCAAGAGTAAATCAGATTCCAACCTTTACTACAAGGTTGAGGAAGGCAATCCAGTGATACTACTTCTGTATATGGATGACCTGTTTGTTACAAGAGAAGATAGTTTGATTGCTGATACCAAGAGGAAGCTTTCTACCGAGTTCGAGATGAAGGACTTGGGGATGATGCACTAGGCATGGAGGTGTGGCAGATTGCATGTGGGATCTTCCTTGGACAAGGGAAGTATGCAATAGAGATCCTGAAGAGGTTCGGGATGATGGACTGCAAGGCTATGGCCACACCTATGGCATCGAACCCGAAACTTCTGTGTGAGGGTTCATCTAAGCCGGTTGATATCACTATGCATCGTCAGATGATTGGGTCCTTGATGTACCTAACAAACACGAGACCAAATATTTGCTTTGCGGTGAACACATTAAGCTAGTTCCTAACATATTCATGGAGTGTTCACCTGGTTGTTGTAAAGCATATTCTGAGGTACCTAAAGGGTACAATTGATTATGGGCTCAAGTATGATGTGAATCAAAAGTTTAACTTGCAGGGTTATGTTGATTTAGACTGGGCAGGCAGTGCTGTAGATAGGAAGAGCACTTCTGGGTGCTGCTTCAGTATGGGATCAGGTGTGATCTCTTGGTTTAGCAGGAAGCAATCCTGCGTAGCACTGAGTATAGTCGAGGAAGAGCATGTTGCAGCTTGCTCGACTAGTTGTGAGGTAGTATGGCTCCAGAAGCTATTGTCTGAGTTATTTGATCTCCCGCTGGAGGCTACTGGTATCTTTTGTGACAACCAGAGTTGAGTGAAGCTGTCTAAGAACCCGGTGTTCCACGACAGGTCGATGCACATTGAGATCAAATATCACTATATCAAGGATATGGTGCAGAGAGGAGCAGTGAAGCTCCTGTATGTTGTGATGGATGAGCAGGTTGCGGATGTGTTGATGAAACCACTAGCCAGAGTGAAGTTCGAGTACTTCAGAGAGAGGCCTGGTGTTCTTGAGATTGACGACACTTCGAGGAAGAAGTGATGGACACATTTGCTGGAAGCCATTCCAAGCATGGTGAGAGGAGGATCCTTCCCATGGTTGTGGATGTAAGCACTGGATGATGAGCATCAGGAAGATACTCCAGTTACTGCTCTGTATATGCATCATGTTGGATGCTTGTTATGATCACTCGGATCATGTATATGTATATGCATCACGTTGGATGCTTGGACCATATATCTGTATATGTATCAGGTGGATACGTTGTATGATCAGGTAGATCATGTATGTTGATATATATCAAGTGGATCATGTATCTATATATGTATTAGCTGGATACATTGTATGATCTGGTGGATCATGTATGATGATATGTATCAGGTAGATACTTGGTATGCATCAGGTGGATGCATTGTATGATCAGGATGATCATGGATGACGAGCTTCTGGATGTTGCTCCAGATGACATGCATCAGGACGATGATCAGGATGATCATATATGATGAGTATCAGGATGATGCTCCAGATGACATGCATCAGGATGATGCAGTGATGATGATCAGGATGATTATGTACATCAAGATGATGTATGGTGAGTATCAGGTTGATACTCTGTGGCCGTGGACAGGTTGTGCAAGGGTAGCATGTAATAAGTCCTGGAGATATGGACAGGATGAAAAAGTCCTCAGATTCTCTTTAGAGATCTTTCTTGGCAAGACACTCTTTTAAGGTTTTGCTAGACCACATGTAATAAGTCCTAGAGATCTGGACAAGATGAAAAAGCCTCAGATGCTCTTTAGAGATTTTGCTTGGCAAGACACTCTTTTAAGTTTTTGTGGGGACCACATGTAATAAGTCCTGGAGATCTGGACAAGATTAAAAAGGCCTCAGATTGTCTTTAGAGATATTGCTTGGCAAGACACTCTTTTAAGTTTTTTTGGTAGGGGTCACATGTAATAAGTCCTGGAGATCCAGCTAGGTTGTGCTAAACACGTAAAAGGCCTCAGATGCTCTTTAGAGATCTTGCTGGGCAAGACACTCTTTTAAGTTTTTGTGATAGTCACATGTAAAAGATCTTGGGATATTCGATAGGTTGAGCCGTGTGCTCGTAAAAGGCCTGGGATGCTCTTTCAAGGTTTTGTTGATGCACGTAATTAGTCCCGGGATCCACAGTATGACCACTGATGATGAAGACCTATAGGTGGTGGGCCTACATCCAGTATGAAAAAGGACTGGCTATGTAGAACTTCCTATGACGAGTAGATCAGAGATTGATTGAGGTAGAAGCAGCTGTGACGATGATGATGATTCGAGGATGATGATTCGCTGATGATGATCCAGAGAAGAAGACTTGTGCTAGCAAATCTATGTCAAGAAATACCTTCCTAGTTAAGAGGGAGTGTTGATGTATATGTAACTTCAAAATTTATTTCATCTATGTATTTTATTGTACTCCTATAGAGATGTATTATTCCTCTATACAGAAGTCTCATCATTTGTACTAACAAGTGTCGCAAGTGTTGTAACTTGCTGATGGGTTATTAGACCACCTAGTAAGGGGTCGGCCCAGATTAATGTAACCATGGGTTATTAGTCTAAGTTAGACAAGTCAGCCCCATTGGTTTATTGGGCAGGACAGGACTAGTATAAATAGATATCGGGAGATCTCTATTTGATATCTCATTATTTACTCTTCCATCACTTGGAAAGTGGCGCACATGTGAGGAGGAGGATCAGCTGCTAGGAGAAGACTATCTCTTGTACTTTGGTTGTATCATTGCTCTTTCTATCTCTAAGTAAGTTGTTGTTGATGTATATGTAACTTCAGAATGTATTCTACCCATGTGTATTGTATTCCTATAGAGATGTTATTATTCCTCTATACGGAAGTGTTTGTATTCCTATAGAGATGTTATTATTCATCTATATGGAAGTGTTGTCATTTATATTATAAGTGTCGTAACTTATACTTGATGGGTTATTAGACCACCAAGTGTGGGGTCGGCCCGGATTAAGTTAACCATGGGTTATTAGGCTAAGCTAGACAATTCGGCCCCATTAGTTTATTGGGCAAGATAGGACAAGTATAAATAGAGATCGAGAGATCTCTATTTGATCACTCATTACCCACTTCTATCTCTCTTAGAAAGTGGTGCACTTGTGAGGAGGAGGATCATCTGATAGGAGAAGACTATCTCTTGTACTTTGGTCGTATCATTGCTCTATCTATCTCTGAGGAAGTTGCAGGGTTTTTCACCTTCTTGGTTTTCCTCGGTGAAACTTTGTGTCTCTTGTGTGCTTGCATTATTGTGTCCATGATTGATATGATGTAGATATGTTGTACATGTTATTCTCTCAGTTAAGATCCTAGATCATATTGAAATTTCTGAAAAACTAACATGGTATCAGAGCTAACCTGAAAGAATACATGGTATGGCATGTATGACACTTGTTGCACTTGTGATGCTAGGGCTTGATATAGCAAAAACCAGCCATTGTAGCACTTTCCCTATAAATCCATTTTGGCGAAGTTTTTGGATCTGAAAATTTTACAGGTCGAATCTCAGATCCCCATGTACCTTGTGTCCAAAGGACAACTCCTAATTCGCTGTAATTTGTGTTTTATGATCTATACAATCTAGGGTTTCGACCTCTTCCAAAAGGTCATAACTTGGGCTAGGGATCTCCAAATGCAATTTCGTAAAATGTGACAGGTAGGGAACGGACTGTAATTTCACACACTGAAGTTTTAGAGGCCAAAAGTGAGCCAGTCACATGTGGCACTCCGTACAAGTTTGCTCTCTGGTTTTATCCCATAAATAGGTCACGTTGCAACACTTGGCATAACTCTCTCTCACAGAATCCAATTGAGGTCAGACATGTGGGGTTAGAAAGATGACAGGTCAGGATACCATAGGTAGAATTTTTAGACCTTGTGGATTAGTAGTTTTGGAGTTAAACCAGAAACAACCAGGTGCATATTTCTGTCAAAACATTATTGGATTTTGAACACCTTCATTCATGGCACTGGGAATTAGGGTTTCGGAGAAAGTTGGAATTTTTGTAATCAAATACCACGGCTGAATGCTACTCTTCAAAATCGAAATTTAGAGACCAATATTAAATTTTTTGGTTGGGAAGAAGGCTGGGCTTGATCAAACCCTAATTCAGGACTTTGATCGGAAAAGTGGAAAATTAGGGTTTCTGCAAAAGTTGGAATTTTTGAAGTTCGTGACCACGGCTGGATGTTCCTCAAAAAAATAGAAGTTTAGAGATTTGGATCGAACCTTTTGGTTGGGTAGAAGGGTGGGATTTATCAAACCCTAGTTCGGGATCTTATCCAGAAGATCCGAAAGTTTCAAAGGCAATTTTGAGGGGTGAAACTTTGCAGTTTTCAAATTCTGAGTATACAAGTTTGATAAGCTCATCAAGGCACATCCTTCTATCATTTTAGAAGTTTGAAATTCAAACTTTGAATTTTTAGGGTTTCTCTGACAAACCCTAAACCAGCTCTAGATCCAGTTCTGCAAATCAAGTGGATTGGGTTAATCCTATAAGAGAATCGTTTGGTCACCTTCATAAGTCAAGAAGTTACCATTTCAGAGGGAGATGAGGCGAAGGCCTTACATAAGAAGATCACAAGCAATCTTGACAGGTATGACTTATACAGGTATGTTTTGAGATTTGTTCATGATTAAGTTTATGGTATGTTTGTCTTCATATTATTACGGTTAGTACAATATTGATTAAATTTAGACTTGTTGTATCACCTTAGTAAAATTATGAATGCGTGATAGAAGATATTCATTAGGGTTTTGACACTTATGATTGTACTAATGCATTATCGTACTGTATGAGGTTTATGTTGTTCGCTAAAATGAAAGGTACACCAAGAAAGACAAATCATGTTCTAGTTCAAGAACATATGATCAGGGTGACATGAAGACAAAGATTCATCCATTGTCATGGATCACATAGAAGATCTATTTACAAGGTATGTATAACTTGGTTATATAATGGTTAACTTATGAGATATGCAGGTTACTAGCACAAGTCATTGAAGAGAACAAGAAGACATCATATGGGTATGTTAGACATAGCTAGCTAACATGCTAATTCAGGTATGTTTTCCCTATATCAAGTTAGAATCCTACCTTGTGTTAGGATCTCTTATATAAGTATACTTGGCATGATTGATTATGTTTATTCATAAAGTTATAAATGTAAGTAATCAAGGGTGTAGGCATATTATTATTCTTACTTGTATTGATGATATGACTAACCAGAAGAATTCTATGGTCACATATGAATATGTATGAGTAAGAGAAATCTTCCCTGAAACCTTGAATACTAATTCTCATTATCTGTGCTTGAAATGATCATGACTATACATTTTTAAGATTATTGTGTTTTATTAGTATTATGTTAATGAATGTATGTATGAGACTTCGAGGATAACAAAATGATGATACTAGTAAATATGCATAGTAATCAAGGATGGACATAATTTCAAGGATAGGTAATCTAGGAAGCAAATATCAAGAGGGAGCACACTCTAGTAGTTTCTGCAAGGATGAAGATATTTAGAGGGAGTTGACCACTTCTCACAATCCACATCAGAATGGAGTTGCAGAAAGGAAGCAAAGAATGAGAGGGATTCAACCCAACAAACAAACAAACATAAATATTTTGAATTATCATTTCTTGCATATTTGATTGTTTAAATAATACTGTTCAATGATGTATATACTGATATTCCTAGAATTAGGTTGTGTATTATGCATGTTAGAATAGTTGCATTGATGAACAGTATACTACTAATATACATGGGTAAGTGGCCTATGGCACTATACAACATTCCATTGCTACTTATCTAGAATGAAACCTCTTTGTTGACATGTTGAGAGTAGTGCAAAACTCTTAACAATGTTCTGGTAGAGATTGGAAGGAATCTAGAAAGTTACAGGATATGGATGAATGTTGTATTGAAGTATTGGCTAAAATAATTGCATGATTGTATGACATATTTCTTTATGTGTAAGAATTTGTTCTGAAAACTATAAGAAGTTTCTAATCATGCAATTTAACTCGTTGTTTAGGAAAGATCGTATACAAGCACCTACAAAAGAAGGACTGCAACATATTTTTCAGCAACAAAGTTATCTATTGAAGATTTGAATATATTGAATTTCCCAGGATTCGGAAAAAATGCCATGATCGAGGAGTACCAGTCGATCATGAAGAATGATGTTTGGGATGCGGTCCCAAGACCTAAAGGGAAGTCTGTTGGATCTATAAGATCAAGCATGCTGCAGATGGCAGCATAGAAAAGTACAAAACGAGATTTGTAGCTCGTGGCTTCTCCCAGAAAGAAGGGATTGATTATGAAGATACTTTTTCTCCTGTAACCAGATACACTTCCATTAGAACAGTACTTGCTCTGGCTGCAGTGATGAAATGAAAGTTACACCAGATGGATGTCAAGACAGCTTTCTTGAATGGTGTAGTCGAAAAGGAAGTGTATGTGGAGCAACCACTCGGTTTTGAGACATATGACAGAGAGTCACATGCATGCAAACTGAAGAAAGCCCTATATGGTTTGAAACAGGCACCCAGGACCTGGTATGGCAGGATAGATGGCTTCCTATCCAGTTTGGGATTTACCAAGAGTAAAGCAGATTCCAACCTTTACTACAAGGTTGAGGAAGGCAATCCAGTGATACTACTATTGTATGTGGATGACTTGTTTGTAATAAGTGAGGATATATTGATTGCTGACACGAAGAGGAAGCTTGCTGCCAAGTTTGAGATGAAGGACTTGGGTATGATGCACTACTTTCTTGGTATGGAGGTGTGGCAGAGTGCAGATGGAATCTTCCTTGGACAAGGGAAGTATGCAGTACAGATCCTAAAGAGGTTCTGGATGATAGACTGTAAGGCCATGGCCACACCTATGGCATCGAACCTGAAGCTTCTGTGTGATGCTTCATCTGAGCCGGTTGATGCTATGATGTATCGTCATATGATTGGGTCCTTGATGTACCTGATGAATACGATACCAGATATATGCTTTGCGGTGAACACCTTGAGCCAGTACTTGACAGATCCGAGACATGTTCACCTGGTTGCTGTAAAGCATATTCTGAGGTACCTGAAGGGTACAATTGATTATGGGATCAAGTATGATGCGAATCAAAAGTTTAACCTATAGGGTTATGTTGATTCGTACTGGGAAGGCAGTGCTACAGATAGGAAGAGCACTTCTGGGTGCTGCTTCAGTATAGGATCAGGTGTGATCTCTTGGTTTAGCAGGAAGCAGTCCTACATAGCTGTCGAGCTAAATATATAACATGTAAATCAACATCTAATTGTCAACCCGGGAAGGTAGACTTAGAGGAACCAACACAGGAAATGCAGGGTTGAAGAGGGAAGTGAAAGAATGTCAATTAATATCTAAACTACTAAAAGAAACTTGCTGGAAGAAGCTACTGTACTCTACTCTGTTCTGCACTCGTTCTGCACTACTCTGTACCAATTTCATAAAACTGTTCTGCACTAATTAAAAATGATCATATGCATGTAAATCAATGGCTGAACATTAATGGTTGAAATCAATGCTTACATTTCTGCTACTTATCACTCCACACAACTCAGCAACTCCTATCTCGTAATGCAATGAAACTCTCTATTGTAATCAAATGAAACCTCTCTATTTCATGAAATATCCAGACTAGTTCCTGAATGTTACTGTTACTTCTGCACTATGAAATCGATAAGAAGACTGAACAACTGAAAGATGAAATCAATGGCTGAAAAAGATAACATTTAAACTTGAATCTTGAAATGCTAAACCCTCTGTTGCAATCAAATGAAAATTCTACTTCTGTTCTGAAATCGAATGAATTGCTACTTCTGTTCTATTAAATTGATGAGACAATTGACAATATAAACTGAAATCAAATCTTTGCTGAAAGATGATGTTCAAATCTGAAGATGGAGTCTACTGTAAATGCAATGTATACAGCTATGTTTCCATCGAAGGGGGCCCTGCCTTCGTTGTGAACATACTGGTCTTTAAATCAACACATATTGAAAAATGAATAACTTACAGCAAACTTCTAATGACGAAATCGTATCAATGAACAACTCTCATTACTTTATTGAAAAAGAAGAACAATATGAGCACTGGAAATTCTATCTATATTCCATTCTTCTATCTAATCTATGCTCTGTCCATCTCTATTCTCAAGCTTTATTTATACATGAATAGATGGACAAGATCCATCCCAAAATTCAGAAATTCGAGCAACTACTCAGAAAACGGCCAACACCAAATCTGGCAAAACCACGTCTGTTCCGGAAGGGATTTCTCCACATTCGTTCAGAAATTCTGAAAAATGCACATGGCTAGGGGTAAATGGGGCCATTTGTGAAGTGGGTTTCGAACCATTTTGAAAAATTCCCAACTGTTTGTTCAGAAATTGAGCCCGAAATCAGGGTCTTGATCAAGGACGGAAATGCCATTTTGAGCAAATGACATCCTCAGAACAGCACTGGATAATCTTCATAAGTATCTAGAAGGTGATGGAAGTTCAAGAGACATACCAAATGTGGACATAATCCCCAAATCGCAGGTGCAGCCACCGTAAATCTTCCCTGGAGCGCCGAGACCACTGCACAAAAGAAACAACGACCATTAGTTGACAAGCATTTAAACTGAGGATTAAAAAGCCCAATTTTATACATAAAACAAGGTAAAGTAAGAAATAAATAATTAAAAATTACTTACCAAACCTTTGTCCACGTTGGTCTCCACAAAAGCATGACCATACACAAATAAAGATTAATAAAACTAACTTATCATGTGGTTTCATAAGTTTTATGCTAGAAAATGATGTATTGGACAGCCAATAATAGGAGACCAACATCTCCCCCAACCCAAAGATCTTGCAGGTCCCTATGCAAGAAAGTCTCATACAACAAGATTTGAAACTCAAAGTAAAGTCTGATAGAATTAAAGTCTGATCTTGTAGACTTTACTCATCATTCCCGCATTTAGCAAGTCAGACATGCTGATGAACATCTGTGGTGATCAACAATCAAGTGTTCCAGGAGCAACACTTGCTAACAAAAGGACTTGATCCAAAACAAATCATGAGAAAAACACATAAAGCTGATGGCACGAAGCTGAGAAACTCAACATCTAAAATAGAACAAAGTGGCCCTCATTAATGGCCTTGCCATCCAAAAACTCAAAGAAATAACCATGGCCCAAATCCAAATTCAGGGCCTTCTTAGAAAGTCCAGCTGCTAGAGAATTATGCTCCCAGAAAACGTGCTTGAAGATCACCTGAGGATCCATGTGGATCAAATATCTTATATCTTTGCACCAAGGCATCAGAAAAGAACATCAAATTCCGACAATCGATTGAGCCATTAAATAACTATCAAGGAGTCTCCATAAATTAGCTGAATTGGGACAGTTAACCTCATAATACTTAAAAAAAACTCCAATTGCAATAAAACAAGGATATGATTTTTATTAAAGGTTGCCAATCAATAATAAAAGATGAAATATTGTCCAAATTAACACCATAAAAGAAAAACTGTGATGTATCAATTAAATGAATGCCAAAGTTATCATGGTAGGTCCGAGCTCAGCAACTTTTTTTTTTTAGTAATGGCAAAAGCATTTAATTATAACCATAAACCTCAATATATAGCAATTAAGACTTACCCAATCATGCCATGTGCATTACTTTTATCAGCATTTCTTTCCTTTGCCATGTCAATTTGCAAAATTTTTCTATTCCGGTACTTCATCCATCATTTAATCCAGTACTTCAGCCAATGTAAAATATAGCAGTGCTTTCATATTGATAAAAATAAACAAAAATTACCAGCATAGTAGTAATTACCAGCATCTTGAGCAGCAGCTGTGCTATTCAAGTAAATGCACTCACACAGTGATGTTAAACCATTAACTTTCCCAATATGCAACACTCAAGTGAGTTAATAAACAAATAAACTGAATTAAAATTTGTTTGATCCAAACAGTTCATGGCATAATTACCTCATTTCCAGCTTACTGCTGCACCTAATCACACAAGAAACCAAACTGTGTCATGAAATCAATTTCTATTAACAATACAAAACAAACAATCAGAATGCAAACTTCAATCAATCACCCTTACTCCTATGTAACTATAATTCTCAACAATCATAAATGCAGACTTCATCAATCACCCTTACTTCTATGTAACTATAATTCTCAACAATCGTAAATGCAGACTTCATCAATCACCCTTACTTCTATGTAACTATAATTCTCAACAATCATAAATGCAGACTTCATTCTTGTCATTCATACAGAACTTTTTCCACCAGGACATGTGCCACAAGGCAAGGGGAATACTAACAGAAGCTAATGGGGTACTGATCCACTTTGACCCAGCTTCACACAGGATAGTTTGAGTAGTGCCAAAAACTGTACTGAAATCCTCAGCTATGTTTAGGACTTAGAAAACATCAGGCATAAACCTTCTTTTACTAGAATCAGGTAACCCAAAATGCAGAACAGCTAGAGATGATTATCAACTGGCTATCAATTGACTTTTTCAATGAGTTTATTAAATTATAATTAACCACCCTTATGGCCTCTCTTTTACCTTTACATAGGTACATTGTTCATACAGACAAGTATAGATGAGGCTGTTAAAGAAGATATTAGAGTCAGAACCCACTGCCAGCAAGCCCGTTCAGTACTCCGGTGGGGTAACTGTAACATCTAAGAATCTTCTTCCCCAGGCAGATGCCCCATTTCCAACAGGCCTGTTCAACACCCTGATGGGTTTGCCTGTTTATACCACAGGTCGGTACCCGCTGCCAGCAGACCTGTTCAGTATCCCGGCGGGTTAACCTCTTGCACCCATTTTCTATCAGAGGCTCTTGTCCCGATTTCACCTTAAAGATAAATTTTATGATTTGCTCAAGCATAGATGAGTGGGGGAGCTACTCTGAAAACCATCTAGGAGTGGGATGGTACCAGAATTGGAAGAGTATTCTTTGTACATGCCTGTAAAAATTTGCCCAGATGAACAACTAACCTTTGCAACTGTAGAAAGTGAAAGTCATAAAGTGGCTGTACAACAATGTATATATATGTATTTAGTATTATAACAACCAATAGATAATAACCCCCAAACTGCCCAGTCCTGGATACCTTTTTCAAAATGATGCATGTCTTAAAAATAATTTAATTCCCATAGCTGTCACTAAAAACAATTCCCTCGCTCCATCTAGTGTGAAACCAAGTCAAATGGTCCTAGTAACCCATAAGTTCATAAGCAAAAACCCCTTAAATCACTGATGGAGACAATGCCAGGTGGATAAGTACTCATATGAATAATGAGGATAGGTCTGAAAACCCTAGCAGCACACATCTTATTTACTTGATACAGGCATTCCAATTAGCCAGTGAAACTCAGAAATTAATCCAAATTAACACAGTCTTAAAAATGCTTTGCAAAAATAATCAAAGGATGAAATAGGGGTACTGACGGAAAGACTTCCCTTATGCTTTCAAAACATCCTGAGCCTTACTGACAAGAATATCTGCATCCTTCCCCCATGCTGAGCCTTTTGCATGTCCTCATGCAAACGAATTCACCTCTGGAACACTGACATGGTAATAGAATGTTAATAGTCCCAAAAACTGTCCATCTTGATTGATAGGAACTGCTGAGAAGAGCCCCTGTACTCTGAGCATAGTCTAGCAACTCATCCATTCATCACTTAGATAGAAAATATTCAATCATTTCTTATTCGAGTTGATGCTCTTTTTATTTGCAGAAAACATAAACTATCTAAAGGTGTAATCTTTTATTCACTACCCTACCTACCTACTTAAAGAAATGAAACATTTCTTTAAGTATAGGCAAATAACCAATGTAGCCACCGTCTTAGCAGAATCATCAATAAATTCATGCCCTTTAATAGAATATATAGATGCATAATTACCAAGGCATGCTGAGCAAGCAACGCCAGTTGCTTGATGTCCAAGAATTGCTGAAGAAGAAGATTATCTGAAGGCTGTAAAATAGATTGAAACCAATGGTCAATATGATTATGCATACCATGTTCTTTCTCAGCTGGATTGTCTAACGGTTCATTGTTCTCTGCAGGTTGGCAAAGGTGTTCCATCAGAACCACTGAATCAACTGATTCCTCCTCCATCTCTTGAGCTGCAGAGATCTCTTCAAGTTCCCGCAAGATGCACGAAAGCTCCTGCAACAATCTCTTCTTTCGTTCATTCAATCTTGGATCCATTAGCTGATTTTTATGATTTTTTTCTTTTGTTATAGGGGGTTTGCTAAAAAATTTGAAAGTCACACCAACTGATAATAATTCTAAAACCCACACTAGCTTGAAATAAAATGAAATGCACTCTTGCTGAAAGGAAAATTGCCTCTACTGAATCAAATGCACACCCTCAACTGCTAAATCAAATCTAACACTGCTGAAATGAAGACTCTGCTGCTATTGAATAAAATCTACTGAAATGAAATTTCTTTGCTGCTGAATGTAATCTTGAAAGAAACCACTTGCACACTAATAAAATCAAATTTGATCTGGCTATAAATGAAAGCACACCTACATCCACTCTCCAATCCTTTTTAGTACCTCCCCGGCAACGGTGCCAAAATGTCGAGCTAGATATATAACATGTAAATCAACATCTAATTGTCAACACGGGAAGGTAGACTTAGAGGAACCAGCACAGGAAATGCAGAGTTGAAGAGGGAAGTGAAAGAATGTCAATTAATATCTAAACTACTAAAAGAAACTTGCTGGAAGAAGCTACTGTACTCTACTCTGTTCTGCACTCGTTCTGCACTACTCTGTACCCATTTCATAAAACTGTTCTGCACTAATTAAAAATGATCATATGCATGTAAATCAATGGCTGAACATTAATGGTTGAAATCAATGCTTACATTTCTGCTACTTATCACTCCACACAACTCAGCAACTCCTATCTCGTAATGCAATGAAACTCTATGTTGACACTCAATAAAATTTTGCTTAAAAGTCTTCTGACGGCGTTAATCATCTTCCAGCAACACTGGCGACGCAAAATAGATTAAATTTCACGAATGGAGATCTCAAACTTGGTCGAGAAAAGCGCATTTGTCCTCGAGTGTGGGCATCAAGGTTGCAAAAGAAAAATGGTTGAAAGAAGTTTTCAAAATTCAACAAAATTTCAGTCTTTCAAACCTATTTTGACCTTTTGAGCAAAGGTTTTTAATTTTCATACAAAAAAGGTTTAGCTCGAAGTTGGGAAGCGTTATGAAGAAAAACTTTTATAAATATAGCAAAGACCAAAATAAATAAAAAATTGGGAAAAGATTTTTTAAATTTTATATAATTGCCAAAATATGGAAGCTTTGAAGAAAAGGCATTAATTTTTATGTTGAGGAAGATTGTATTTGTATGAAATGACAAAGCAAAATTGAGTAAAAGATATGTTTATGCCCAACACCGAGGGCTCACCACAGGATCAATTGCCGAGCCAAGGAGACCACATGTATCCTCCATCACTCTAGCGCCGAGGCTTAAAGCCTCCCATTCCTTTGATGCTTGGCATAAATTAAAGGCGTTGGGGAATATAATGAGTGAAAAGAAATAATCCGCTATGCATGTGGGATAAAGACTCCAAAGTTAAAAATGAAAATCGCAGAGCTTTGCAATTGAGGAAATTATTGTCGTGTCTTTTAATATCAAAAGTCCAGGAAGGCGAGGTTAGGGAATCAATCGACGGTCAATGAGTGTCTCAAAGAAGATCAGTTAAATCATTGACAGTCCTGAAAGCAGAAAGAATTACAATATCCAAACATTCGTTTTGATGTCCCGATTGGGGTTTTGTTGATGTTCTTAGTGATATTGCTGAAGGTAGAACTTCTTTGGTCTCAACAATACTTGGAGAGAACCCTAAGAATTCCAAAGCTGAAGACATTAGAATCTATGAAGGGATGCTACGAATTCTATCACCATCGATATCAAACAGCATTCAAAGTGATCAATGAACAATTTCCAAAGGTGATTAGGTCATTGAAACCTGTAACACAGTTTTATGAAAATGAAAAAGCAGTAGCAAGAGAAAAATGAAACGTTACGTCAAGTTTAAGGAGAATATCATTTCAGGTGTGTAGAGGTCATTTTGTGAAGAAACTTGATGTCGTGTTGGTAATGGAAAGGAAAGATGAACAGTCGGCGTATACAAACTGTTGGAAGGGAAGCCATTCTCATCCTCTACAATCGATGCTCTATTTCGGTCCACTCTCAATGAATGCAGCGCCCAAAATTTGCTGAGATTGTTTGCTTGTCTGTCATAATCAAAGATCGTTGGATCAAAACTTGAAAGGAAATGCACATATTTTTCTTTTTTGCTGCTAGGGAATAAAGGCCATGGAAATCATTACGCCAGATCGCCATCTGATGGATCGGTTCTCTCCACTTATGATAAGAACTTGCTGCGGGATAATAAGCTGATGGTTAAGACAATCTACAGCGAAAATATGCTGTAATAGTTGAATTACAAACGTCTGAAGACAAATATAATCCCTTGGAAAACCTATTGAAACCACAGGATCGTGTGGCACGTATTCTCCCTGTTATTTTTGCATTCTCTCATGATAAATCTTGGCGAATTCATTATATGGCGGTATATCAGTTATCCGAATTTCGTGAGGCAGTCGACTTAGATAGAAAAATTGTCCTCAGATAGCTCTCGTCATCACTTGTTTTCTTTATATGAGAAAAGCAACAGTTCGTAGGCTTTTTGCAGCAATAGCTTGCATGGAGAAACGATGAAAAGGGCATGTCTCTTTGGACCTTAAGCTTTGAAATTAATGATGAATGCTGCAGTTGTATCTAAGGTTGCTGTCGTTATTGATAATAATACTGGGAAAAGTTCTTCCACCAGTGGGGGTGGGAATGTCCAGGAAAAGGATTAATGGCAGCCTCTATAATAACCACGTCCAACACACCATTGCTAAAGTGTAAGTCAAAATGATCGAGATCGTAGAACATGGAAGATCCATAGTCACGTGCAAACCAGAAAGGAACAAGATGCAGAAGATGAAAAAGAAAGAGATGGTAAAAATATTTGATCCGAAAGGAAAATAGTAGAAATATTAAAAAGGGAGCAGATTCTTGGTTGATTGACCGTTAGAAGAAGATCAACGGTCTTCTATTTATCCCGCATTGCCTACATGCACGTGAGATAACGACGGTTGGTGGTCGCGGAATAAAAACCACTATGTAACGTGTCCATTTATGATGCATCCGGATAGGTGAAAAGTTGTATTGCAAACCACTCCAAAGCCCGCGCGGATACCTGTTATAGCTTGAAATGACACCTCTCCGTCCGTGACGACACTTGTTTCCCTTGGTCGCATGACGACACTTCTTGAGATCAAGTTCAGTCACACAACAGGACAATTGTGGATGGAGGAGTCATTTGGGACACTAAAAATGGTTGAAATTACCTCATTCTTGACCCATTTGATGTATATGACCCTTAGGAACATTTTTCCAGACCAAACTATCTCCTGAAAATGAGCAGAAAAGCCTGTTTTTGGCCATTTTTCACTATGAGCGCGACTCTACTGTTATAATAGTAGCGTGTGTACGCGACTTTGTCTCATTTAAAGTAGCGCCCATTGCCATATGTACGCGACTTTGTATACTGTAGAGTAGGGTACACTCTTGTTTTGGTCAAAATCTCGAAATTCGAGTAAGTTAAGTTGGTTGGGAAACTTCTTGAGTGGTTGTAACTTCTTTTCCTCTTCCTCATTGACTATATAAGGAGGGTAGAAGGGTCATGTAAAAGGAGCAAGCCTAATTGCAAAGTTATGCTGGAGGAATGGAGACCCTCATCCCCCTCTCTTGTGCTTCAGTTTTGGTAAACCCTAGTACAATTGCTTAGAGGCTGGGATCCTTGGAGAACGGAAGCAGGAGACCTTGAATCTAGGTTTCGTGAAGTGCCAAGCTTGAAGGAAGGTATAATTGTATGTACTTGCTTTCATTCATTAATAAAGATCAGACGTTCTTCTCTTTCCAAATATGACCTATTAATGTGTCTTAAGATTTGATCACTGTTTGATTATAGTTTGATGTCTCTTTCCATTATAGATATCAGCATTATATATGTAGTCAAATGTATTTGAGAAAGGTATCAAGTTGTTTTGCAGGTCTGGGCATTGCGACACTGGATAAGCATTGAAGAGTGAGGGAGGAAAAGCTAGGATCAACCTTCTGAATAAGGTGCCTACATATCTAAACCCTAATCTCTTCATTTATTAGTTATACTTGCAGAATGCTTGTAAGTCTATCTTTATCACCGTAAGTTGGTAGTTTCTCCCCTTAACTATAGGTGCATTTTCCCCACAACAGAATGGCGACTCCGCTGGGGAAAGCCTAACTGCTTAGGGGTATCCAAGGTCATTTCTTCAGTCTTGTTTGATGGTCTTTGTTCATTTTCTTGATTAGGATCAGTTAGTAGGCTCTGTTTGACCCTCCTTGGCTTTTTACAGACCCTTCCCAGCCCTTGCAAACCTTTGTGGACCCAGTTTGGGGGTTTTAACCCCGTTTTTTAGACTTTTTTTTTTGTACGCTACTGTTTGTACCACACAGTAGCGCCCATACTACTATGAGCGCTATTTTCCTTCATACACAGTAGCGCCCATACTGCTATGAGCGCTAGTTTCCTTCATATACAGTAGCGCTCAAAATCTGGGTTTGAAATTTTTGCGTTTTTGGGTTGTGGACCCAAATCTGGGGGCTGTGGCTGCATTTTTGGGGGTCCTTGATGACCTTAGGTCTGTGTTAAACCCCTGTAGGTGGTCTCCCATCCTTGTATTGATCCTACATTCATGATTTGAACCTCTTTTGATCAATTTGGGTTTGTTTGGAAAGTTTTGGGGTTTGTTGACTTAAGTTGGGGGGTTGTGGACCTGTTTGGTGTTTTGTACCCTAATTGGAGTCTGATTGAACTTGCTTGCCCCATTTCCACTGGATTTGAAACCTCTTGAGTCTTTTTGACCCTGTTTGTATCTATTTGAGTGAAATTTCTCTTTTAGGTTGGTTTCTTGTCCTCCCTTATGCTTTTAGTTTTTCTTTTGTAGTGAAAGCTCAAGTGTTTTGGCTGTTGTTCAAGACCTTGTTTGCATTGTTTACGTGCAGACCTGACTTTACCAAACCATACTTCTTCGTAGGTCATTCGCTTCGTTTGGGTCTAAAAGTATTTTTTGTACTCTTTTCCCAATGTTTGGCATGCTTACATCAATAAGAATTTGAAAGTCATATAAGGTAGCTTTTACTGCTTCATAAAGAGAACCTGAAAGTTTCTTTGCTTTGCTTTGATAGTAGGTTAGTTTCAGTTTTTGTTTCTTACCTTTGAAAAGCATAAAGAATTTTGATTCATTTTCTAAATAGAGTACCTTGCAAGTGGCTTAAAATATTTTAGAGTGCTTTGCATCAAAAAGAACAAGTTTTCTTTTGCATACCTAGTTGCTTGAGTAGCTGCATTCTTAGGTTTTGAGTTTAATTTTTTACATTTAGACTTTATTTTTACCTTTTTTGCATTCAAAAGATTAAAAAATTGCATTTGCACATGCATTCTAAATCAGAATTTTAAGACTTGCATTGAAAAGAAAAAGATTTGTTTGGTGGTAAATATTTCATTTTCAGTACTCTATTTCTATATAACCACTCTCACACACCCACTACCTTTTTGAGTAATCAAGTAACCTTTAAAATGAACTCTAATAAAATGAACTAGCAACATTTTCTTTTCTAGGTTACACTACACCAACTAGTCTTGGTTAGGATCTTGGGTTTAAAACACCTTAAACCACCCAAGATCACACATTGCGCAAAAATCGTAGTGAGACTATCATTAGGCAAACCCACCTCACTCAAAATTTGCCTGGGAGCATATGCAGTAGGTCAATGTGAGATCAGTTTGTGGGAATACCCCTCCTACTTTCTGTTCGAGCATACGCCAGGATCGGATTGCGTATTGGGGACTCTTTCAAGTTTCGGGCTTGGCTACCCTGCCCACGCTTTCTGATTCGACCGGTGACTGTTCCCCCAGGAGTTTTCGGTGTTGTGGTATCCTTAGTATCAGACTCTAGGTTCATACACAGGTGACAGCGGAGGGTATATCTGCTGTACCTAGGACAGACGTGGGAGGAAATCCCTTGCAGGTCTTTGGGAGGGCGGTTGGGTGATTCCAGCGCTTGCACCCTTAGTCATTGTATTGTGGACCCCGGGTAACTGTCCTTCATCCTTCGTTGATCTGTTCTGGGCCCTCATCATCCCAGACTCTTCTCCGGAAGGCATCTGTTTGCCTGGTTTGATTTACTTAGGACCTTTTTTTAGTGGTGTGCTCTTTGTGCTACTTGTTTTTAGTTTGCCTTAGAGAACTTCTTGTTCATTTGAGCGAGAAACTATGTCTAGCATTCCGGCGAGTGCCAATCAAGGTACCCCTGTTCCGGGGGATCCTGGTGCTGTTCCATTCATTTGAAACATTGGTGCTCCCTTAATGGCTACTCTGAATCTTCCTGGATTCACTATTGGGCTGCCAGTTTGGTTGTTTTCCACTCCGAATGCCTTGCATGCTCCTGACGCTTCTTTTGTGAGCACCTCAAATCAAGAGCATCAGAACCCTGTGCCTCCTTTGCCAGTAACATCTTCTCCTCCTCCTTCTACCTCATGTGGCGAAAGTAGCAATACTAGTAACCAGCAGTCTAAAAGGAATAGACGGGGGAAGAATAGGAAGAAGATGCCAAAACAAGGGGGCAAGCACCCTGCCTCTGCAGATCATGCAGGGGGCACCCACCCAGCCTCAGGAGGTCATGCTGGGAGAAAACTTTTAGTCACTGAAAATCATACTGAAAGTTTGTCTTCAACCACTGTCAGTCATGTTGAGGACACGTCATTGATCACTGCTAGTCATATTAATGACAAGTCACCAGTTCCTGTGAGTCATACTGGAGACACCAGATCAGCCACTGCAAGTCATGCTGAGGGAGTTGACATTGTCGACAAACCCAACAAACAGAAGCTTAAGTTCCCTTGTAAGTTTTGCGAGGGAGACCACCTTACTTACTTGTGCCCTGTACTTCCAGAAGTGCAAAAAGTGTGGTCCTTAGTTCAAAAGTCTTCTGCTTCTGAGCAACCAGCCTCTGTGAGTCATGCTGGGGGCAAGCTATCAGCCAATGTTAGTCATGCTGAGAGTACTGACGTTGTAAAGGAGTCTAAACCTATAGGACGGAAACCAAAGTTCCCTTGTAAACTTTGTAAGGGAGATCACCTTACTCACCGATGCCCTGCCATTCCAGAGGCACGAAGAGTGTGGTCCATGTCTGAAGGAACCTCTGTTCCTGAGTTGTCTATAGATTCCCTGCAGTCAGATCAACCTTTGGTTGATAAAGTGGTTGAACCAATGCAATCTTTGGTCGACCCCACTCTTCCTTCGGAGAGTGAAGTGATTGAATCGATGCAATCTTCGACCGATCCCATCAGTCCTTCAGAGATTGATGCACCTACTACTGAAGTCTTCTGCATTACCAGTTTGGATATTTCTGAAAAAGGGGGCACTTCATCTGTGCTATGTGAACCCCTACCAAGCCCTAGGATTGTTTCCTTTGATTGGAATAGTCTAGCCGAGCCTCGTCTTCCTTCTTCGACACCTTTTCAGATAAAGGTTGATATCTGGAACCATACGGTTGATCGATGTATTGTTGATGAAGGTGCTTCTGTTAGTATCTTATCCGCTTATGCTTGGAGAGATTTGGGATTCCCTAATGTTTTTCCAGCTGCTAATTGGCCGTTGACCTTTGATAGAAGACCTAGTGAACCGATCGGATTCCTCCGTCAGGCACCTGTTACCTTGGGTGGAAAAACAGTCTTAGTTGATTTTATGGTTTTAAAGGACCCTATGGACTTTGATATGATCCTCGGGCGTGATTACGTTTATGCTATGCATGCTGTGGTGTCTACGCTTTTTCGTGTGATGCATTTCCCTCATAACGAAAACATTGTCACCATCGACCAGCTTGCATTCGTTGATCCTCCTTATTACCCAACTGTAGACCAGTCTGATCCCTCGTCATTAGGCACTACTATGTCACATGAGCCTTATGTGGCATATTGTTCCTTGAGTTCAAATGCTACTGAGAAGAAGTCTCTGAGTTCATGCTTACCTTCTCGGGACTTGGTCCCAGCTTTTGACCAAGTGACACCTCCATCTGAATGTTTAGATATGTGTTCTATCTGGGATGATATACTTCCTTCCGATGAAGTTTTCCTAGAGTCTATAGTACAGTCTGCCATTCATTTGGATGTTGATCCAGTCGCAGTAATGTCCAACCCCGGTTTGACCTTAAAGTCTGATCTTCCTACTATTGAGTCTTTGGACTCTCCTATAGATCCGCAAATCGGTGTTACTGCTGAGTTTGATTCTGCTTCTAGAATTTTCAACTCCCATGATGATGAATTTGTTTCTGCAAATTCCATCATGTCCTTCAACTTTGATCTTCATCCTGAAGTTGATCTTGTTGATTGTAAGTCCTCGGGCTTGGGTACCATAGAGTCTTCATTTGAAAACTCTGCTTTGTTTATGCCTGCTGTTGATGATAGTGAAGTTGAAAGTATTTCTACCACAGTGACTTGTATCGGGTCTTCCTTTACATATGTTTTAGATATGATCCCGGTACTAATGTTTCTTGGAGACAGGATTCTTAGCTGGATGTATACTTGCTTACTGGTCCTTTTCGACACCTTGTGCGACCATGTCAGGTATATTCAGAACCTTGCATATAGGTTTAGGCTTCCCCGCTGTTATGTTGCATTTGAACCTTTTGCCATCCGAATTCGCCATAGGGTCGAACCTGTTGGATATTGGTGTGATAGCCATCTCTTTATGCATTGTGCACCAGTCCGACAGCAGAACCTACCTAACATGGGTCATCCTAGTCAGCACCCTTATGCCATTCTGGTGCCCATGCTGAGTTTTTCTCATAGGTTCGGGAGCCTTTTTAGATTCACCATGACTTTGAGAAGAAGCCTCATATCTTTCTTCCTCATATATTTCTGGCCATCCCTGATAAGGTTCCCATCTTTGTGTTCAAATTGCATATGCATCTATTATGATCCTGCTTGCGCTAATGAGCCTGAAGCCAGCTTCCACGCTTTTAGCCCGTTGTATAAGCCTCCATCTCTGATCTCATTTCCGCTAAGCCCTGTATCATTTTTCCTTTTCAATTTGACACCTTTTACCTGGAGGAGACACACCCTGAGTGTCCTTATCTTGCCCATGTTCCTTGCATTAGGCATAGCTTTGTTCCATGCGCTTGGAGCTAGTTTTGCATGTCCCTGACACTCGTCTCTTCCCATTTCGAGCATTCTTCTGCCTTCACTTCGAGCTCGTTAAAAACAGTAAGTAGGTTACGAGCAGTCTTCCACCTTTCCTTCGAGCTCGTTAAAAACAGTAAGGAGGCTACGAGCATTCTTCTACCTTCACTTCGAGCTCGTTAAAAACAGTAAGTAGGTTATGAGCATTTCTTTCATCTTCACTTCGAGCTCGTTAAAAACAGTAAGGAAGTTGTGAGCATTTTCCTATCTCCTTTGAGCTCGTTAAAAACAGTAAGGAGGTCATGAGTTTACTTTTCCAGACTCGTTAAACCTTTACGGAAAAGATCCCTATGGAGTTCTTTTAAGCCCTTTTCAGACTCCTTAAATAGGAAAAGTTTGCCGAGCATAGTTGTCTTTTCGGGCTCGTTAAAATAACTGAACCGACATCCACTTAGGTATAGAATTACCCCTTTTCCGGGCCTTGGTGGATAATTTACGGAAAAGGTATACTCTAGGTATACTCTTGTATGCGCTAGAAGAGTTCTTTTTCCATCATTTTACACTTTTTCGGGGAAGGAGACTAACTTTACGAAAAAGGACCTTTGGAGTCGTCTTTAGGGTTTTCAGACTCTCGAAATGTGAAAACACCAAGCGAGCATATACCTACTCGGGCTCGATGTGAAATCCACGGATAGGTGTATAGAGGACTGTTTAAGTTTTTCAACTCTATAAGCAAGAAAACACCGTCGAGCACAGACCAATCCGGGCTCGATATAAAATCCACGGATAGGTGTATGGAGTTTTCTTCTAGGTTTTTCAGACTCCTTAAATATGAAAATACCGTTGAGCATGCTTTAGTTCTTTGTCAAGCTCGTTAAAAAATGACAAAGGAAAGGGAAGGGAAGAATGTTAAAATATCTTTCAATATGATGGCAGCAAGTCAACTATCTCCTTGAACAAAGCACCTGTTTTGAGTCTATCAAACAAGTTGGGTTCTAGCATTGGCCTTAGGGTAAACTTGATCTCAGAGTTCCTACTCCTCCATTTGGTTAGTCTTCCACTCATATGGAGAATCTGTTAATGTCTCCTACATTGCAGACTTGCATCGTGGTCCCTTTGTGTTCAAAGCTGCCTAAGTCACTCTTGTGTCGTGCTCACTGTTCAAGGATATAACCTGTGTCGGCCATTCTGTAGTTGCCTTGACCTCATGTGTCGGCCATTCCTTGGTGTCAGTCTGTTTCATCATGTGTTTAGTCCTACTCCAAATAAGCTCATACCTTTTGAGTGTCCCTCATGTTGGATGATGGAGGATGCATTAAGGCCTCCCTTCCAACGGACTTCTTCCCATCGACTTCAACTCATTGTGCTCTGGGAATGAAGTTTAGAGTTTCGGTTAGTACCTTGGGGATTGCAGTCATTAGTGGCAGTTTCCCTCGCTATTGGATAGATGGGAATACATCAATGTCTCCTATCCGATGGATTCTCCAAGTGTTCGACGGAAAGACCATCTATTCGCACTTGCTTGAATGTACTAGGTACCTTGGGTTCCATTTTCATTATTGGTGGACACCCTCGCGTTTGTTAACGGTATACATCAATGACCGGTAATCAAACGATACCTCCCATGTTCGACAACAGCTCATTTATTCGCATGGATAGGTTTGTACCTTGGGTTGTTTTTGGATGAAGACCTTGGGATCCTCGATAGCATCACCTCATTTATGTTATCGCCCAAGTTGCGCAAGACTGAGCCCCACTCCTTTTGGCTCTTGATGAGACATAGATCCAGCTTGTTCTCTATGGCTATGTTCTCCAGTTTTGACATAGATCCACCTTGTATTTATGTGGCTATGTTTACACTTATGTTCCTCATGGATCCACGCTTGTATTTTAGTGGCCATGATATATGCATCAGTATTTTGGATCATTATTGTATCCTCTTGGAGATCATGTTCCACCATTTGAACATGGACAGTTACCCCATGGATAAGTTTGTCTGACTTTGCCTTTGCTTTCAGGTACTTCATTTGAGCCTATGATTCTTGGTTTCTCCGTTCCTCCACGATTCAACTCTATTTTATTTTTTATAATGTATTTCGGCCATCGTTTCCCGTACTCCCTCTGACCTCATACATTAGGGGGCATCTGTTATAGCTTGAAATGACACCTCTCCGTCCGTGACGACACTTGTTTCCCTTGGTCGCATGACGAAACTTCTTGAGATCAAGTTCAGTCACACAACAGGACAATTGTGGATGGAGGAGTCATTTGGGACACTAAAAATGGTTGAAATTACCTCATTCTTGACCCATTTGATGTATATGACCCTTAGGAACATTTTTCCAGACCAAACTATCTCCTGAAAATGAGCAGAAAAGCCTGTTTTTGGCCATTTTTCACTATGAGCGCGACTCTACTGTTATAATAGTAGCGTGTGTACGCGACTTTGTCTCATTTAAAGTAGCGCCCATTGCCATATGTACGTGACTTTGTATACTGTAGAGTAGGGTACACTCTTGTTTTGGTCAAAATCTCGAAATTCGAGTAAGTTAAGTTGGTTGGGAAACTTCTTGAGTGGTTGTAACTTCTTTTCCTCTTCCTCATTGACTATATAAGGAGGGTAGAAGGGTCATGTAAAAGGAGCAAGCCTAATTGCAAAGTTATGCTGGAGGAATGGAGACCCTCATCCCCCTCTCTTGTGCTTCAGTTTTGGTAAACCCTAGTACAATTGCTTAGAGGCTGGGATCCTTGGAGAACGGAAGCAGGAGACCTTGAATCTAGGTTTCGTGAAGTGCCAAGCTTGAAGGAAGGTATAATTGTATGTACTTGCTTTCATTCATTAATAAAGATCAGACGTTCTTCTCTTTCCAAATATGACCTATTAATGTGTCTTAAGATTTGATCACTGTTTGATTATAGTTTGATGTCTCTTTCCATTATAGATATCAGCATTATATATGTAGTCAAATGTATTTGAGAAAGGTATCAAGTTGTTTTGCAGCTCTGGGCATTGCGACACTGGATAAGCATTGAAGAGTGAGGGAGGAAAAGCTAGGATCAACCTTCTGAATAAGGTGCCTACATCTCTAAACCCTAATCTCTTCATTTATTAGTTATACTTGCAGAATGCTTGTAAGTCTATCTTTATCACCGTAAGTTGGTAGTTTCTCCCCTGAACTATAGGTGCATTTTCCCCACAACAGAATGGCGACTCCGCTGGGGAAAGCCTAACTGCTTAGGGGTATCCAAGGTCATTTCTTCAGTCTTGTTTGATGGTCTTTGTTCATTTTCTTGATTAGGATCAGTTAGTAGGCTCTGTTTGACCCTCCTGGGCTTTTTACAGACCCTTCCCAGCCCTTGCAAACCTTTGTGGACCCAGTTTGGGGGTTTTAACCCCGTTTTTTAGACTTTTTTTTTTGTACGCTACTGTTTGTACCACACAGTAGCGCCCATACTACTATGAGCACTATTTTCCTTCATACACAGTAGCGCCCATACTGCTATGAGCGCTAGTTTCCTTCATATACAGTAGCGCTCAAAATCTGGGTTTGAAATTTTTGCGTTTTTGGGTTGTGGACCCAAATCTGGGGGCTGTGGCTGCATTTTTGGGGGTCCCTGATGACCTTAGGTCTATGTTAAACCCCTGTAGGTGGTCTCCCATCCTTGTATTGATCCTACATTCATGATTTGAACCTCTTTTGATCAATTTGGGTTTGTTTGGAAAGTTTTGGGGTTTGTTGACTTAAGTTGGGGGGTTGTGGACCTGTTTGGTGTTTTGTACCCTAATTGGAGTCTGATTGAACTTGCTTGCCCCATTTCCACTGGATTTGAAACCTCTTGAGTCTTTTTGACCCTGTTTGTATCTATTTGAGTGAAATTTCTCTTTTAGGTTGGTTTCTTGTCCTCCCTTATGCTTTTAGTTTTTCTTTTGTAGTGAAAGCTCAAGTGTTTTGGCTGTTGTTCAAGACCTTGTTTGCATTGTTTACGTGCAGACCTGACTTTACCAAACCATACTTCTTCGTAGGTCATTCGCTTCGTTTGGGTCTAAAAGTATTTTTTGTACTCTTTTCCCAATGTTTGGCATGCTTACATCAATAAGAATTTGAAAGTCATATAAGGTAGCTTTTACTGCTTCATAAAGAGAACCTGAAAGTTTCTTTGCTTTGCTTTGATAGTAGGTTAGTTTCAGTTTTTGTTTCTTACCTTTGAAAAGCATAAAGAATTTTGATTCATTTTCTAAATAGAGTACCTTGCAAGTGGCTTAAAATATTTTAGAGTGCTTTGCATCAAAAAGAACAAGTTTTCTTTTGCATACCTAGTTGCTTGAGTAGCTGCATTCTTAGGTTTTGAGTTTAATTTTTTACATTTAGACTTTATTTTTACCTTTTTTGCATTCAAAAGATTAAAAAATTGCATTTGCACATGCATTCTAAATCAGAATTTTAAGACTTGCATTGAAAAGAAAAAGATTTGTTTGGTGGTAAATATTTCATTTTCAGTACTCTATTTCTATTATAACCACTCTCACACACCCACTACCTTTTTGAGTAATCAAGTAACCTTTAAAATGAACTCTAATAAAATGAACTAGCAACATTTTCTTTTCTAGGTTACACTACACCAACTAGTCTTGGTTAGGATCTTGGGTTTAAAACACCTTAAACCACCCAAGATCACACATTGCGCAAAAATCGTAGTGAGACTATCATTAGGCAAACCCACCTCACTCAAAATTTGCCTGGGAGCATATGCAGTAGGTCAATGTGAGATCAGTTTGTGGGAATACCCCTCCTACTTTCTGTTCGAGCATACGCCAGGATCGGATTGCGTATTGGGGACTCTTTCAAGTTTCGGGCTTGGCTACCCTGCCCACGCTTTCTGATTCGACCGGTGACTGTTCCCCCATGAGTTTTCGGTGTTGTGGTATCCTTAGTATCAGACTCTAGGTTCATACACAGGTGACAGCGGAGGGTATATCTGCTGTACCTAGGACAGACGTGGGAGGAAATCCCTTGCAGGTCTTTGGGAGGGCGGTTGGGTGATTCCAGCGCTTGCACCCTTAGTCATTGTATTGTGGACCCCGGGTAACTGTCCTTCATCCTTCGTTGATCTGTTCTGGGCCCTCATCATCCCAGACTCTTCTCCGGAAGGCATCTGTTTGCCTGGTTTTATTTACTTAGGACCTTTTTTTAGTGGTGTGCTCTTTGTGCTACTTGTTTTTAGTTTGCCTTAGAGAACTTCTTGTTCATTTGAGCGAGAAACTATGTCTAGCATTCCGGCGAGTGCCAATCAAGGTACCCCTGTTCCGGGGGATCCTGGTGCTGTTCCATTCATTGGAAACATTGGTGCTCCCTTAATGGCTACTCTGAATCTTCCTGGATTCACTATTGGGCTGCCAGTTTGGTTGTTTTCCACTCCGAATGCCTTGCATGCTCCTGACGCTTCTTTTGTGAGCACCTCAAATCAAGAGCATCAGAACCCTGTGCCTCCTTTGCCAGTAACATCTTCTCCTCCTCCTTCTACCTCATGTGGCGAAAGTAGCAATACTAGTAACCAGCAGTCTAAAAGGAATAGACGGGGGAAGAATAGGAAGAAGATGCCAAAACAAGGGGGCAAGCACCCTGCCTCTGCAGATCATGCAGGGGGCACCCACCCAGCCTCAGGAGGTCATGCTGGGAGAAAACTTTTAGTCACTGAAAATCATACTGAAAGTTTGTCTTCAACCACTGTCAGTCATGTTGAGGACACGTCATTGATCACTGCTAGTCATATTAATGACAAGTCACCAGTTCCTGTGAGTCATACTGGAGACACCAGATCAGCCACTGCAAGTCATGCTGAGGGAGTTGACATTGTCGACAAACCCAACAAACAGAAGCTTAAGTTCCCTTGTAAGTTTTGCGAGGGAGACCACCTTACTTACTTGTGCCCTGTACTTCCAGAAGTGCAAAAAGTGTGGTCCTTAGTTCAAAAGTCTTCTGCTTCTGAGCAACCAGCCTCTGTGAGTCATGCTGGGGGCAAGCTATCAGCCAATGTTAGTCATGCTGAGAGTACTGACGTTGTAAAGGAGTCTAAACCTATAGGACGGAAACCAAAGTTCCCTTGTAAACTTTGTAAGGGAGATCACCTTACTCACCGATGCCCTGCCATTCCAGAGGCACGAAGAGTGTGGTCCATGTCTGAAGGAACCTCTGTTCCTGAGTTGTCTATAGATTCCCTGCAGTCAGATCAACCTTTGGTTGATAAAGTGGTTGAACCAATGCAATCTTTGGTCGACCCCACTCTTCCTTCGGAGAGTGAAGTGATTGAATCGATGCAATCTTCGACCGATCCCATCAGTCCTTCAGAGATTGATGCACCTACTACTGAAGTCTTCTGCATTACCAGTTTGGATATTTCTGAAAAAGGGGGCACTTCATCTGTGCTATGTGAACCCCTACCAAGCCCTAGGATTGTTTCCTTTGATTGGAATAGTCTAGCCGAGCCTCGTCTTCCTTCTTCGACACCTTTTCAGATAAAGGTTGATATCTGGAACCATACGGTTGATCGATGTATTGTTGATGAAGGTGCTTCTGTTAGTATCTTATCCGCTTATGCTTGGAGAGATTTGGGATTCCCTAATGTTTTTCCAGCTGCTAATTGGCCGTTGACCTTTGATAGAAGACCTAGTGAACCGATCGGATTCCTCCGTCAGGCACCTGTTACCTTGGGTGGAAAAACAGTCTTAGTTGATTTTATGGTTTTAAAGGACCCTATGGACTTTGATATGATCCTCGGGCGTGATTACGTTTATGCTATGCATGCTGTGGTGTCTACGCTTTTTCGTGTGATGCATTTCCCTCATAACGAAAACATTGTCACCATCGACCAGCTTGCATTCGTTGATCCTCCTTATTACCCAACTGTAGACCAGTCTGATCCCTCGTCATTAGGCACTACTATGTCACATGAGCCTTATGTGGCATATTGTTCCTTGAGTTCAAATGCTACTGAGAAGAAGTCTCTGAGTTCATGCTTACCTTCTCGGGACTTGGTCCCAGCTTTTGACCAAGTGACACCTCCATCTGAATGTTTAGATATGTGTTCTATCTGGGATGATATACTTCCTTCCGATGAAGTTTTCCTAGAGTCTATAGTACAGTCTGCCATTCATTTGGATGTTGATCCAGTCGCAGTAATGTCCAACCCCGGTTTGACCTTAAAGTCTGATCTTCCTACTATTGAGTCTTTGGACTCTCCTATAGATCCGCAAATCGGTGTTACTGCTGAGTTTGATTCTGCTTCTAGAATTTTCAACTCCCATGATGATGAATTTGTTTCTGCAAATTCCATCATGTCCTTCAACTTTGATCTTCATCCTGAAGTTGATCTTGTTGATTGTAAGTCCTCGGGCTTGGGTACCATAGAGTCTTCATTTGAAAACTCTGCTTTGTTTATGCCTGCTGTTGATGATAGTGAAGTTGAAAGTATTTCTACCACAGTGACTTGTATCGGGTCTTCCTTTACATATGTTTTAGATATGATCCCGGTACTAATGTTTCTTGGAGACAGGATTCTTAGCTGGATGTATACTTGCTTACTGGTCCTTTTCGACACCTTGTGCGACCATGTCAGGTATATTCAGAACCTTGCATATAGGTTTAGGCTTCCCCGCTGTTATGTTGCATTTGAACCTTTTGCCATCCGAATTCGCCATAGGGTCGAACCTGTTGGATATTGGTGTGATAGCCATCTCTTTATGCATTGTGCACCAGTCCGACAGCAGAACCTACCTAACATGGGTCATCCTAGTCAGCACCCTTATGCCATTCTGGTGCCCATGCTGAGTTTTTCTCATAGGTTCGGGAGCCTTTTTAGATTCACCATGACTTTGAGAAGAAGCCTCATATCTTTCTTCCTCATATATTTCTGGCCATCCCTGATAAGGTTCCCATCTTTGTGTTCAAATTGCATATGCATCTATTATGATCCTGCTTGCGCTAATGAGCCTGAAGCCGGCTTCCACGCTTTTAGCCCGTTGTATAAGCCTCCATCTCTGATCTCATTTCCGCTAAGCCCTGTATCATTTTGCCTTTTCAATTTGACACCTTTTACCTGGAGGAGACACACCCTGAGTGTCCTTATCTTGCCCATTTTCCTTGCATTAGGCATAGCTTTGTTCCATGCGCTTGGAGCTAGTTTTGCATGTCCCTGACACTCGTCTCTTCCCATTTCGAGCATTCTTCTGCCTTCACTTCGAGCTCGTTAAAAACAGTAAGTAGGTTACGAGCAGTCTTCCACCTTTCCTTCGAGCTCGTTAAAAACAGTAAGGAGGCTACGAGCATTCTTCTACCTTCACTTCGAGCTCGTTAAAAACAGTAAGTAGGTTATGAGCATTTCTTTCATCTTCACTTCGAGCTCGTTAAAAACAGTAAGGAAGTTGTGAGCATTTTCCTATCTCCTTTGAGCTCGTTAAAAACAGTAAGGAGGTCATGAGTTTACTTTTCCAGACTCGTTAAACCTTTACGGAAAAGATCCCTATGGAGTTCTTTTAAGCCCTTTTCAGACTCCTTAAATAGGAAAAGTTTGCCGAGCATAGTTGTCTTTTCGGGCTTGTTAAAATAACTGAACCGACATCCACTTAGGTATAGAATTACCCCTTTTCCGGGCCTTGGTGGATAATTTACGGAAAAGGTATACTCTAGGTATACTCTTGTATGCGCTAGAAGAGTTCTTTTTCCATCATTTTACACTTTTTCGGGGAAGGAGACTAACTTTACGAAAAAGGACCTTTGGAGTCGTCTTTAGGGTTTTCAGACTCTCGAAATGTGAAAACACCAAGCGAGCATATACCTACTCGGGCTCGATGTGAAATCCACGGATAGGTGTATAGAGGACTGTTTAAGTTTTTCAACTCTATAAGCAAGAAAACACCGTCGAGCACAAACCAATCCGGGCTCGATATAAAATCCACGGATAGGTGTATGGAGTTTTCTTCTAGGTTTTTCAGACTCCTTAAATATGAAAATACCGTTGAGCATGCTTTAGTTCTTTGTCAAGCTCGTTAAAAAATGACAAAGGAAAGGGAAGGAAAGAATGTTAAAATATCTTTCAATATGATGGCAGCAAGTCAACTATCTCCTTGAACAAAGCACCTGTTTTGAGTCTATCAAACAAGTTGGGTTCTAGCATTGGCCTTAGGGTAAACTTGATCTCAGAGTTCCTACTCCTCCATTTGGTTAGTCTTCCACTCATATGGAGAATCTGTTAATGTCTCCTACATTGCAGACTTGCATCGTGGTCCCTTTGTGTTCAAAGCTGCCTAAGTCACTCTTGTGTCGTGCTCACTGTTCAAGGATATAACCTGTGTCGGCCATTCTGTAGTTGCCTTGACCTCATGTGTCGGCCATTCCTTGGTGTCAGTCTGTTTCATCATGTGTTTAGTCCTACTCCAAATAAGCTCATACCTTTTGAGTGTCCCTCATATTGGATGATGGAGGATGCATTAAGGCCTCCCTTCCAACGGACTTCTTCCCATCGACTTCAACTCATTGTGCTCTGGGAATGAAGTTTAGAGTTTCGGTTAGTACCTTGGGGATTGCAGTCATTAGTGGCAGTTTCCCTCGCTATTGGATAGATGGGAATACATCAATGTCTCCTATCCGATGGATTCTTCAAGTGTTCGACGGAAAGACCATCTATTCGCACTTGCTTGAATGTACTAGGTACCTTGGGTTCCATTTTCATTATTGGTGGACACCCTCGCGTTTGTTAACGGTATACATCAATGACCGGTAATCAAACGATACCTCCCATGTTCGACAACAGCTCATTTATTCGCATGGATAGGTTTGTACCTTGGGTTGTTTTTGGATGAAGACCTTGGGATCCTCGATAGCATCACCTCATTTATGTTATCGCCCAAGTTGCGCAAGACTGAGCCCCACTCCTTTTGGCTCTTGATGAGACATAGATCCAGCTTGTTCTCTATGGCTATGTTCTCCAGTTTTGACATAGATCCACCTTGTATTTATGTGGCTATGTTTACACTTATGTTCCTCATGGATCCACGCTTGTATTTTAGTGGCCATGATATATGCATCAGTATTTTGGATCATTATTGTATCCTCTTGGAGATCATGTTCCACCATTTGAACATGGACAGTTACCCCATGGATAAGTTTGTCTGACTTTGCCTTTGCTTTCAGGTACTTCATTTGAGCCTATGATTCTTGGTTTCTCCGTTCCTCCACGATTCAACTCTTTTTTATTTTTTATAATGTATTTCGGCCATCGTTTCCCGTACTCCCTCTGACCTCATACATTAGGGGGCATCTGTTATAGCTTGAAATGACACCTCTCCGTCCGTGACGACACTTGTTTCCCTTGGTCGCATGACGACACTTCTTGAGATCAAGTTCAGTCACACAACAGGACAATTGTGGATGGAGGAGTCATTTGGGACACTAAAAATGGTTGAAATTACCTCATTCTTGACCCATTTGATGTATATGACCCTTAGGAACATTTTTCCAGACCAAACTATCTCCTGAAAATGAGCAGAAAAGCCTGTTTTTGGCCATTTTTCACTATGAGCGCGACTCTACTGTTATAATAGTAGCGTGTGTACGCGACTTTGTCTCATTTAAAGTAGCGCCCATTGCCATATGTACGCGACTTTGTATACTGTAGAGTAGGGTACACTCTTGTTTTGGTCAAAATCTTGAAATTCGAGTAAGTTAAGTTGGTTGGGAAACTTCTTGAGTGGTTGTAACTTCTTTTCCTCTTCCTCATTGACTATATAAGGAGGGTAGAAGGGTCATGTAAAAGGAGCAAGCCTAATTGCAAAGTTATGCTGGAGGAATGGAGACCCTCATCCCCCTCTCTTGTGCTTCAGTTTTGGTAAACCCTAGTACAATTGCTTAGAGGCTGGGATCCTTGGAGAACGGAAGCAGGAGACCTTGAATCTAGGTTTCGTGAAGTGCCAAGCTTGAAGGAAGGTATAATTGTATGTACTTGCTTTCATTCATTAATAAAGATCAGACGTTCTTCTCTTTCCAAATATGACCTATTAATGTGTCTTAAGATTTGATCACTGTTTGATTATAGTTTGATGTCTCTTTCCATTATAGATATCAGCATTATATATGTAGTCAAATGTATTTGAGAAAGGTATCAAGTTGTTTTTGCAGGTCTGGGCATTGCGACACTGGATAAGGTATCAGGTGCCTACATCTCTAAACCCTAATCTCTTCATTTATTAGTTATACTTGCAGAATGCTTGTAAGTCTATCTTTATCACCGTAAGTTGGTAGTTTCTCCCCTTAACTATAGGTGCATTTTCCCCACAACAATACCATCCATTGGAAATGTTATAAAAGGGAAAATTGCCCCATTTTTTTTTTGCATTTTTAATGTTTTAATATGACCGAGTTGCCCAGCCCTCGGAAACCCTAACGCGCTTCATCAAAATGAGTGAGATATTTGTGGCGAGCTGGAGAAATACACAACAAACGTTTGCTGCAGGGTTTTTCTGAGTTTTCATATTCAGCATGATAGAATTTTCTAGCACAGAAGTCTCAAAGCAAAGAAACCGAGTGCCCGTCTTCACACCTGTACACAAGCCAAGCTTCAGCTATCATTTGCAAAATTGTATACACCGAGAAATATACAGCCGCGAAAGTTTGGATAAAAATAGGGTATTCTCCTGGAGCAACCGATAGTACCAACAGAAGGGCTCGATATCAAGTTATAAGAGGCATGATAATATTGTTTTCTGAATGTATTCCATCAAATTTCTGGAGCTGTTGGATGCCAGTGAAGCAAATGGTCGTAGGAATGTTACAGGGTTTCTTCCATTGGGTTGTTTAAAAAATTTGAAGCTTGAGAGGACACGAAGATCTTTAAAAAGTCCCGGAGGTCGCCAAATTTAGAAGTTTGGCCAATCGCATCCAGATTATAAGATTTGACGCGGGATATGTATCTTTTCTACACGACATTAGTTGTTTCCGGTGATTTTAGTAGCATATCAACTCCAGTTTTGGGCAAGGCACGTTTGGACAACACACTCAACAGAAATAATAATTACAACACCTCAACCTGTAACGAATCCATTTGAAACTCTTACGGCAATACCTCAGATGTCTATTGGCCATAGAGCTGGAGAAGCTGCTGTAGCATATGAGCATGGTGCAGATATTGAAACCCTTATGCCTAAAAATTTGGCATTCAGGTTACTACACAGAACTAAAGATACAGGAATTGGTCGCCAAAGAACATGCAGAGCTAGGTTATTGCCTCCGAGTTAAAGATTTTGTGATTGGTATGAGAAGTTATGGTTCTATGAATTTTTGGGGAAACTGATGTGAAGCATCCAGATTGAGTGTTATTCAGTTTAACAAATGCAAACATGAATGAAAGCAAAAAGCCACCTGCAGTTCAAGGATTAGATGGCAAAACATGTGGCAATCGAAAGATAGACAGAATTGAGGAATTTTCAAAACTTTTTCAACAGCCGGAGATTCTTCGCAGCCAATCTCGATTTTCATGATACGAGTCTTACTTGTCTATTATTATTGTAAAACTTTGTTTAAATATTAGTTTCAAGTTTTAAAGAATTTATTTAAAAGAAAGTTATCTTTAAAACAAAGCGGTTAGGGTTTGCTCGGGGAGCATTTTTTGTATAAATTATACATTTTACAACATGGAAAGGGTTGGATTTTCTGTAAGGAGAGACCCATTTCGGGTGTTTTGCAGGGTTTTCATAAATTAATACAGATCTCATAAATGGGCAGATTTTTCATAAAAGATTCATGTGTTGTTTAAAAATTGCAGTCTGTACCTTTTCCCTTTCTCTAATCGTGCAAGTTTACTTTCTGCGTTATGCCTTTCATTATGTCATTCTCTTCTATGCTTAGATGAACGTTTATATAGATTGAGATTCATGTTTCTATGCCTCAATTTATTCGCTTCTGAGCATCCATTTATTTCTCTAAAATTAACGGTAGATTCATCTGAAAATTGATGCCTGCTGTTAATGGACTGTCTTTATTTCTTTCCCTATCACCTGCAAAAATCTTATTGACTGTAATAAGACAGCTATCTTGCCTTTGTATGAAAATATTTGTTTAACTGCTGGTCCATATTTTTCTGTTTTCTCGACTCCATTGCCCAACAGTATCTTTTTCCTGTTTGATCCAACCACATTATTTAAAGCTTACAAAGTTTTTACTGTTATTTTACAAATTGGCCCTTGAGTTTCATTGTCAAACTGCTGTCGTGGTGACATTGGATGGCAGATTTGCCGAGAGAGCCCTCTCTGGCTGAAGGAGGCCAACTTTCAGTCTAAAGATTGGTTTGAAATAGGTTACCTCGGGTTTCTTTGACACAGCCCAAGGAAAATCCGAGTGCTAACATTTTGGCGCCGTTGCCGGGGAACGAGGGTTTCATTTTCCCTAGGTATGAACGACAAAGTTTTCAGTTTTGATTGTTGATGGTGAACAACGATCAAACATCAGTAAGGCTGTACATCTTTCACCTGGCGACTCCATCCTCAAGAATCCAAATTTCAGTGACTCCATTGGCGGCATGATCCAGAATCAAGTCTTTAAAGAGAACCGACAGACTCCGCTGGGAAATGAGCTCATTGTGAAGACATGGAAAGGCATGATGAAAAGACAAGGTACTCAAGTTTCAGTTTTCTCCAAGACATATTATCCTTTCTTGTAAATCTTTTCCTGTCTTTTCCTAAGCTTGGCAAAAGAATTTCTCATCGTTTACTATATTCGAAAAAAGACCATAGATTTACTCCTGTATACCCTTCTTTAGAAACTGAAAATGTGTCTTCATTCTATACATATGATGTCGATCAAGATCTTTTACTTGAACCGCATGGCTGCAAGGATCAGCCTTATGAACCTCATGATACCAAAGCTGATAATACATCCTCTCTACATAGTTCAGTTTCTTCCAATATCCAAAATCGATACCGGCCACTTCACCTACCTCATGTTCTCCATGATTATCCTCCTAAATACCAGAAATACCTTCCTAAATTCGATGGAGAAATCAAAGGCCTTACTGCTGAGAAACATCTTCAAGGTTTTGAAAATTTTCTGGATCTGTTTGAAGTGGATCAGGATGATGTTTGTATGAGGATTTTTGCTCAAACTTTCCAGGGAGATGTGAAGAAATGGTTTCGCCATTTACAGCCAGAGTCTATAGACACATGGCAGGAATTTTCTGATGTCTTCTTGAAGTTTTGGGGTAAGAGGAGGTCATGGGACTTAGTCCTTTCAGAATTTTACTCTATGAGGGTGCAGGAAGGGGAATCCTTATCCAGTTTCAACAGGAGGTTTGCCAGCGCCTATTATGATATACCGAAAGAAATTCAGCCCTTAGAGAATGCTGCCAAGTTACATTATGTATCTATTTTTCATTCTGATTTCTCTTTTCTTCTCTTGGAAAGAAAGTCCTCCAGCTTACAACATATGTTTGTTGATGCTTTAGAAGTTGAAGATAATCTTAGAATGTCCAGGAAATTATCGAACAAAGAAAATAATGAGAGGATTAAAGACGAAGGTGGGTTCGAAGAGAAGTATAGACAAGGAGAAATGGCTTGGCATTCCAGTTTTTCCCGTGACAAACAAAGAGATGATCAGCTGGGTGATGTGACAGAAAAAGGTAACTCTGACTTGCTTTATGTCAATTACAATCAGCCGACTGAAATTTCTGTTAATGATGGTTTCAAAGAAAATTTCAGTCCACCTAAGTTTGATAAGTATGAAGAAGATTGTTTGGATATGGCTCCGGCTGAAAACTTTATAAGTCCCAGGGCAGTTAGTGAAGAAATTCTGATTACTATTGATGATCAAACCTCTGAAAATCAACATGCTGAAAGTGATTGTCTACCCCTCTGTTATGCTTCGTTCGAATTGATAAAACAAAAATTTAAGGCTTCTAATCAAAAACAAAAATCTATGATGGAGAACTCCATAAACTTTTTTGAAAGTGGAATTAAAGAAGAAGAAGAACAAGTCTGTCATCATGCCCAAAAAGCTGGAGTTTGCCATAAGGGAGAAAAGTGCCAAATAGAAAACCAGGTCTCCATTTCGCATTCTGAAATTTTGTATCAAGAAGAGTCTATTGAACTTGATGTCATTGAAGAATTTAATGATGGTTCTGCTGTTTTTGATGAAGAAGGGCAAGTTTTAAATTCTGAATTTTCGAATGAAATTGGTGATGGCCTTTGTATCTTTTCTCCCGAGCCGGATAAGAATTTTCTCCAATCTTGCCAGTGGTCTTCTGATTCAGAAGAAGGTCAGATAAACTTTTCTCCATGTGACACTATTTCAGAAGCTGTGGGTCTAGAGCATTCTGTCTTATTTGATTCATTAAAAAAACAATACATCAGTACTTCTCTAGGAATACAAAAAACAGAACAGGCCTCAGGTAATGCTGCTGATTTTTCCTTAAACAAGAAAGGTGGACGCCTCCATAGTATTTCCAAAATTTCTCCTCTATCTGAAGATGAAATAGATCAACTCCTGAAAGGTCATATTACAGCTCCTGTAATGTCAGATCTGCATTGTTCACACAGTCCAGGGTATGTAAGTAAGACTTCTTCCATTTTCAAGCATGTAAATCTAAATTTAAACATTGACAGTTATGACGATCCTTTGAAGGAACCCATTTATGATGATGATTCTCCGCCAAGGGATCAGCTGTTAGACACCATTTATTTCCATCAAGAAGATAGGGTTGACATGATTAATGATCTTGAAGGATGTTTGTTGTTTGAAGATATTTTGGATAATGATGTGGATAAGTATAAAGATGGGATAGATGACATACCAAAAAGGGAACCAGAGATGCTCATGCTTGCGGAAGATGCAGTCAACACTCAGGTATTAGAATATCACGCTCCCCTATTCACTTTCATCAATCCACAGTTGAATAGTCTTGCGGATGAACTTGAAAGAGATATTGGCATTCTTGCCGAATCTCAAGACGTGATAATATTTCAAACTGTTGAAGATCCTTATGCTAATTTACTACAGTCTGAGGGGAAAATGAATTTTTTTATATTTTTGGGACATAAACTCATTATCAAAGAATGTTTGGAGTGGTTTGTTTTCTGTCTTCTTTATTCACTCAAAAGGAATGCAAGCCATAGTCGAGCAGATGGTCAGTTATTAGATTGGCTTCATTGGCACTTTTGCATCATTTGATTCAGCAATCACGTTTCAGCAGAGTAGGGTAGGTAGGAGGAATAAGTTTGCCTGGCAAACATTTTTTCAGTATGTGCAGTGTTGTTTTCAGTTCAGTTTCAACATGTGAGTTTTCAGTTTTCTATAATTAAATGGTTTTCGGTTACAGTTTTGGATGGAGGACTGGTTACAGGATACAGGATGCAGGTTACAGGTTGCAGTTTTCAGGATTGGGAGCTTCCCAATGGTCAGGCACATGGTCTACGGTGTTCTTTGCTGCCTCGCTGGGAGGACAGCATCCCCAGTAGGATCCAGTTGTTGACACTCAATAAAATTTTGCTTAAAAGTCTTCTGACGGCGTTAATCATCTTCCAGCAACACTGGCGACGCAAAAATAGATTAAATTTCACGAATGGAGATCTCAAACTTGGTCGATAAAAGCACATTTGTCCTCGAGTGTGGGCATCAAGGTTGCAAAAGAAAAATGGTTGAAAGAAGTTTTCAAAATTCAACAAAATTTCAGCCTTTCAAACCTATTTTGACCTTTTGAGCAAAGGTTTTTAATTTTCATACAAAAAAGGTTTAGCTCGAAGTTGGGAAGCGTTATGAAGAAAAACTTTTATAAATATAGCAAAGACCAAAATAAATAAATAAATGGGAAAAGATTTTTTAAATTTTATATAATTGCCAAAATATGGAAGCTTTGAAGAAAAGGCATTAATTTTTATGTTGAGGAAGATTGTATTTGTATGAAATGACAAAGCAAAATTGAGTAAAAGATATGTTTATGCCCAACACCGAGGGCTCACCACAGGATCAATTGCCGAGCCAAGGAGACCACATGTATCCTCCATCACTCTAGCGCCGAGGCTTAAAGCCTCCCATTCCTTTGATGCTTGGCATAAATTGAAGGCGTTGGGGAATATAATGAGTGAAAAGAAATAATCCGCTATGCATGTGGGATAAAGACTCCAAAGTTAAAAATGAAAATCGCAGAGCTTTGCAATTGAGGAAATTATTGTCGTGTCTTTTAATATCAAAAGTCCAGGAAGGCGAGGTTAGGGAATCAATCGACGGTCAATGAGTGTCTCAAAGAAGATCAGTTAAATCATTGACAGTCCTGAAAGCAGAAAGAATTACAATATCCAAACATTCGTTTTGATGTCCCGATTGGGGTTTTGTTGATGTTCTTAGTGATATTGCTGAAGGTAGAACTTCTTTGGTCTCAACAATACTTGGAGAGAACCCTAAGAATGCCAAAGCCGAAGACATTAGAATCTATGAAGGGATGCTACGAATTCTATCACCATCGATATCAAACAACATTCAAAGTGATCAATGAACAATTTCCAAAGGCGATTAGGTCATTGAAACCTGTAACACAGTTTTATGAAAATGAAAAAGCAGCAGCAAGAGAAAAATGAAACGTTACGTCAAGTTTAAGGAGAATATCATTTCAGGTGTGTAGAGGTCAGTTTGCGAAGAAACTTGATGTCGTGTTGGTAATGGAAAGGAAAGATGAACAGTCGGCGTATACAAACTGTTGGAAGGGAAGCCATTCTCATCCTCTACAATCAATGCTCTATTTCGGTCCACTCTCAATGAATGCAGCGCCCAAAATTTGCTGAGATTGTTTGCTTGTCTGTCATAATCAAAGATCGTTGGATCAAAACTTGAAAGGAAATGCACATATTTTTCTTTTTTGCTGCTAGGGAATAAAGGCCATGGAAATCATTACGCCAGATCGCCATCTGATGGATCGGTTCTCTCCACTTATGATAAGAACTTGCTGCGGGATAATAAGCTGATGGTTAAGACAATCTACAGCGAAAATATGCTGTAATAGTTGAATTACAAACGTCTGAAGACAAATATAATCCCTTGGAAAACCTATTGAAACCACAGGATCGTGTGGCACGTATTCTCCCTGTTATTTTTGCATTCTCTCGTGATAAATCTTGGCGAATTCATTATATGGCGGTATATCAGTTATCCGAATTTCGTGAGGCAGTCGACTTAGATAGAAAAATTGTCCTCAGATAGCTCTCGTCATCACTTGTTTTCTTTATATGAGAAAAGCAACAGTTCGTAGGCTTTTTGCAGCAATAGCTTGCATGGAGAAACGATGAAAAGGGCATGTCTCTTTGGACCTTAAGCTTTGAAATTAATGATGAATGCTGCAGTTGTATCTAAGGTTGCTGTCGTTATTGATAATAATACTGGGAAAAGTTCTTCCACCAGTGGGGGTGGGAATGTCCAGGAAAAGGATTAATGGCAGCCTCTATAATAACCACGTCCAACACACCATTGCTAAAGTGTAAGTCAAAATGATCGAGATCGTAGAACATGGAAGATCCATAGTCACGTGCAAACCAGAAAGGAACAAGATGCAGAAGATGAAAAAGAAAGAGATGGTAAAAATATTTGATCCGAAAGGAAAATAGTAGAAATATTAAAAAGGGAGCAGATTCTTGGTTGATTGACCGTTAGAAGAAGATCAACGGTCTTCTATTTATCCCGCATTGCCTACATGCATGTGAGATAACGACGGTTGGTGGTCGCGGAATAAAAACCACTATGTAACGTGTCCATTTATGATGCATCCGGATAGGTGAAAAGTTGTATTGCAAACCACTCCAAAGCCCGCGCGGATACCATCCATTGGAAATGTTATAAAAGGGAAAATTGCCCCATTTTTTTTTGCATTTTTAATGTTTTAATATGACCGAGTTTCCCAGCCCTCGGAAACCCTAACGCGCTTCATCAAAATGAGTGAGATATTTGTGGCGAGCTGGAGAAATACACAACAAACGTTTGCTGCAGGGTTTTTCTGAGTTTTCATATTCAGCATGATAGAATTTTCTAGCACAGAAGTCTCAAAGCAAAGAAACCGAGTGCCCGTCTTCACACCTGTACACAAGCCAAGCTTCAGCTATCATTTGCAAAATTGTATACACCGAGAAATATACAGCCGCGAAAGTTTGGATAAAAATAGGGTATTCTCCTGGAGCAACCGATAGTACCAACAGAAGGGCTCGATATCAAGTTATAAGAGGCATGATAATATTGTTTTCTGAATGTATTCCATCAAATTTCTGGAGCTGTTGGATGCCAGTGAAGCAAATGGTCGTAGGAATGTTACAGGGTTTCTTCCATTGGGTTGTTTAAAAAATTTGAAGCTTGAGAGGACACGAAGATCTTTAAAAAGTCCCGGAGGTCGCCAAATTTAGAAGTTTGGCCAATCGCATCCAGATTATAAGATTTGACGCGGGATATGTATCTTTTCTACACGACATTAGTTGTTTCCGGTGATTTTAGTAGCATATCAACTCCAGTTTTGGGCAAGGCACGTTTGGACAACACACTCAACAGAAATAATAATTACAACACCTCAACCTGTAACGAATCCATTTGAAACTCTTACGGCAATACCTCAGATGTCTATTGGCCATAGAGCTGGAGAAGCTGCTGTAGCATATGAGCATGGTGCAGATATTGAAACCCTTATGCCTAAAAATTTGGCATTCAGGTTACTACACAGAACTAAAGATACAGGAATTGGTCGCCAAAGAACATGCAGAGCTAGGTTATTGCCTCCGAGTTAAAGATTTTGTGATTGGTAGGAGAAGTTATGGTTCTATGAATTTTTGGGGAAACTGATGTGAAGCATCCAGATTGAGTGTTATTCAGTTTAACAAATGCAAACATGAATGAAAGCAAAAAGCCACCTGCAATTCAAGGATTAGATGGCAAAACATGTGGCAATCGAAAGATAGACAGAATTGAGGAATTTTCAAAAAAATTTCAACAGCCGGAGATTCTTCGCAGCCAATCTCGATTTTCATGATACGAGTCTTACTTGTCTATTATTATTGTAAAACTTTGTTTAAATATTAGTTTCAAGTTTTAAAGAATTTATTTAAAAGAAAGTTATCTTTAAAACAAAGCGGTTAGGGTTTGCTCGGGGAGCATGTTTTGTATAAATTATACATTTTACAACATGGAAAGGGTTGGATTTTCTGTAAGGAGAGACCCATTTCGGGTGTTTTGCAGGGTTTTCAGAAATTAATACAGATCTCATAAATGGGCAGATTTTTCATAAAAGATTCATGTGTTGTTTAAAAATTGCAGTCTGTACCTTTTCCCTTTCTCTAATCGTGCAAGTTTACTTTCTGCGTTATGCCTTTCATTGTGTCATTCTCTTCTATGCTTAGATGAACGTTTATATAGATTGAGATTCATGTTTCTATGCCTCAATTTATTCACTTCTGAGCATCCATTTATTTCTCTAAAATTAACGGTAGATTCATCTGAAAATTGATGCCTGCTGTTAATGGACTGTCTTTATTTCTTTCCCTATCACCTGCAAAAATCTTATTGACTGTAATAAGACAGCTATCTTGCCTTTGTATGAAAATATTTGTTTAACTGCTGGTCCATATTTTTCTGTTTTCTCGACTCCATTGCCCAACAGTATCTTTTTCCTGTTTGATCCAACCACATTATTTAAAGCTTACAAAGTTTTTACTGTTATTTTACAAATTGGCCCTTGAGTTTCATTGTCAAACTGCTGTCGTGGTGACATTGGATGGCAGATTTGCCGAGAGAGCCCTCTCTGGCTGAAGGAGGCCAACTTTCAGTCTAAAGATTGGTTTGAAATAGGTTACCTCGGGTTTCTTTGACACAGCCCAAGGAAAATCCGAGTGCTAACATTTTGGCGCCGTTGCCGGGGAACGAGGGGTTCATTTTCCCTGGGTATGAACGACAAAGTTTTCAGTTTTGATTGTTGATGGTGAACAACGATCAAACATCAGTAAGGCTGTACATCTTTCACCTGGCGACTCCATCCTCAAGAATCCAAATTTCAGTGACTCCATTGGCGGCATGATCCAGAATCAAGTCTTTAAAGAGAACCGACAGACTCCGCTGGGAAATGAGCTCATTGTGAAGACATGGAAAGGCATGATGAAAAGACAAGGTACTCAAGTTTCAGTTTTCTCCAAGACATATTATCCTTTCTTGTAAATCTTTTCCTGTCTTTTCCTAAGCTTGGCAAAAGAATTTCTCATCGTTTACTATATTCGAAAAAAGACCATAGATTTACTCCTGTATACCCTTCTTTAGAAACTGAAAATGTGTCTTCATTCTATACATATGATGTCGATCAAGATCTTTTACTTGAACCGCATGGCTGCAAGGATCAGCCTTATGAACCTCATGATACCAAAGCTGATAATACATCCTCTCTACATAGTTCAGTTTCTTCCAATATCCAAAATCGATACCGGCCACTTCACCTACCTCATGTTCTCCATGATTATCCTTCTAAATACCAGAAATACCTTCCTAAATTCGATGGAGAAATCAAAGGCCATACTGCTGAGAAACATCTTCAAGGTTTTGAAAATTTTCTGGATCTGTTTGAAGTGGATCAGGATGATGTTTGTATGAGGATTTTTGCTCAAACTTTCCAGGGAGATGTGAAGAAATGGTTTCTCCATTTACAGCCAGAGTCTATAGACACATGGCAGGAATTTTCTGATATCTTCTTGAAGTTTTGGGGTAAGAGGAGGTCATGGGACTTAGTCCTTTCAGAATTTTACTCTATGAGGGTGCAGGAAGGGGAATCCTTATCCAGTTTCAACAGGAGGTTTGCCAGCACCTATTATGATATACCGAAAGAAATTCAGCCCTTAGAGAATGCTGCCAAGTTACATTATGTATCTATTTTTCATTCTGATTTCTCTTTTCTTCTCTTGGAAAGAAAGTCCTCCAGCTTACAACATATGTTTGTTGATGCTTTAGAAGTTGAAGATAATCTTAGAATGTCCAGGAAATTATCGAACAAAGAAAATAATGAGAGGATTAAAGAAGAAGGTGGGTTCGAAGAGAAGTATAGACAAGGAGAAATGGCTTGGCATTCCAGTTTTTCCCGTGACAAACAAAGAGATGATCAGCTGGGTGATGTGACAGAAAAAGGTAACTCTGACTTGCTTTATGTCAATTACAATCAGCCGACTGAAATTTCTGTTAATGATGGTTTCAAAGAAAATTTCAGTCCACCTAAGTTTGATAAGTATGAAGAAGATTGTTTGGATATGGCTCCGGCTGAAAACTTTATAAGTCCCAGGGCAGTTAGTGAAGAAATTCTGATTACTATTGATGATCAAACCTCTGAAAATCAACATGCTGAAAGTGATTGTCTACCCCTCTGTTATGCTTCGTTCGAATTGATAAAACAAAAATTTAAGGCTTCTAATCAAAAACAAAAATCTATGATGGAGAACTCCATAAACTTTTTTGAAAGTGGAATTAAAGAAGAAGAAGAACAAGTCTGTCATCATGCCCAAAAAGCTGGAGTTTGCCATAAGGGAGAAAAGTGCCAAATAGAAAACCAGGTCTCCATTTCGCATTCTGAAATTTTGTATCAAGAAGAGTCTATTGAACTTGATGTCATTGAAGAATTTAATGATGGTTCTGCTGTTTTTGATGAAGAAGGGCAAGTTTTAAATTCTGAATTTTCGAATGAAATTGGTGATGGCCTTTGTATCTTTTCTCCCGAGCCGGATAAGAATTTTCTCCAATCTTGCCAGTGGTCTTCTGATTCAGAAGAAGGTCAGATAAACTTTTCTCCATGTGACACTATTTCAGAAGCTGTGGGTCTAGAGCATTCTGTCTTATTTGATTCACTTAAAAAACAATACATCAGTACTTCTCCAGGAATACAAAAAACAGAACAGGCCTCAGGTAATGCTGCTGATTTTTCCTTAAACAAGAAAGGTGGACGCCTCCATAGTATTTCCAAAATTTCTCCTCTATCTGAAGATGAAATAGATCAACTCCTGAAAGGTCATATTACAGCTCCTGTAATGTCATATCTGCATTGTTCACACAGTCCAGGGTATGTAAGTAAGACTTCTTCCATTTTCAAGCATGTAAATCTAAATTTAAACATTGACAGTTATGACGATCCTTTGAAGGAACCCATTTATGATGATGATTCTCCGCCAAGGGATCAGCTGTTAGACACCATTTATTTCCATCAAGAAGATAGGGTTGACATGATTAATGATCTTGAAGGATGTTTGTTGTTTGAAGATATTTTGGATAATGATGTGGATAAGTATAAAGATGGGATAGATGACATACCAAAAAGGGAACCAGAGATGCTCATGCTTGCGGAAGATGCAGTCAACACTCAGGTATTAGAATATCACGCTCCCCTATTCACTTTCATCAATCCACAGTTGAATAGTCTTGCGGATGAACTTGAAAGAGATATTGGCATTCTTGCCGAATCTCAAGACGTGATAATATTTCAAACTGTTGAAGATCCTTATGCTAATTTACTACAGTCTGAGGGGAAAATGAATTTTTTATATTTTTGGGACATAAACTCATTATCAAAGAATGTTTGGAGTGGTTTGTTTTCTGTCTTCTTTATTCACTCAAAAGGAATGCAAGCCATAGTCGAGCAGATGGTCAGTTATTAGATTGGCTTCATTGGCACTTTTGCATCATTTGATTCAGCAATCACGTTTCAGCAGAGTAGGGTAGGTAGGAGGAATAAGTTTGCCTGGCAAACATTTTTTCAGTATGTGCAGTGTTGTTTTCAGTTCAGTTTCAACATGTGAGTTTTCAGTTTTCTATAATTAAATGGTTTTCGGTTACAGTTTTGGATGGAGGACTGGTTACAGGATACAGGATGCAGGTTACAGGTTGCAGTTTTCAGGATTGGGAGCCGCCCAATGGTCAGGCACATGGTCTACGGTGTTCTTTGCTGCCTCGCTGGGAGGACAGCATACCCAGTAGGAGCCAGTTGTTGACACTCAATAAAATTTTGCTTAAAAGTCTTCTGACGGCGTTAATCATCTTCCAGCAACACTGGCGACGCAAAATAGATTAAATTTCACGAATGGAGATCTCAAACTTGGTCGAGAAAAGCACATTTGTCCTCGAGTGTGGGCATCAAGGTTGCAAAAGAAAAATGGTTGAAAGAAGTTTTCAAAATTCAACAAAATTTCAGTCTTTCAAACCTATTTTGACCTTTTGAGCAAAGGTTTTTAATTTTCATACAAAAAAGGTTTAGCTCGAGGTTGGGAAGCGTTATGAAGAAAAACTTTTATAAATATAGCAAAGACCAAAATAAATAAATAAATGGGAAAAGATTTTTTAAATTTTATATAATTGCCAAAATATGGAAGCTTTGAAGAAAAGGCATTAATTTTTATGTTGAGGAAGATTGTATTTGTATGAAATGACAAAGCAAAATTGAGTAAAAGATATGTTTATGCCCAACACCGAGGGCTCACCACAGGATCAATTGCTGAGCCAAGGAGACCACATGTATCCTCCATCACTCTAGCGCCGAGGCTTAAAGCCTCCCATTCCTTTGATGCTTGGCATAAATTGAAGGCGTTGGGGAATATAATGAGTGAAAAGAAATAATCCGCTATGCATGTGGGATAAAGACTCCAAAGTTAAAAATGAAAATCGCAGATCTTTGCAATTGAGGAAATTATTGTCGTGTCTTTTAATATCAAAAGTCCAGGAAGGCGAGGTTAGGGAATCAATCGACGGTCAATGAGTGTCTCAAAGAAGATCAGTTAAATCATTGACAGTCCTGAAAGCAGAAAGAATTACAATATCCAAACATTCGTTTTGATGTCCCGATTGGGGTTTTGTTGATGTTCTTAGTGATATTGCTGAAGGTAGAACTTCTTTGGTCTCAACAATACTTGGAGAGAACCCTAAGAATGCCAAAGCCGAAGACATTAGAATCTATGAAGGGATGCTACGAATTCTATCACCATCGATATCAAACAACATTCAAAGTGATCAATGAACAATTTCCAAAGGCGATTAGGTCATTGAAACCTGTAACACAGTTTTATGAAAATGAAAAAGCAGCAGCAAGAGAAAAATGAAACGTTACGTCAAGTTTAAGGAGAATATCATTTCAGGTGTGTAGAGGTCAGTTTGCGAAGAAACTTGATGTCGTGTTGGTAATGGAAAGGAAAGATGAACAGTCGGCGTATACAAACTGTTGGAAGGGAAGCCATTCTCATCCTCTACAATCAATGCTCTATTTCGGTCCACTCTCAATGAATGCAGCGCCCAAAATTTGCTGAGATTGTTTGCTTGTCTGTCATAATCAAAGATCGTTGGATCAAAACTTGAAAGGAAATGCACATATTTTTCTTTTTTGCTGCTAGGGAATAAAGGCCATGGAAATCATTACGCCAGATCACCATCTGATGGATCGGTTCTCTCCACTTATGATAAGAACTTGCTGCGGGATAATAAGCTGATGGTTAAGACAATCTACAGCGAAAATATGCTGTAATAGTTGAATTACAAACGTCTGAAGACAAATATAATCCCTTGGAAAACCTATTGAAACCACAGGATCGTGTGGCACGTATTCTCCCTGTTATTTTTGCATTCTCTCGTGATAAATCTTGGCGAATTCATTATATGGCGGTATATCAGTTATCCGAATTTCGTGAGGCAGTCGACTTAGATAGAAAAATTGTCCTCAGATAGCTCTCGTCATCACTTGTTTTCTTTATATGAGAAAAGCAACAGTTCGTAGGCTTTTTGCAGCAATAGCTTGCATGGAGAAACGATGAAAAGGGCATGTCTCTTTGGACCTTAAGCTTTGAAATTAATGATGAATGCTGCAGTTGTATCTAAGGTTGCTGTCGTTATTGATAATAATACTGGGAAAAGTTCTTCCACCAGTGGGGGTGGGAATGTCCAGGAAAAGGATTAATGGCAGCCTCTATAATAACCACGTCCAACACACCATTGCTAAAGTGTAAGTCAAAATGATCGAGATCGTAGAACATGGAAGATCCATAGTCACGTGCAAACCAGAAAGGAACAAGATGCAGAAGATGAAAAAGAAAGAGATGGTAAAAATATTTGATCCGAAAGGAAAATAGTAGAAATATTAAAAAGGGAGCAGATTCTTGGTTGATTGACCGTTAGAAGAAGATCAACGGTCTTCTATTTATCCCGCATTGCCTACATGCATGTGAGATAACGACGGTTGGTGGTCGCGGAATAAAAACCACTATGTAACGTGTCCATTTATGATGCATCCGGATAGGTGAAAAGTTGTATTGCAAACCACTCCAAAGCCCGCGCGGATACCATCCATTGGAAATGTTATAAAAGGGAAAATTGCCCCATTTTTTTTTTGCATTTTTAATGTTTTAATATGACCGAGTTGCCCAGCCCTCGGAAACCCTAACGCGCTTCATCAAAATGAGTGAGATATTTGTGGCGAGCTGGAGAAATACACAACAAACGTTTGCTGCAGGGTTTTTCTGAGTTTTCATATTCAGCATGATAGAATTTTCTAGCACAGAAGTCTCAAAGCAAAGAAACCGAGTGCCCGTCTTCACACCTGTACACAAGCCAATCTTCAGCTATCATTTGCAAAATTGTATACACCGAGAAATATACAGCCGCGAAAGTTTGGATAAAAATAGGGTATTCTCCTGGAGCAACCGATAGTACCAACAGAAGGGCTCGATATCAAGTTATAAGAGGCATGATAATATTGTTTTCTGAATGTATTCCATCAAATTTCTGGAGCTGTTGGATGCCAGTGAAGCAAATAGTCGTAGGAATGTTACAGGGTTTCTTCCATTGGGTTGTTTAAAAAATTTGAAGCTTGAGAGGACACGAAGATCTTTAAAAAGTCCCGGAGGTCGCCAAATTTAGAAGTTTGGCCAATCGCATCCAGATTATAAGATTCGACGCGGGATATGTATCTTTTCTACACGACATTAGTTGTTTCCGGTGATTTTAGTAGCATATCAACTCCAGTTTTGGGCAAGGCACGTTTGGACAACACACTCAACAGAAATAATAATTACAACACCTCAACCTGTAACGAATCCATTTGAAACTCTTACGGCAATACCTCAGATGTCTATTGGCCATAGAGCTGGAGAAGCTGCTGTAGCATATGAGCATGGTGCAGATATTGAAACCCTTATGCCTAAAAATTTGGCATTCAGGTTACTACACAGAACTAAAGATACAGGAATTGGTCGCCAAAGAACATGCAGAGCTAGGTTATTGCCTCCGAGTTAAAGATTTTGTGATTGGTAGGAGAAGTTATGGTTCTATGAATTTTTGGGGAAACTGATGTGAAGCATCCAGATTGAGTGTTATTCAGTTTAACAAATGCAAACATGAATGAAAGCAAAAAGCCACCTGCAGTTCAAGGATTAGATGGCAAAACATGTGGCAATCGAAAGATAGACAGAATTGAGGAATTTTCAAAAAATTTTCAACAGCCGGAGATTCTTCGCAGCCAATCTCGATTTTCATGATACGAGTCTTACTTGTCTATTATTATTGTAAAACTTTGTTTAAATATTAGTTTCAAGTTTTAAAGAATTTATTTAAAAGAAAGTTATCTTTAAAACAAAGCGGTTAGGGTTTGCTCGGGGAGCATGTTTTGTATAAATTATACATTTTACAACATGGAAAGGGTTGGATTTTCTGTAAGGAGAGACCCATTTCGGGTGTTTTGCAGGGTTTTCAGAAATTAATACAGATCTCATAAATGGGCAGATTTTTCATAAAAGATTCATGTGTTGTTTAAAAATTGCAGTCTGTACCTTTTCCCTTTCTCTAATCGTGCAAGTTTACTTTCTGCGTTATGCCTTTCATTGTGTCATTCTCTTCTATGCTTAGATGAACGTTTATATAGATTGAGATTCATGTTTCTATGCCTCAATTTATTCGCTTCTGAGCATCCATTTATTTCTCTAAAATTAACGGTAGATTCATCTGAAAATTGATGCCTGCTGTTAATGGACTGTCTTTATTTCTTTCCCTATCACCTGCAAAAATCTTATTGACTGTAATAAGACAGCTATCTTGCCTTTGTATGAAAATATTTGTTTAACTGCTGGTCCATATTTTTCTGTTTTCTCGACTCCATTGCCCAACAGTATCTTTTTCCTGTTTGATCCAACCACATTATTTAAAGCTTACAAAGTTTTTACTGTTATTTTACAAATTGGCCCTTGAGTTTCATTGTCAAACTGCTGTCGTGGTGACATTGGATGGCAGATTTGCCAAGAGAGCCCTCTCTGGCTGAAGGAGGCCAACTTTCAGTCTAAAGATTGGTTTGAAATAGGTTACCTCGGGTTTCTTTGACACAGCCCAAGGAAAATCCGAGTGCTAACATTTTGGCGCCGTTGCCGGGGAACGAGGGTTTCATTTTCCCTGGGTATGAACGACAAAGTTTTCAGTTTTGATTGTTGATGGTGAACAACGATCAAACATCAGTAAGGCTGTACATCTTTCACCTGGCGACTCCATCCTCAAGAATCCAAATTTCAGTGACTCCATTGGCGGCATGATCCAGAATCAAGTCTTTAAAGAGAACCGACAGACTCCGCTGGGAAATGAGCTCATTGTGAAGACATGGAAAGGCATGATGAAAAGACAAGGTACTCAAGTTTCAGTTTTCTCCAAGACATATTATCCTTTCTTGTAAATCTTTTCCTGTCTTTTCCTAAGCTTGGCAAAAGAATTTCTCATCGTTTACTATATTCGAAAAAAGACCATAGATTTACTCCTGTATACCCTTCTTTAGAAACTGAAAATGTGTCTTCATTCTATACATATGATGTCGATCAAGATCTTTTACTTGAACCGCATGGCTGCAAGGATCAGCCTTATGAACCTCATGATACCAAAGCTGATAATACATCCTCTCTACATAGTTCAGTTTCTTCCAATATCCAAAATCGATACCGGCCACTTCACCTACCTCATGTTCTCCATGATTATCCTCCTAAATACCAGAAATACCTTCCTAAATTCGATGGAGAAATCAAAGGCCTTACTGCTGAGAAACATCTTCAAGGTTTTGAAAATTTTCTGGATCTGTTTGAAGTGGATCAGGATGATGTTTGTATGAGGATTTTTGCTCAAACTTTCCAGGGAGATGTGAAGAAATGGTTTCGCCATTTACAGCCAGAGTCTATAGACACATGGCAGGAATTTTCTGATGTCTTCTTGAAGTTTTGGGGTAAGAGGAGGTCATGGGACTTAGTCCTTTCAGAATTTTACTCTATGAGGGTGCAGGAAGGGGAATCCTTATCCAGTTTCAACAGGAGGTTTGCCAGCGCCTATTATGATATACCGAAAGAAATTCAGCCCTTAGAGAATGCTGCCAAGTTACATTATGTATCTATTTTTCATTCTGATTTCTCTTTTCTTCTCTTGGAAAGAAAGTCCTCCAGCTTACAACATATGTTTGTTGATGCTTTAGAAGTTGAAGATAATCTTAGAATGTCCAGGAAATTATCGAACAAAGAAAATAATGAGAGGATTAAAGAAGAAGGTGGGTTCGAAGAGAAGTATAGACAAGGAGAAATGGCTTGGCATTCCAGTTTTTCCCGTGACAAACAAAGAGATGATCAGCTGGGTGATGTGACAGAAAAAGGTAACTCTGACTTGCTTTATGTCAATTACAATCAGCCGACTGAAATTTCTGTTAATGATGGTTTCAAAGAAAATTTCAGTCCACCTAAGTTTGATAAGTATGAAGAAGATTGTTTGGATATGGCTCCGGCTGAAAACTTTATAAGTCCCAGGGCAGTTAGTGAAGAAATTCTGATTACTATTGATGATCAAACCTCTGAAAATCAACATGCTGAAAGTGATTGTCTACCCCTCTGTTATGCTTCGTTCGAATTGATAAAACAAAAATTTAAGGCTTCTAATCAAAAACAAAAATCTATGATGGAGAACTCCATAAACTTTTTTGAAAGTGGAATTAAAGAAGAAGAAGAACAAGTCTGTCATCATGCCCAAAAAGCTGGAGTTTGCCATAAGGGAGAAAAGTGCCAAATAGAAAACCAGGTCTCCATTTCGCATTCTGAAATTTTGTATCAAGAAGAGTCTATTGAACTTGATGTCATTGAAGAATTTAATGATGGTTCTGCTGTTTTTGATGAAGAAGGGCAAGTTTTAAATTCTGAATTTTCGAATGAAATTGGTGATGGCCTTTGTATCTTTTCTCCCGAGCCGGATAAGAATTTTCTCCAATCTTGCCAGTGGTCTTCTGATTCAGAAGAAGGTCAGATAAACTTTTCTCCATGTGACACTATTTCAGAAGCTGTGGGTCTAGAGCATTCTGTCTTATTTGATTCACTTAAAAAACAATACATCAGTACTTCTCCAGGAATACAAAAAACAGAACAGGCCTCAGGTAATGCTGCTGATTTTTCCTTAAACAAGAAAGGTGGACGCCTCCATAGTATTTCCAAAATTTCTCCTCTATCTGAAGATGAAATAGATCAACTCCTGAAAGGTCATATTACAGCTCCTGTAATGTCAGATCTGCATTGTTCACACAGTCCAGGGTATGTAAGTAAGACTTCTTCCATTTTCAAGCATGTAAATCTAAATTTAAACATTGACAGTTATGACGATCCTTTGAAGGAACCCATTTATGATGATGATTCTCCGCCAAGGGATCAGCTGTTAGACACCATTTATTTCCATCAAGAAGATAGGGTTGACATGATTAATGATCTTGAAGGATGTTTGTTGTTTGAAGATATTTTGGATAATGATGTGGATAAGTATAAAGATGGGATAGATGACATACCAAAAAGGGAACCAGAGATGCTCATGCTTGCGGAAGATGCAGTCAACACTCAGGTATTAGAATATCACGCTCCCCTATTCACTTTCATCAATCCACAGTTGAATAGTCTTGCGGATGAACTTGAAAGAGATATTGGCATTCTTGCCGAATCTCAAGACGTGATAATATTTCAAACTGTTGAAGATCCTTATGCTAATTTACTACAGTCTGAGGGGAAAATGAATTTTTTATATTTTTGGGACATAAACTCATTATCAAAGAATGTTTGGAGTGGTTTGTTTTCTGTCTTCTTTATTCACTCAAAAGGAATGCAAGCCATAGTCGAGCAGATGGTCAGTTATTAGATTGGCTTCATTGGCACTTTTGCATCATTTGATTCAGCAATCACGTTTCAGCAGAGTAGGGTAGGTAGGAGGAATAAGTTTGCCTGGCAAACATTTTTTCAGTATGTGCAGTGTTGTTTTCAGTTCAGTTTCAACATGTGAGTTTTCAGTTTTCTATAATTAAATGGTTTTCGGTTACAGTTTTGGATGGAGGACTGGTTACAGGATACAGGATGCAGGTTACAGGTTGCAGTTTTCAGGATTGGGAGCCGCCCAATGGTCAGGCACATGGTCTACGGTGTTCTTTGCTGCCTCGCTGGGAGGACAGCATACCCAGTAGGAGCCAGTTGTTGACACTCAATAAAATTTTGCTTAAAAGTCTTCTGACGGCGTTAATCATCTTCCAGCAACACTGGCGACGCAAAATAGATTAAATTTCACGAATGGAGATCTCAAACTTGGTCGAGAAAAGCACATTTGTCCTCGAGTGTGGGCATCAAGGTTGCAAAAGAAAAATGGTTGAAAGAAGTTTTCAAAATTCAACAAAATTTCAGTCTTTCAAACCTATTTTGACCTTTTGAGCAAAGGTTTTTAATTTTCATACAAAAAAGGTTTAGCTCGAGGTTGGGAAGCGTTATGAAGAAAAACTTTTATAAATATAGCAAAGACCAAAATAAATAAATAAATGGGAAAAGATTTTTTAAATTTTATATAATTGCCAAAATATGGAAGCTTTGAAGAAAAGGCATTAATTTTTATGTTGAGGAAGATTGTATTTGTATGAAATGACAAAGCAAAATTTAGTAAAAGATATGTTTATGCCCAACACCGAGGGCTCACCACAGGATCAATTGCCGAGCCAAGGAGACCACATGTATCCTCCATCACTCTAGCGCCGAGGCTTAAAGCCTCCCATTCCTTTGATGCTTGGCATAAATTGAAGGCGTTGGGGAATATAATGAGTGAAAAGAAATAATCCGCTATGCATGTGGGATAAAGACTCCAAAGTTAAAAATGAAAATCGCAGAGCTTTGCAATTGAGGAAATTATTGTCGTGTCTTTTAATATCAAAAGTCCAGGAAGGCGAGGTTAGGGAATCAATCGACGGTCAATGAGTGTCTCAAAGAAGATCAGTTAAATCATTGACAGTCCTGAAAGCAGAAAGAATTACAATATCCAAACATTCGTTTTGATGTCCCGATTGGGGTTTTGTTGATGTTCTTAGTGATATTGCTGAAGGTAGAACTTCTTTGGTCTCAACAATACTTGGAGAGAACCCTAAGAATGCCAAAGCCGAAGACATTAGAATCTATGAAGGGATGCTACGAATTCTATCACCATCGATATCAAACAACATTCAAAGTGATCAATGAACAATTTCCAAAGGCGATTAGGTCATTGAAACCTGTAACACAGTTTTATGAAAATGAAAAAGCAGCAGCAAGAGAAAAATGAAACGTTACGTCAAGTTTAAGGAGAATATCATTTCAGGTGTGTAGAGGTCAGTTTGCGAAGAAACTTGATGTCGTGTTGGTAATGGAAAGGAAAGATGAACAGTCGGCGTATACAAACTGTTGGAAGGGAAGCCATTCTCATCCTCTACAATCAATGCTCTATTTCGGTCCACTCTCAATGAATGCAGCGCCCAAAATTTGCTGAGATTGTTTGCTTGTCTGTCATAATCAAAGATCGTTGGATCAAAACTTGAAAGGAAATGCACATATTTTTCTTTTTTGCTGCTAGGGAATAAAGGCCATGGAAATCATTACGCCAGATCGCCATCTGATGGATCGGTTCTCTCCACTTATGATAAGAACTTGCTGCGGGATAATAAGCTGATGGTTAAGACAATCTACAGCGAAAATATGCTGTAATAGTTGAATTACAAACGTCTGAAGACAAATATAATCCCTTGGAAAACCTATTGAAACCACAGGATCGTGTGGCACGTATTCTCCCTGTTATTTTTGCATTCTCTCGTGATAAATCTTGGCGAATTCATTATATGGCGGTATATCAGTTATCCGAATTTCGTGAGGCAGTCGACTTAGATAGAAAAATTGTCCTCAGATAGCTCTCGTCATCACTTGTTTTCTTTATATGAGAAAAGCAACAGTTCGTAGGCTTTTTGCAGCAATAGCTTGCATGGAGAAACGATGAAAAGGGCATGTCTCTTTGGACCTTAAGCTTTGAAATTAATGATGAATGCTGCAGTTGTATCTAAGGTTGCTGTCGTTATTGATAATAATACTGGGAAAAGTTCTTCCACCAGTGGGGGTGGGAATGTCCAGGAAAAGGATTAATGGCAGCCTCTATAATAACCACGTCCAACACACCATTGCTAAAGTGTAAGTCAAAATGATCGAGATCGTAGAACATGGAAGATCCATAGTCACGTGCAAACCAGAAAGGAACAAGATGCAGAAGATGAAAAAGAAAGAGATGGTAAAAATATTTGATCCGAAAGGAAAATAGTAGAAATATTAAAAAGGGAGCAGATTCTTGGTTGATTGACCGTTAGAAGAAGATCAACGGTCTTCTATTTATCCCGCATTGCCTACATGCATGTGAGATAACGACGGTTGGTGGTCGCGGAATAAAAACCACTATGTAACGTGTCCATTTATGATGCATCCGGATAGGTGAAAAGTTGTATTGCAAACCACTCCAAAGCCCGCGCGGATACCATCCATTGGAAATGTTATAAAAGGGAAAATTGCCCCATTTTTTTTTTGCATTTTTAATGTTTTAATATGACCGAGTTGCCCAGCCCTCGGAAACCCTAACGCGCTTCATCAAAATGAGTGAGATATTTGTGGCGAGCTGGAGAAATACACAACAAACGTTTGCTGCAGGGTTTTTCTGAGTTTTCATATTCAGCATGATAGAATTTTCTAGCACAGAAGTCTCAAAGCAAAGAAACCGAGTGCCCGTCTTCACACCTGTACACAAGCCAAGCTTCAGCTATCATTTGCAAAATTGTATACACCGAGAAATATACAGCCGCGAAAGTTTGGATAAAAATAGGGTATTCTCCTGGAGCAACCGATAGTACCAACAGAAGGGCTCGATATCAAGTTATAAGAGGCATGATAATATTGTTTTCTGAATGTATTCCATCAAATTTCTGGAGCTGTTGGATGCCAGTGAAGCAAATGGTCGTAGGAATGTTACAGGGTTTCTTCCATTGGGTTGTTTAAAAAATTTGAAGCTTGAGAGGACACGAAGATCTTTAAAAAGTCCCGGAGGTCGCCAAATTTAGAAGTTTGGCCAATCGCATCCAGATTATAAGATTTGACGCGGGATATGTATCTTTTCTACACGACATTAGTTGTTTCCGGTGATTTTAGTAGCATATCAACTCCAGTTTTGGGCAAGGCACGTTTGGACAACACACTCAACAGAAATAATAATTACAACACCTCAACCTGTAACGAATTCATTTGAAACTCTTACGGCAATACCTCAGATGTCTATTGGCCATAGAGCTGGAGAAGCTGCTGTAGCATATGAGCATGGTGCAGATATTGAAACCCTTATGCCTAAAAATTTGGCATTCATGTTACTACACAGAACTAAAGATACAGGAATTGGTCGCCAAAGAACATGCAGAGCTAGGTTATTGCCTCCGAGTTAAAGATTTTGTGATTGGTAGGAGAAGTTATGGTTCTATGAATTTTTGGGGAAACTGATGTGAAGCATCCAGATTGAGTGTTATTCAGTTTAACAAATGCAAACATGAATGAAAGCAAAAAGCCACCTGCAGTTCAAGGATTAGATGGCAAAACATGTGGCAATCGAAAGATAGACAGAATTGAGGAATTTTCAAAAAAATTTCAACAGCCGAAGATTCTTCGCAGCCAATCTCGATTTTCATGATACGAGTCTTACTTGTCTATTATTATTGTAAAACTTTGTTTAAATATTAGTTTCAAGTTTTAAAGAATTTATTTAAAAGAAAGTTATCTTTAAAACAAAGCGGTTAGGGTTTGCTTGGGGAGCATTTTTTGTATAAATTATACATTTTACAACATGGAAAGGGTTGGATTTTCTGTAAGGAGAGACCCATTTCGGGTGTTTTGCAGGGTTTTCAGAAATTAATACAGATCTCATAAATGGGCAGATTTTTCATAAAAGATTCATGTGTTGTTTAAAAATTGCAGTCTGTACCTTTTCCCTTTCTCTAATCGTGCAAGTTTACTTTCTGCGTTATGCCTTTCATTATGTCATTCTCTTCTATGCTTAGATGAACGTTTATATAGATTGAGATTCATGTTTCTATGCCTCAATTTATTCGCTTCTGAGCATCCATTTATTTCTCTAAAATTAACGGTAGATTCATCTGAAAATTGATGCCTGCTGTTAATGGACTGTCTTTATTTCTTTCCCTATCACCTGCAAAAATCTTATTGACTGTAATAAGACAGCTATCTTGCCTTTGTATGAAAATATTTGTTTAACTGCTGGTCCATATTTTTCTGTTTTCTCGACTCCATTTCCCAACAGTATCTTTTTCCTGTTTGATCCAACCACATTATTTAAAGCTTACAAAGTTTTTACTGTTATTTTACAAATTGGCCCTTGAGTTTCATTGTCAAACTGCTGTCGTGGTGACATTGGATGGCAGATTTTCCAAGAGAGCCCTCTCTGGCTGAAGGAGGCCAACTTTCAGTCTAAAGATTGGTTTGAAATAGGTTACCTCGGGTTTCTTTGACACAGCCCAAGGAAAATCCGAGTGCTAACACTCTCTATTGTAATCAAATGAAACCTCTCTATTTCATGAAATATCCAGACTAGTTCCTGAATGTTACTGTTACTTCTGCACTATGAAATCGATAAGAAGACTGAACAACTGAAAGATGAAATCGATGGCTGAAAAAGATAACATTTAAACTTGAATCTTGAAATGCTAAACCCTCTGTTGCAATCAAATGAAAATTCTACTTCTGTTCTTAAATCGAATGAATTGCTACTTCTGTTCTATTAAATTGATGAGACAACTGACAATATAAACTGAAATCAAATCTTTGCTGAAAGATGATGTTCAAATCTGAAGATGGAGTCTACTGTAAATGCAATGTATACAGCTCTGTTTCCATCGAAGGGGGCCCTGCCTTCGTTGTGAACATACTGGTCTTTAAATCAACACATACTGAAAAATGAATAACTTACAGCAAACTTCTAATGACGAAATCGTATCAATGAACAACTCTCATTACTTTATTGAAAAAGAAGAACAATATGAGCACTAGAAATTCTATCTATATTCCATTCTTATATCTAATCTATGCTCTGTCCATCTCTATTCTCAAGCTTTATTTATACATGAATAGATGGACAAGATCCATCCCAAAATTCAGAAATTCGAGCAACTACTCAGAAAATGGCCAACACTAAATCTGGCAAAACCACGTCTGTTCCGGAAGGGATTTCTCCACATTCGTTCAGAAATTCTGAAAACTGCACACGGTTAGGAGTAAATGGGGCCATTTGTGAAGTGGGTTTCGAACCGTTTTGAAAAATTCCCAACTGTTTGTTCAGAAATTGAGCCCGAAATCAGGGTCCTGATCAAGGACGGAAATGCCATTTTGAGCAAATGACATCCTCAGAACAGCACTGGATAATCTTCATAAGTATCTAGAAGGCGATGGAAGTTCAAGAGACATCCCAAATGTGGACATAATCCCCAAATCGCAGGTGCAGCCAGCGTAAATCTTCCCTGGAGCGCCGAGACCACTGCACAAAAGAAACAACGACCATTAGTTGACCAAGCATTTAAACTGAGGATTAAAAAGCCCAATTTTATACATAAAACAAGGTAAAGTAAGAAATAAATAATTAAAAATTACTTACCAAACCTTTGTCCACGTTGGTCTCCACAAAAGCATGACCATACACAAATAAAGATTAATAAAACTAACTTATCATGTGGTTTCATAAGTTTTATGCTAGAAAATGATGTATTGGACAACCAATAATAGGAGACCAACAGTAGCACTGAATATAGCCGAAGCAGAGTATGTTGCAGCTTGTTCAACTAGCTGAGAGGAAGTATGGCTCTGGAAGCTACTGTCTGAGTTATTTGATCTCTCGTTGGATGCTACTGGTATCTTTTGTGATAACTAGAGTTGTGTGAAGCTACCTGAGAACCCGTTGTTCCATGACAGGTCGAAACACATTGAGATCAAATATCACTATATCAGGGATATGGTGCAGAGAGGAGCAGTGAAGCTCCTGTATATTGCAACGGATGAGCAGGTTGCAGATGTGCTGACGAAACCACTAGCTAGAGCGAAGTTTGAGTACTTCAGAGGGAGGGTTGGTGTTCTTCAGATTGATGACACTTCAAGGAAGAAGTGATGGACACATTTGTAGAATCCATTCCAAGCATGGTGGTAGGAGGATCCTCCCATGGCTGTGGATGTAAGCACTGTGTGATGAGCATCAAGACGATGCTCCAGTTACTGCTTTGGATATGATCAGTTGGATCATGTATATGTTTATGCATCATGTTGGATGTTGGATATGATTAGTTGGATCATGTATATGATATGCATCAGGTAGATGTATGATATGTATTAGGTGGATACATTGTATGATCAAGTGGATCATGTATGTGATATGCATCAGGTGGGTGCATGATATGTATCAGGTTGATAAATCATATGATGCAGAGATTATGATCAGGATGACCATGGACATCAAGATGATGTATGATTAGTATTAGGTTGATACTCTGTGGCTGTGGACAGGTTGTGCAGATAAGCATATAATAGTGCCCTAGAATATTTGCAGGTGCTCTTGCTAGGTTTTTTCGCTAGCATATAATAGCTCCTTGGGAGATCTAGCAAATGCTCTTTCGAGGTTTTTCTGGGAGGGACATATAATAGCGCCCTGGGAGATTTGCAGATACTCTTGCTAGGTTTTTCCACTGGCATATAATAGCTCCCTGGGAGATCTGACAAATGCTCTTGCTAGGTTTTGTCCATAGCATATAATTTCTCCCTGGGAGATCTTGCAGGTTGTGTTGGGAACGTAATCAGTCTTGAGATGCTCTTGCTAGGTTTTTCTTGGTAGCATATAATGTCTCCCTGGGATATCTTGCAGGTTGTGTTGGGCACGTAATCAGTCCTGAGATGCTCTTGCTAGGTTTTTCTTTGTAGCATATAATGTCTCCCTGGGAGATCATGCAGGTTGTGTTGGGCACGCAATCAGTCCTGAGATGCTCTTTCTAGGTTTTGCTTGGTCACATGTAATAGCTCCCTGGGAGATCCAATAGGTTGAGCAGTATGCTCGTAATCAGTCCTGGGATGCTCATGCTAGGTTTTGTTGACACACGTAATAAGTTTGAGGATTCCACAGTATGGCCAGTAATGATGAAGACCTACAGGTGGTGGGCCTACATCCAGTATGAAAAAGGACTGGCTTTGTAGAACTTCCTATGACGAGTAGATTCAGATATTGATTGAGATAGCAGTAGCCGTGACGATGACGATGATTCAAGGATGATGATTCGCTGATGATGATCTAGAGAAGAAGACTTGTGCTAGCAGATCTGTGTCGAGAAATACCTTCCTAGTTAAGAGGGAGTGTTGATGTATATGTAACTTCGGAATGTATTTTACCCATGTGTATTGTATTCCTATAGAGATGTTATTATTCCTCCAGACATAAGTGTTTGTATTCCTATATAGATGTTATTATTCCTCTATACGGAAGTGTCATCATTTATATTGTAAGTGTCGTAACTTATACTTGATGGGTTATTAGACCACCTTGATGGTGTCGGCCCTGTATGAGTCATGTGGGTAAATGGGTTATTAGACCACCAAGTGTGGGGTCAGCCCAGATTAAGTTAACCATGGGTTATTAGGCTAAGCTAGACAAGTCGGTCCCAGTAGTTTATTGGGCGGGATAGGACAAGTATAAATAGAGATCAGGAGATCTCTATTTGATCACTTATTACTCACTTATATCTCTCTCAGAAAGTGGCGCACTTGTGAGGAGGAGGATCATCTGATAGGAGAAGAATATCTCTTGTACTTTGGTTGTACTTTGGTTGTATCATTGCTCTATCTATCTCTGAGGAATTTGCGGGGTTTTTCACCTTCTTGGTTTTCCTCGGTGAAACTTTGTGTCTCTTGTGTGCTTGCATTATTGTGTCCATGATTGATATGCTGTAGATATGCTGTACATGTTATTCTCTCAGTTAAGATCCTAGATCAGATTGAAATTTATGAAAAACTAACATGGTATCAGAGCTAGCCTAAAAGAAGGCATGGTATGGCATGTATGACACTTGTTGCACTTGCGATGCTAGGGATTGTACTTTGGTTGTATCATTGCTCTATCTATCTCTAAGGAAGTTGCGGGGTTTTTCACCTTCTTGGTTTTCCCCGATGAAACTCTGTGTCTCTTGTGTGCTTGCATTATTGTGTCCATGATTGATATGCTATAGATATGCTGTACATGTTATTCTCTCAGTTAAGATCCTAGATCAGATTGAAATTTCTGAAAAAACTAACAGTTGTGGGGTTTTTCACCTTTATGGTTTTCCCCATTGAAACTCTGTGTGTCTATTGTCTCATGTGATTGCTTGGTGTCATTGATATGCATTGTTATACTTGATATACTGTACATGTTATTCTCTCAGTAAAGATCCTAGAGTATATGGAATTAATGCTCAAAATTTAACATCTAAGTCAAATAGTCCTGACAACAGTTTCTGAAGCCAAACTACTTCACAACTAGCAGAGCAAGTAGCTATATATTCCGCTTCAGCTGTGCTCAGAGCCACACTAGACTGCTTCCTATTGAACCACAAGATCATGGAAGATCCCAAACAATAACATCCTCCTAATGATCTCTTCTTTTCTGATACACTTCCTTCCTAATCAACATCTGTGTAGCCATGCAATATGAAGTCATGATCTCCAAGATAATATAGACCAAAATCTATCATACCCTTTAGGTACCTCATCACATGCTTTGCGACTATCAGGGGAACTCATCTAGGTTTCACTAGATACTGACTCAAGGTATTCACAACAAAGCATATATCTAGTCTGGTATTTGTCAAATACATCAATGACCCAATTATCTGTCTATACAGATTCATATCCACTAAATCTGATGAGTCATCATCTAACAACTTCAAGTTGGAATCCATGGGAGTGGCCATGGCTTTACATTCCAACATATCAAATCTTTTCAAGATTTCCACAGCATACTTTTTCTAGTTAAGAAAGATTCCTTTTAATCCTTGCCATACTTCTAGACCTAGGAAGTAGTGCATCAATCTGAGATCTTTCATCTCAAATTCTAAAGAGAGCTTCTTCCTGCACTCGATAATCTGTTTCTCATTTCCAATCAGAAAACAGATCATCCACATAACAATAATATGGCAGGTTCATCATCCATAAATTTGAGATAAAGGTTAGGATGAGCTTCACTCTTGGTAAAGCCCAAGCTTGTCAAGAAACTGTCAATTCTGCCATACCAAGCTCTGGGAGCTTGCTTCAGCCCATACAAGGCCTTCTTCAGTTTGCACACATGGGTTCTTCCATCTTCCACCTCAAATCCTTGTGGTTTTTCTATGTATACTTCCTCCTCGATCACACCATTCAAGAAAGCCGTCTTTACATCCATCTGGCGTAATTCCCACTTCATCATGGATGCAAGTGCCATGATGGTTTTAATGGAAGTGTACCTTGCCACTAGTGCAAATGTTTCTTCATAGTCAATTCCCTCTTTTTGAGATAATCCTCTGACCACAAACCTTGCCTTATATTTTTCAATGCTACCATCCGCAGCATGCTTTATCTTGTATATCCATTTGGAGGATACCACACTCTTGTCCTTTGGCTTGGGGACTATATCCCAAACATCATTCTTTATTATTGACTGGTATTCCTCCGTAATTGCCTCCACCCACTCTTTCTTGTGAGATGCTTCTTCATAACTAGTGGGCTCTTGATCTACAAGATCACACATTAGGGCCACATAGTTGGAGAATGTCTTTGGCTTCTTGCTCACCCTAGTGGAGCCTTTAGGAGATCCTTACTTTTCTGCTACTAGAATAATGTCTCTTTCCCATGCTGGTTTTCTCTTCCTTGATATGTCCATGACAAGGGGTTCTTATGGTTCCATCATGTCATGGGATTCAAGTGTTGCCTCTTCAAGGGTTGGTGCAGCTTCTGTAATTCTGGAAGGTGCATCTTCCTCATATACTTCTTCATACTGGCACTTCCTAGATCTCTTGAGAGCTACCTCTTCATCAAATGTCACATCCATACTTATTTCCATATGATGGAATCCTGGGGTGTATATTTTGAATGCTTTGGATGCTTCACAATATCCAACAAATATTCCTTTCTTCCCAGAAGGATCTAGCTTGGTCCTCTTTTCTTTTGGAATGTGAATGTATACTGGGCATCCAAATATCTTGAGGTGGATTACCTCAGGCTTCTTCCCTATGAACACTTCTTCTGGGGTTTTGAAATCAAGAGCACTATGAGATAGTCTATTCTGCACATAGACTGATGTCCTGGCTGCTTCAGCCCATAAATACATAGGACATAGGTCTTGATCATGTATCATTGTCTTTACAGCTTCCATGATGATTCTATTATTTCTCTCTGCAACACCATTTTGTTGAGGATTGTAGGGAGTGGTTAGCTTCCTCTTGATCCTAGCTTCTTTAAAAAATACTTCAAAGTCTTTTGAAGTGTATTCTGCACCATTATCTATTTTGAGTATCTTAATCTTCTTTTCTAAATGGTTTTCTATCAAGGCTTTGAATTCCTTGAATTTTCCAAAGACTTCATCTTTTTCCTTCAAAAAATATATCCAAGTCTTCCTTGAGCAGTCATCAATGAATGTAAGGTAGTATTCATATCCACTCAAGGATGTGGATGGCATTGGTCCACATACATCTGAATGGATCAATTCCAATGTACTCTTAGTCTTTGTTTCACTCTTTGGAAATGGGTTCTTGATATTCTTTTCTTTTGCACAACCTTTGCAAGTGCCATCATGATCAATCTTTAAGTCTGGTAGTCCTATGACTACCTTTCTCACATGAGATAGTGCTTTGTAGTTAATGTGATCAAGCATTCTATGCCATAGCTCACTTGGGATAGTGGCTTCATGAACAAGGGCAGCTTCTGGATGGCCCTTGAGTTTGTATAGAACTCCTTCCTCTTCACCAATAACAATTGCATCCTCAATTGATTTTCCTTTGGGCCACATGAGTACTTGACCATCTATGAATGCAACCATATAGCCTTTCTTATCTAATGATGAGATAGAAAGTAGGTTCTTATTCAAACTTGGTACATATAATATTTCATTCATCTTCAATGGCGTTCTAGAATCAAGCTTGTAGCTTCCTTCACCAATTCCCTTGATGGGATATTGATAGTCATCTCCTAAAGATACCTTTTGTGGAGAGGTCTTCTCTTCAAGACTTGAGAGAGTTTTCTTTTGTCCTATCATGTGCTTTGAAGCACCACTATTAATGAGCCATGTATCTTCTCTAGGTGTCATGGACCCAGAGAGAGCAGAGAAGAACACATTTCTTCTGCATCTTCTTTTTCTCTTGTAGTTCTTTTCTTTTGAGGCCTCTCATCCTATTCTTCACTATCATCTTCTTCTACATATGCTTGATGTATTTTGTAATGAGTGTTCTTCTTCTTCTTCTTTGAAGGACAATTCCTGGCAAGGTGTCCCAAATTGTCGCAACAAAAACACTGGACTGAGGAGAGGTCTCTTTCTAAACTTGTTCTTCTTTTCTTTTGAAATCTGTGTGGAGGTTGAGACTCCTTATGAACATTCTTCTTGGAGTTGAAGTGAATCCTTCTTCTTCTTTTGGTGTGAGTATCCAAAGCTTGGTCATCCTCTTTGAGAAGGGCTTCTCTATTGGCTACCCTAGCTTCTTCTTGAATGCAATCCTCCCATACCACATCAAACTTCATACTTTCTTTTCTGGCATACATAGTTTGGATGAATGATTCCCAAGGTCTAGTTAGACCATTTAGAGCAGTCATGACCAGTTCATCTTCATCAAGGGTATCTCCAATGGCATCTACTTGTTCCTTGAACTGGGAAACCCTTGAGAAATAGTCTTGAATAGATTCTCCTTCATTCATCTTGGTGCTCTTCAATTGAGCTCTTAGGTTCATCTTCCTATTGATGTTCTTTCTCTCATACATTCTAGAAAGGTAATCATACATTTCCTTTGGGGTCTTTTTGGATGCCACTTGGGAAATTAAGTGGTCTTTGATAGAATCAACAATGATTCTCTTTTCCCTAATCAGGTCCTCCCTATACTTCTCTTTGGCTTCATCTTCTTCAGGTTCTGCAACCTCATCTTTATAATATTGGACAAGATCATTCTCTTCAAGAATGAGACCAATTCTATATTTCCATGCCCGAAAATTTTCTATACCCTCTAGCTTGTCTTCAAGCTTAGTGCTTGGAGCCATCTTATCCAGGGGTCAAAGAGATTGAAATTTCTCAAGAGATAGAATAACACTTACCAGGAGATGAGCTTGATTGAATTGAGAATACTGGTGTGTTCTGCTTCTGGAAACTTCAACTTTTCACCTTCCGAATCTGCAACAAAATTTCTGGTTTTCTGGTTTTCTGGTGCACAAGTTCGCAGCTTTTCTGGTTCACTAGTGCACAGGTGCGCAATTTTTCTAGTTCTCTGGTTTTCTGGTTTTCTGCACTTTTGGTCAAACTAGGGTTTGACTTTCCTAGAGTTCTACCCACTCAAAAATTTTGATCTAGGGATCAAAATTTCAACTTTTGCAGAAACCCTAATTTTTACCAAAGGAGGAGATAGAGGTATTTTCACCTTGTGAAAGATGTCCTATTTAGGCTAGCTCTGATACCATGTTAAGTTTAGCCTAATTTCACAAGCAATATCACTGAAAGAAACATAATCACAAGATAGAACAAGATTTACCCTGGGAAACCCTTAAGGGGTTGGAAACCCAACAAATCTTTCCTCAATATAGATAATCAACCAATACAATATGTAGTACCCAAACAAGAGCTTATTCTCCTCCTAAGAAGACCTATCTCTCTCCTATGCACCAATCACAAGTGAGTGAATGAGTGAGATAAATGAGGAACACACCTCATCTATTTATACTCATGTTCTAACTGAATTTTCACTCTAATAAGGCCAACCTCTTCCATAAGAGTCTAATAACCCCTAAACAGCTAACTCAGGGCCGACCTCACATGGGAGGTCTAATAACCCTAGTTACCACAATCTCTCAGAGGAATAAACATATCTGGATGTACAATAGGGTCTCCTTGGAGGAATGGAACATCTCCGAAATAAAGTACAAATATAATATTCTTAGAAGTTACAATATTTCAATAGTAAAGAGTATCCTCCCCACAAGTTTTGAGGTGGGGGAGGAGTGGGTAATGTTCTCGTATTAGTAAGAGGGGTGTTGGATTGTTGTCCTTCAACAGGCTAAGTTGGTTGGGGTATAGGACTGGTCTCCTGTCTAAGGGGTGTAGTTGCAGGAAGTGAGGGTTGACCAGGTTCATAAGTAGTCATGTTGTGGATGGACTGTTCCGGTGAATCATAAGATAAAGAATGAATCAGGATATGTCAAAATATGGGTACCTTGGTGTCTTTAGCCTTTCGTAAGAGACTTTGTCTTCAAAATTCCTCGCCCATGGCCTGTAATCGTTCCATACGATCACAATAAGGTAGTAGAAGTTCATCAGGGGTAGCCCAACTGGGTGGGGATGTAATGGAAAAATGAGCCACTGGGTGGCATATAGATGATGTCCAAAAGGCAGCAGTTGGACCAATAGCTGATACAAGGTCATCCTGGGGGGGATTTAACCATTCCAATGATCTAAGCTCTCCTGGTAAAATGGGAGGTATGTCTTGTGAAGTGGAAGCTTCTGCCTCTTCACCCCGTGAGAGGTTGGAGGTGGGTGAATCTGGAGGGAACAAGTGTGCCCCAACATTCAAAGTAGGGTTTTTTATTTCAGGTGACACGACCATGACATGTGGGTCCATTCTTATCTTCGAAATTACCTCCTGATTAAGGGGATATTCGGGTGGTAAGTTTAGAATCCTATAGGACCTTCTCCAAGGAAAGTCAGCCAAAGTCACTGAAACATAGTTTCCCCTAGGTGTAATCTAAACAAAAGAAAAGCAGTCCAGAAAAATCTACACAAACTAAGGCTACAAGCAAACTTATGTGATAGGTGTGGATTCAAAAGTTTGAAACCTCACGAGATTTTCAAGGCTTCGCAACTCGTGATATACTCCAGGGTCCAACAGTTATACTCAACCCAATTTTTCAAATCACTAACCATGGAGGATTAGGACTGTACCCCTGACCATATAACCCGACTACCTGATAGTACGTGTGTAGTAGCTCCTCGAGTGTTGTTCTCGGTGTATTGCTTTGCCAAGATGGCCAAATGGATAGATCAGTTGGTTTCATGAATCCTAAGAGTGTCTCTCGATATACGCAAGGTACGTGGGAGCTCAAATCCATGTTGGTGCTATCTAATGCAAAACTGTACAGCACGAGACCTTCCTATATACTACCAAGTACGTGAAACACCTTTCGATAAATGGAAAGTACGTGAAGTGCCTTTCGATATACCCTAAGGTACATGAAAGAGACTTCGATATACTGGTTGGTACGTGAAAGAGCTTCTATATACCGGTTGGTACATGGAATACTACAATACCCCCAGGATGCAATGCAGGCAAATAATGACAGCTGCCATGTTTTAAGATGCTGGAACATGTCTCTAACTTAGCACACAAGTTACTAAAAATTTTACCCTAGTTCTATCGTTAATTTTATCTAGACGGTTAGGTGAATGCATAAGGTGAGTACATAAACGTAAGCATAATGCAATCCCTAACTACATGAAAATCTGCATGTAATTTCCTTTTGATGAAAACTATGTACGGGAGGGAGAAATATTTTCAAGTGGTTTTACCAAAACAACAAAGCTTCAACAAATTCCAAATCTACCAAACTTGACAATGAAAGTAGTCTTTTCATTTTTCCAAGTGAAACATGAAAATCAATAAGCATCAAAACCAAATCTAAGCATTTTCTTTTTGTCTTTTCGAATCAAAATGCAACTAAGTGGTGAAAAGAGAGAATTTCTATCTAGAGCACTCTAACTTTCCAAAATTCACTATGATGGCCTAAAAACATAAAAAACCAAAACTTCATGTAATTCTTTCAAGCACGCAATCACTTTTGCAAAAACATGATCTCACTTGAATTTTCAAGAAAATGAATGGCTCATAATTCCTGAAAAGCACAAATGATTAACTTTTCTTTAAACTTTCAAAAGACTTATGAATGATCTCCAATGCATGAACCAATTTCTACAACAATTTTCAAATGCACTTGAAAACGGTAAAAAATGAATCACTTTTAATTTTTTAATGATATGCCAAGACTACCACTTGCTAACAATAATTATTTTAAGCGTGAATAACTGAAAAGGAAGATTATTTGCAACACTACAAACACTCAGAAATTCTCAAGAAAATGACAAGCACTCATGTGAACTAAAAACACTCAAGACACTCAATTAAACAACTGAATGCAATCAAAGCTAAGTAACATGTGCAAAAAGAGGTCTAGGATCTTATCCAATGGAAGGACTTGATGAGGTGAGGAGAGAAGGGAATGCAAGGTCAATTGGATAAAGGTGTTGGAGACCGAAGTGTACACCACTTCCGAAACTCAAACTTGTCCAAAATGGAATCCAAAACCACACTGAATCAAACCAAACAAAACCAAACACTAGCAATGCACCATCAAAAAGGTATATCATTGGAAGATACAGTGCAAAGGAGGTCTATAAGACAACTGAACTCAAAGGTTGGTGAGGAGAGAACCCAAGCACAAAACTAGATTGCTCATCGCAGCCTCTATTCAGACTCAGAGCAACTGTCGCAGGTGGAAAACAGGTGAACTGCGTCGATGGCATAGGATGTCAAACTGTGATGTGCGACAGCATCGCAAGTTGCAAGGCAACAGACTGCGCCTGATAGGGGAACGACGCTCTGGATATATTACCTAGGTGCGATGGGTGAGATCCATATACAAGGATGAATAGATCTCCAAATATTATCAACCAAAAGGATTGACAATCAAACATACAGACCCAAAGGAAGTCAACAGACTCTTCAAGGAGAAGATCTAGTGGTGAAAGAGGCTAAGGAGGAAAAAGAAATGGCTCACAAATAAATCAGAGAAAATGACTTTCAAACTTAAAACTTAAAACAATGCATTGTTTTCTTCCCCAGTGGAGTCGCCAAACTTGTTACCGGATAATCTACTGAAAGCGGGCTTAAGGCGTGATCTCCCTAGTTCAACGTGAATCTAGAACAAGTGAGACAGAATATGAAACTGCTTGCCTAGATGTAGTTAAAGATCGAATGATTAGATGTCTTACCTTTTAGAATCATAGATCCTTTCTCCTTTATGTTGCTCCAAGCTTCACGGTCTTCATATATCAGCTGCAAAACCTGTCAAGTCATACAGAACAATACAAGCAGTAAAACAATATCTAAACAATAACATATCTAAGTAAACGGTTAAGCAAGTAAACTACGCAAACATTATTAACACAACAACATTTGGTGGAAATAGTTTATATTACTGTATTAAAGAAGGGAAGTACAAAAAGTGAGATGATTACAACCAAAGCTTAACGTCGCAATCCTCCTCCAACAAGCCAATGCCAAAGCCTCCAAAGAAATTATAGGTCTCCCAAGAGATGAGTAGAGATCTCCTAAGCTAATTTAACCAGCATGCAAGTATTATAGACTTACTCCCTTTGGAATGGGAATGAGCTTCATATATATAGGACTAAGAGGATAGGGTAGGTTGAGATATAGTGGAAGAGGGTCAAGGGATCCTCCCACAGCGCTAGGGAACCGAATTCCATCTCCCCTATAGGTTAGGGATAGAGATCCAGATCACACACCTTGATAAATGGATCGAAGATGCCCTTTTATCCATTTAACTGAGACCCTCGTAGGCTACATGAGGGTGTCCTGCGATGTCACATCTTGCATAAAGGTGACCTGCGATGACCTCACTAAACCCAATAGAAATAGGTCAGTATCTCTGTTGGGCCTGGCCCAAGGGGGGCATTTTTGTATAAATCATATTTTGGAACTGCGGAGCTAAGCGCAGTTCGGCTGAAGGCTTTTTGGACAAGTCTATTTTGGATGTTGTGAAGTTGCATGCAGCGCAACGTTGGAAGAGCTACGAAGTTCAATATTGCGAGGAGACAGCGCTACGATGTGTCCAGTCTACATGGATCTGGAAAAGCAGAGTGTTGTATGGAGGATGACACAAATTCTAGTTAGACCAATGGTGGTCTATTTTTTGTAAAGATGCTCCACGATTTATAGGTGACGGGTAAGGAGCAAAGTGAAAGAAAGCGATTGGTTGCATATGCGAAAGAACCACTACCCGAACCAGTCACACAAGACCGTTAGAGGAAGAATGGCTCGGTGAAAGCGACCTATTGGAATGCATGCGATAGAGAGGCTGATGGCGATGTGAGGCATGCGCTGAAGGCTGCCACGATGGAATATTCGATACCAGAAGCCAGCAAGTACGATTAGGGGAAAACCGTGACATTTTTGTAAACCTAATGGTTTTTTCCTGCGAATTGTAAAGACATGACCTACAGGCATGTACTATAAATAAGGAATATTTTGTATGGGAAAGGGCTATTGAATCTCTCATTTTGTATGGTTATTGAATGAATAGATCTCTATTGAGAGACAATTTTGTAAGGCTCTGCAAGCTGTGTGCGCAGAGACTGAATGAGAGAGAAGAGAGTCTGTAGCTGATTGCGCAGACAAATAACTATTGTACCCTTCCCAAAGACTAATACACAATATTTCTTGTGGACGTAGCTCCCATCCTAGGGGTGAACCACGTTAAATCTTGTGTAGTGTGATTGTTTGTGTTTTGCATTTATTTGTCTGCTTACAACGAATGCTTGTAGTCTCATTTATCAGTTATTATGTTAATGCTTTTATATGTAGTCGCCATAGGAGAAAGATGGGAATAATATGTTAAGTATTACATGTATGGATGAATGATGAATGCACAGTATTCTAAGTCTATGAAAGTATCAATTCATTGAATAATCACATGGGTATGTAAAGTTGGGTTGTATAACTCTTCGACGCATAGAACCAGGTGTGCGCAGTATTGTTTATCTCGTCTGTTTGCATTAGTCTAAAGCTAAACAACCTAAGGCAGTAGATGAATGATTCAGTGTTAAGTGAAGTCTTCCTAGTGTTTGAGTGCGCAGAGGAAGCTTATAAGTCAATTGCGCTGCCCTATTATTTGCAGCCTGTCTGAACTGCGCAGCCCTTGGATGCGTTGGTTGCGCAAGTATCTTAGCTTGTAGACGTGAGGACCATGACGCGGTCTATTGTCGCGCAGTCTTCAGCCCGCAACGTGAGCCCCGCACTACGTTGTGCAGTAGATATGTCTGAGCAACTCACCACATCACTGTGGAAACCTGATTCTGAAGTACCCCCATAGATACACCTCGGGTGAGACCTCAGCCTGTTCGTAGGTTGTTTCCGAAAGGGCCGGTGAGAAGATATTTTGTTGGTTCCTTGAAACCGCGAAGAACCTGGGTCTACATTGGAAACCTCTAGATCAGTATTTAAGCCAAAAAATGGTTTCATTGTCGTGCTAAGAATCCATGATGAGTTGAAGTCATGATGTGTGACGAAGAAGAAGCTTTGTTGGGTATCGACTTTTAGCATCCAAACAAGAAAGAAATCTGGGATTGGTGTGACAAGACAGAGAGAGACTTCGCAAGAAAGGAGAATAGACACCCACATCTCTCTAACATCCAGTGGTTGAAAAAATACCTATGGAAATAAGTTCATGAAGTTTTCTGGGCATCTTTTGGAAACAAGCTACATGAGTGGTTGTCAAGGCTCGCAGAGCAAATAAATTGTACACCACGAAATGTATCGACTGGATGGATACCAGAGATTATTGAAAGGATCAAAGCAATAGACAACCCATTCACGTGAGCAGTTGACTTCTGGGTCGATAGTACACTACAAATTTTTGTGATGCAGTTTGCTATGGACATGCTAAATCCCTACAGCGCAGCCGAAAGAAATTTTTTCAAGGGATTCAGAGGTAAGTACTTGAACAACCTCAGTTTATACATTAAAATTCTTTTGGCCGAGAAAGGCGTCTTTAGAATGCAGTGAAATTTTGTTTCAAATTTGTCATGGTAGATAGTACATATAGTGGTTCTTACAAAGAAACCCATAACCTGAGAAGTGGAAAGAGATATAAGTTTGTCGCTGAGAAAAATCCTGGACCACATGGACTCCACGTAGATACCCTGATACCTTGTGAGCTTGATAATCAAACTACACCTCCATCAGCCATGTATCAGCCTATTACACCACAAAACCCGCCGGTTGCACATACCGCGCCTCCCTTGTCTTAGAATCCATCAGTTCAGAACCCGTCGGTTGAGAACACCGCGCAACCCACACCGTAGAACGTCAATATTGGTAACACCGTAGGAGCGGGTGCCCAACCTATTCCGACTCATCCTAGTCCATCTCAAGTTGTACCACTTCAGAACGTCCAACCTCAAATCATTCCTCGGAGTCTTATCCCTAGCACTACTCAGACAAATATGCCACCTAGAAGGAGGATGGTTGATGATATCAATTTGTCGATATTCAAAGGAATGTGTCTAGAATACCCTGATCAGCATTGGTTTCTATGTGAATCCATATGGAGTGTAAAGCAAGTATAGGATGATGCTGTAAAGAAAGCAAAGCTCGTCACCACTTTTAGAGACAGAGACTTGCATTGGTTCATGAAGTATTCGCAAGGACAGAATAGGACCCTGGTAGAAATCAAGGATGCACTCTTATCAGAATTTAAGAATCCAAAATCAGAATCACAATGTATAACAAAGTTTAAAGAGATCAAACAGAAACCTAATGAGATTGTCGGGGAGTTTGATCAGAAATTTAAGACATTGTTGGACCAAGTAAGCTTCGTTATTGCATCGCAACAGCACCAAGAATTGTTTATAGTTGCGTTGTTGCCCCATATCAGACAACCTTTGATGCAGCAGAAGCCTAGCACTAGGATGTCGCAGATTCAGACCCAGTTGGCTACCCTGACACTACAACTACAGGATATCAAGAAAGGAAAGCAAGAGAGACAAGAAGTCTGGTGTACTGGCTGTAAGGGAGGACATGCTAAGGATCACTGTCCTTTATTCCAGGACTTCCTTAATATGGGTGGACCAAACTCATTAAATCCAAACCAAGGGCCATGGTGTGAAATTTGTAGAACTAGAGGACACCAGCCAGAAGACTGCCACCTGATACAGAAATATGTAAGAACACCTAAAAACCTATATTGTAATTTTTGTAAGTCAGTTTGGCATGATGAGTCCAACTGCCGCACCTATGAGCTCATGCTAGAAATAAAAATATATATTGATCATATGTATGGAGGAATGTACAAAGTCCAAGGAGAGATTCCGCAGAAACAAGAAAATGTACATCATGATCAGGGAGCATACAGAGGCCATGGAGGATACCGTAGGAGAGGAAGGAATAACGGCCTAGCGCAAGGAAGAGGCTGAGGTCAAGTAATCTGTTATAAGTATGGCCAAGCAGGCTATGTATCTAGAGATTGTACCAACCCATGCAATACATGTATTTATTGTAAATTATTTGATCATGTTATTGAATAATGCCCAGTGTTAGAGGTAGAAATGCAGAAAAGAAAATGGCCAGAGGCGCTGAAACCAAATATTCAATTGATCGCAGTAGAGAGGAGGCCTACGGATCCAAGTATAATGTAGTGACGCGAAGTAGTGCCACGACAGGGAGAGATAGAGGAGTAAAAGCTTCGAATTCAGGAGAGTTTAACATTCAGCAGACTCCTCTTGAAACAATATGGATAAGGAAAGCCACTGGGAAAGCACTTGCTTTCAACTTGAATAAAAATAGGGAAGTCTTTCAAAAAGCGCAGGATATCTTCAAAGAATCAACACCCAAATTGTTGAGAATCCCGTTGCACAGTGAAATACTGCATATGGAAGATAAGCCAGTTGCTTATGAAAGAACGAGTGTTGCAGCAGAGACAGGCACCTCTGTTGCGCAGTTCCTCAGGAGCTGCATGAAGTTGCTGAAGAGTCCAAATGCTATAGTAGAGTTGCAAAAGCTATTAGATCAGTATGAACTATGCAGCGAAAGTGAAACTACCAATAGCGCAGTTCACCACATCAAGAAGCATAAGAGAACAGGGAGAGAAATGAGACTCAGTGCAGAGATAGGAGACTATGAAATGGATGAGATCATTCTTGATCTGGGATTATAATTAAATGTCTTAACTAAATAGACATGGCAGCAGATGGGGAGACCAAAGCTGTTACGGTCACCTATCCAGTTGAGAATGGCCAATCAGGAGAAGGTCATACCATTTGGGCGGTTAGCCAACGTGATTGTTGACATTGATGGAGTGCAAAGTTACACAGATTTCGAGGTTATTGAGATTGTGGATGATAGTCAGCCTTATCCTGCGCTGTTGGGAATTGATTGGGCTATCAAAAACCTCACCATCATAAAATTGAAGACAAAGAAGATGATCTTTGAAGGAAAGCATCTCAAGGTCATCACACCACTAGACCCTGCAAACAGAGACAGATAGAGCAAGTCGATTCAGGAAGAATCGAGGGCTCAATATTTTGATCGACTGTACAAGATGACTACAAACCAAAAAGATTACATTAATCCTATTACGGATTGAACACTCAGCTAGACATGCGACATCTCTTGCATCTCAAACTCTGATGCAGGATTGGAATATTGGCAAAGTCGAATGCACAAAGTATCTGCAAGGAGATGCGCGCAGGTTACAAAGTCACTACGCTGGATTGGAAAGGAGGTAAGTGCAATCCCCACTTATGATGGTTTATCTAATATCTATTCCTTTATCAAATACTATACTGTAGCAATTGCAGATGAACATCACTTACCGGCACTAGATATGGCACTACGTGAGACACCTGCCAGATGGTGGGTTTTGCATAAGTAGACATTGACCACATGGGATCAATGCATAATCAAGATGCAGATCAGGTTTGCTAACAAGGTTACAATGGAAAGATAGATCCAAGGTAGCATATTGAGGTTTGTTCACAAGCATGGGAGGAGAGACAAAAGACAGAGTGGGTGCACTTGTTTGTGCACACATTGGAGGATGAAATTCCAAAGAAATGGTACATGGATATGGAGTTGTGCAGGGAAACTATAGATTGGCCTACTCTGACTGCGAACTTCCAGAAGAGTTTCAGTTTTTAAGACGAGATTCCTACCATAAATGATTCCCTGGAGATTATTAAGGAAAGAATATTCAGACCAGAATGTCCACATAAGAACATGACATTAGAGGAATTCTTTGAAGCTGACAGCGTACTGAAAATCCTATAGACAGAACGGAAGGAACAAGTAGAACATGCCATGGAATGTTATAACCTAGCTGAAGAAAAAGAAGACAATGATGAGGAGGACCCGCGCAACATAAACATTCCTGATTCAGAAGGAGCACGTGACGTAGAGGGACCTCCACTGGAAATTCCAGACATGAGCGGACCTGTGAAAATGTGTAAAGTGAACATTGGCACTAGTGAAGAGCCAAAGTTTGCAAGTATTGGAGACTACTGGGATGATCAGACTGTCGCGGAGATAGCAAACCTATTACATGAGTATCAGCATTTATTCCTGACAAAATTTAGAGAGATGAAGGGAATCTTGGGAGATTTAGGGGTTATGAATATACCTCTTAATCCAAGTGCAAATCCTGTTAAGCAGAGGCCCTATAGACTAAACCCGCGATACAAAGAACAAGTCAGGCCAGAACTTGATAAAATGCTCGACACGGGGATCATCAATCCAGTCGAATAATCTGAGTGGATAAGCCCTATGGTTGTCCAAGATAAGAAGACGAAAGGTGAGATCAGGATTTGTGTGGATCTAAGAAAATTGAACGATGCTTCAATGCATGACCCATTTCCTACTCCTTTTACTGATGAGGTGCTTGATAATGTTGGAGGAAATGAGGCTTATTCCTTTACAGATGGTTTTTTGGGATATCTTAGATAAGAATTGATCCCTCGAATAGACATAAGACCACTTTTTCCACCGAATGGGGGTCGTTCCAGTACACAGTGATGCCATTTGGTCTGAAGAACGTGCCTGCCATCTTTTCCAGAGTTGTGGTCGCAACATTCAAATATTTCATGCATAAGTTTTTAGAAGCTTATTTCAATGATTGGACAGTACTCGGGTTGCTGAAGGACCATTGCGCAAATCTGAGATTGATGCTAGAAAAATGAAGACAACATCAAATGTCACTCAACCTGAAGAAGTGTATCTTTTGTGTGCCCTATGGAATTCTGTTGGGACATATTGTGTGCAAGCAGGGCTTGATGGTTGATCCTGTGAAGATCGCAGTTATTGTAAACTTGTCGAAACCGAATTCAGTCAATCAGCTGAGCACTACATTGGGGCCTACCAGTTACTACAAGAAATTTATAAAGGGTTATGCACATATAACCGCAAAAATGGAGAAGCTATTGAAGAAAGATGCATCGTTCATTTGGAACATAGAGTGTGAACAAGGTTTTGACACCTTGAAAGAGAAAATGGTAACTGTGTCGATCCTCGTTTTTCCATACTAGGAGAAGCCGTTTCATGTCCATGTCGATGCTTCATGTATAGCATTGGTAATTGTCTTAGCACAACCAAGAGAGGGAGGTATTGATCATCCCATCGCATTTTTGAGCAGGAAGCTCTCATCTACAGAAACGAATTATACCACCACTAAGAGAGAAGGCCTCGCTATGGTTTACGCGCTGCAGAAGTTCATGCACTACTTGCTTGGTGTGCACTTCTCTATGTTCACTGACCATTCTGCTTTGAAATACCTGGTCAACAAGCCAGTGTTAGGAAGGTGAATCTGCAGATGGTTATTACTCTTTCAATATTATGACTTTGAGATAATAGTTAAGCCTGGAAGATTGAACTTAGGACCTGATCATCTATCAAGGCTCAAGTCAGGAGAAAAACCTACAATCCTCGAAGACAATCTTCCTGATGCGTAGTTTTTTGCTATCCATATAGCTGATGAATATTACAAAGACATCATAGACTTCTTGACTACTGGGTTAGCACCCATAGATTTTACTACGCAGCAGAAGAAATAGATAGTAGTAAGAGCCTAAAACTTCACCATAATCATAGGTCAGTTATACAAATTGGGACCGGATGAAGTACTGTGCATGTGTGTGTTAGAGAACGAGAAGCCATTTGTACTAGAAGATGCACATTCAGGAGCAACAGGAGGTCACTACGCAGAAGATATTGAGGGCAGGGCTATGGTGGCCTACGATTCAAAAAGATGCGAAGGAGCACTACCAGAGTTGCGATGTCTGTCAGAGGACAGGAAGGCCATTGTGAAGAGAGGAGATGCCATTAAATCCATAGTTAAAATTGCAGGCATTTGAGAAATGGGCAATTGATTTTGTGGGACCTATAAACCCACGAGGAAAAAGATATGGTGCAAGGTACATTATTACTACAACTGATTACATCACCAGATGGGCAGAAGTGAAGCCAATGAAGGACTGTAGCGCAGGTACTGCCGTGTAGTTCATATTTGAAGACATCCTTACAAGGTTTGGGTGCCCAAATATTTTGATGAGTGATCAAGGCACTGACTTTCTGAACAGAACCATTGAGGCATTGACAAAATAATTCCATATTCATCACTAGTGAAATACACCATATCGCCCACAAGAAAATGGAACTGTTGAAGTGTTCAATAAAGTACTGGAGAATGCGCTCACTATGGTATGCAATGTGAATAGGGATAATTGGGACCTGTGCATTCCAGCTATTCTATGGGCATATAGAACTACTTGCAAAAATTTGACAGGCCACACACCTTTTAGGCCGGCCTACAGACAAAAAGAAATAATTCCAATGGAGTACATTGTTCCCAGCTTGATAATAGTTGCATTCACAAGCATGGCATATCGCGACGCACTAGAAGAAAGACTTCTACACTTGGTTGGTATGGAGGAGGATCGTTTCATCGCAGGCTTTCACCAACAAGTGCAGAAAGAAAGGGAAAAAGCATGGCATGATTTCCACATCAAAAACAAGTCTTTTCAATTAGCCACATTAGCAGGAGATAACTTGTTCGGTCTAGTCAATGGAAGTAGACTTAAACCCTATCGGGATAGTCTTGCTTTGCAGAAGTTGTGATGATCAGAAAGAGGGAAATTTCTAAGTGTCAAGTACAGTTGAAATTGGGCACTGGAAAAGGGAAATATTCTGTATGCGATGTATGATGAGGAAGTGTATATACTACGCAGCACTGTTAAGATGTGCCGCTGTGCCCCCCCCAAAAAAAGAGAAAATAAAAAGAAAAGAGGAATCACGCAGTTACGATTTCAAAGTACAACTGCGGTGATTGAGTTGAATGAGGAAAGAGGCTAAGTTCCAGAGCAAGAATTCAGGCACCACAAAGTCACTACGTAGGAGTAGAGATGACCGCAGTTCGATGCAACATTCTAGAAAAGTAGTCTTTACACTGTCGATCACAAAAATAGCCATTATGTAGTACTTTGCCAGCAACTGCTCGAGCATTTAACGCAAAAATAGCCGTTCTGAACCACTTAATGAAGGAAAGAACTGAAGAATCCATTGGATTTGGCCAACAGATACCGTATTTAATACTTATCTATCTGTTGAAGGGCGTGGAGGAGGCTAGCTGCACTTATAAATATTGTTGCATTCGGACTCACGGGCATTACCAAACACTTAGAATTTTCTTGTGAGCACTAATTTGTGAGTTATTTTCAGTAAGCTGTCTGAAATCCTATTGAAATTTGTCCAGTAAATGTTTGAGAGGTCTTCTATTGAAAAAGAGTTCATGGTTCAAGAGACTGTGAAGCTATTCCAATATGGAGGTATTGAAGGGTTAATGAGAACCCCAGCCAAGAAGGTCGTCTTAGAACCAGGTCAAGCGTCGAGAAGATCACCAAGACATGGTCAAACAATGCAAGACAAAGGAAAAGATCCAGTGGGGACGAAAGTGAAGCAACCAAAGATGAGTTCGACAGTGCCGAAGCCACCGATAGCTAATAAGGAGATACCATTGACACTTACCCCTGACTATATCCCACCATGTGTGCTAGACGCACCAGTCTTCAAGCTAATGAAGAATTCCAAATACGACATTCCGCTCTCACCAATATCAAAGCATGTCGAAGTGGACAAAAATTTGCTGGGTAAGATTCTAGAGTGTAAGTGGGAAGACTATGATACTCTTCAGATGTAGAAGGATCCCAATGAACCTCAAATCCCACAATTCCAGCCCGACCAGTACATGTGATGGAAGAAAGATGTGAAGGGCGACCTCACCTTGGTCGTGGAAAGCTAGTTATCCAAAGTAGTCCAGTCAGGACTGCTCAATCTGCTCAGACTCCCACATTTTGATAGATCACCGGAGCTGAATGTGGTAGTGCGAACCCTGATGGCGCGCATTCACCTGGGATATTTGTGGCTTGACCGCAATGTCGACCTGACTATTGACATTATCCACTGCATCACTAGGTTGAGCAAAAGAGGTAAAGATCCGAAGTAGTTTTTCCAAGGGAAAAGCAAAGATAAAGAAGTAGCCGCGAAGATGAAGAAAATGAAAATTGTCATCAAAGGAAAGAGAGGATTTTAGACCGATGACATAGATGAAAAAGAAACGAAGTTTTTCATGCAACTATTAGCAGGAAAGATTCTCAGAAAATGCAGGCCTTTGGAGGTACCTGCGGGCGCAGTACTACTTAGTGCCACAGTCGCGAAGGGAGAACAATTCAACTGGTGTCAATACCTATTGAATGAGTTCCTGGAGGAACTAAATGACACACAGATCAATGGCGAAAATTTCCATTTTACATGGTTAATCGTGTTGATCGCCTTCGTAGGGTGGAAGGAGCCGAAGGATTACGTTGGCGTAATCATCGACAATAATGACTACAGAGGAGCCCGCTATTCAAACCTTTGAGCAAAATTGAATTCACAAAGACAGCACACGACAACTGAGGTCTTCTATGCCTATTACGACCAGCTGCACATAGCAATCATGCTCACACCGCGGATAACAAAGCAGGTAATGAGTAAGTATATTCGCACTATTGATTTTTACGCTAACATGCGTTGCATTCACATTTCAACTAAAGCACAGAAGAAGAATATTGAATGGTTCAGAGGAAGATACCATATGTATGAAGATGATATTGATAATATCATGAAGGAATGGCCTACAGAGTTTCGAGTCAAAATTGTGGATATCCAAATGACTCCAGCGAGGACAACCCCATTCCATGTCGCATTGTTGAAGAAAAAGAAATGGGAAAAATGAAGGAAGCTGAGAGCCCGACACAGCCAAAGGAGGCGCGGAAGAAACAAAGATCCATTAAAGGTCAATCAGACACATTACTCCATGATGATGATTATGAAATGATCGCGGAAAGGGTCACGGAGCAAATGGGAGATCTGATGACTGAGAAGGAGAAAAAGGACAAAGTGATTCAGGAAATTCTACAAAAGAATCTAACCACATTGCAGGGGTGTCAAAACCCAAAATTTCCGAAAAATTTAAAATTTTTAAAATAGCATGTAATATGATTAAATGCAGTCATTTAACTGTTTTGATTAGATTAAATGAACATAAATGTGTCTGAAGGATCTGTTATTGTACTTAAATTTTAATATGAGTTTTATTTACAGTTACTGATTGTTTTCTGTTCTGCAACCTCAAGGGGGAATTGCCATAGTAGACTAGGCTTACTTAGCTTCCGAGCTAATGCATCAAATTGTCTTTCTCTTACAGATATACAGGTAATGTGCAGGTCGCTACATTTAAATCTTTAAAGTATTATAAATCAGTTAGCTGTACCAAATCATTCAGTAAAAAGTGTAAGCATGCTAACCAGGTTATCAAGTGTTTAAAGGTAGAACCTTTCCTGTGATCATCTTGTAATCGTACTGATAGAGAGTTAGAATTAACTAGTTAATATGATAACTAGGTTTCTGAGAATCAATGAATTAAACAACTCTGTGGAATATTTTTTCTTTGATGATATTACTGTATTGCAAATATGCTTCATAATTAGCACTGTGGAATACAACTGGGTGACCATACTCAGGAATATTTTTACTCACTCAGTTATCGCATCATATCGAGTTTTTAAGTTAGAAAATATTTTGATTTACAACTGCAATTGTACAGGATCTGGAGCGGTCAAAATATAATTTGCTTGTTTCTAGCATTTGCAAGATATTCTATCAGTTACATGTCTCTTCTTAACATCTCAGGATTTGTATGGATTGATAAATTATTCTTATGTCTATGGTTGACAATGGTTTAGGAATTGATAAGCTATCTTGAGTAAACTCATCTACTTGTTATAAGGAATCTGAAACAATTAAGTGATTGTTATTGTATCGTAATAATAAGTGAAAAGGTCTAAAGTAACCCTGATCCAAAATTATGAACTATGTAACTGGAATCCTACAAGTGGAAGTCACCTAAAGAAGGACTGGCAAGTCCTATACCATCTGTGTATAGCTATCACAATTAGCATTATGGTAGCATAATTGTAACAGCTAAATCTAATATCATTTCATTATCTCATAGACTTAAGGAAAATATCTATATCTTATCACATGAGATTAGGGTGATTGGCAATGTCGTGATAGGTTTTTATGAACCACATATAGCTTACATTACACCCTTATCTTTATAACTTTTCTAATGCAAATAAATTTTCTTTGTGTCTAGAATACTTCAAGACTAAATTTTAAATGATGTTTGTATTGCATGGTTTAATAAGTCCAAGATTGGATCGATACTAGGCAAGAATTAAAGGCATTATTGTAATGTTTTGATTGTTAAAAGGATGATAGGTAAGCTATGATATTGCAACCATTATGATATCCATGCAATATTTCTGTTACCCTTGCTATGATTTTTATTTGGCAACAATGATGAGATTCTCATCGAAACCTTGAACACTATTGACAAATGCATGATTTATTGATTGTAGAGAAAAGTAATATTATTCACTATGCAAAGTTCGGTGGCATTGTTTTTAACGTGAAACATATGGTAGGTTTATATTATGGCGTTACAACCATAATAGAATATCCATGTTATGATTTTTGTTTGGATAAAAGTTGATGGGGAATCTCATTGTGAAACTTTAGCTCGTCGACCCACTGTATGACAATTATTTGGATGCTACGTGGTCATTTCAGAGCCAAGTGTTAAGGATTATAAAGTTGTAGACTAAACCCTAGCTGCTATTTCTCCCTTGCCTTCTGGCTCGGTCACTCTATGAACCCTCCTGTCCGAACCTTACTGATACTTTGTTAGTGGCAGCTTCTATCCTGTTTCAGTTCTCCATGCTTGTCTACTGTATAGTGTGGGAGTCATTACAGGTTGCTATCGGCGGCCATAAGGTTGCTAAAGACCTAGGGTTTGCCTTTGCTATCAAAATACCGACCCTGTCACGGCGTGAGTATATCTTTTGAAATGGTTCTTTTAAGGCTTCCATCGTGGAGGATACTTCTTAACTCCTGCCAGCTCGTTCCTTTTTGTGACGAAGGTGGGGTTTACACTTAATATGTTCGTGGTTAGCAAGCTGTTACAAAGACGGAGCGCCTTTCAGAAATCAAATGTAAGCTATAGGTTTTCATTTCGACTCTCCAGTTTGTTTTTTTAATAATCTTTTAGTTTAAACATTAATATGTATAGAGTTTTAACTAACTGACTCCTTCATTGCAGGCACCGGCTCCTCTTGAAGGTGTACAAGACACAAACCTCGGCGATTGGCTTTGCCTGGTAAGCCTGGTTTTCACCATGGCTTTTCCTCCTTGCTGGTTGTTAGGATGCTTAGGGTTTTGGCTTGAACTTAATGATTTTCTTCGCTCTGCTTAGTCTTTTAACTGCATGTAAAAGAGATAAAACAGGTTTAACCCTGTGTCGTAGTAGGATGATATGGCTTCGGTCGATGTTATATTTATTAGTCCTACCTTCGTATTGATGGATTTCTGTAGAAGAAATACTATGTATATAATTAGATAGATGGTAAGAATCGTGTGCCTACCTGTAGATGAGGTTACGGCCTTGTTATTTGGTTTTGTTACTGTACTCTTAAAATGTACAGGGTTTTCACCCAGGGTTTGGAAATTTGACTTATTATACAGTTTACCTGTATTTTGGGTTTGTTCATCGCATGCATTTTCTTTTAAATTTCTATGCTATAAACTGGAACAAGAAGAATTACGTTTATAAACATTTATACTTTGAACTCATGCTGCAGCCGTAGGTGAATTTGTTGTCTTAAATCTTAGCGTTTATAATATTGGTAGAAACTGGAATGATAGGGTTTAGCCAGTTCAAAATTTTACAGTTTTGATTCTGTTTAAATGCTTGTTCTGTCGTTTTCGATTATGATTCTGTTGGCAATTCGAGAGCCTAGTGAAAGATACTAATATGATGTTAAAGCTCATCAATGAGCTAGAGTACTGTTCTGTTTTTTTCTTTTGTTGTAAAAATAATAACTAGGTTATTTCTCTAATCATAAATTATTGTTGATAAAATACTGTAGGGTTTACGTACCTAAATTTATTTATTATAAAATAACTTCTTAAATTTATAGATAGGGTTTGTGCATTGATTTAATTAACAGGTTAAGACTGGATAAATTCTTAACTAGGGTTTGAGCACTGATATGGATAACCTAACCATTACTACAATTCTTCTGCAATGTGATTTATCATGATATAATTACTGTAATTTTTATTGTAAAAAAATTACTATTATTTCCTATGACTATTTAATTAATTTTATAATATAGAGAGCACAATTATTTTATATGTAAACCTTCCTTATGTATTCAACCATTATAATTATGCTAGGTTTATGATTACAATAATAAACTATTACTTAAAGTATTACTATTGTATGGAAAGCATTAAGGATACCTTATCAGTAATGTAATAATGATATTAAGGGATGCGGAAAACACAGTAACTCTCAATAATTCTACTACTGATATTCAGGGATGCCAACTTTTACTAAACTAATTACTATTCAGACATAAATAAGATATACATAACATACATTCATTTATACTTAATAAACATAAAGAAATAAATAACAGAACCTGTTTAAGCGGTGGACAACAACAGCAATGGGAGGCTGTTCCTCCCTACCAACTCCTGGAGAGTGCCCAGACAACACTTCTCAGGACCCCCGAGCTTGCTCCGGTCTCCCTGGCTGGAACCAGGTGCAGCAAAGTAATTCTCTCAGCCCAAACAGCTATAATGGAACCAAGTTACTACAGCATTCCTCTCAAACAACTTCCTTACTGTATTTCCCTCTTCCTCAATGGGATTCCTGAATAACATTCACCTGAATGCATTCTCCCTCTAGAACAAATTCGAACCCCCAGCTCTGTTCATTGAGTACTATTTAAAAGATTGCCTAGGTCTTTGTTGGGTTAACTGTCATTAATGAGCCACCTGCTCTGATTCCACTTCCTTGGGGAATCATGACCCCAAATATAGGGAAGTTGCCACCTGCAACTTAGGAAGTGTTTGAGTATGCTGCCACTTGTCTTTTGCCTTTCCACCTAGTTCCATCCACCAGTTTGACCAGTAACCTCTTTTTAACAGCTCTCCCATGCTGTTGTCTCCATAATTTATTTATTAATAATAAAATATTCTGAATTACATTCCATTTCTAGTGACTCTGCTGAGTCATCAATTCCTACTTAGCATTAAATTTAACATAATGTCTCAGGAATAAAATAAAACAATTACATAATTTTTACAAAATTGGGGTATGTGACATACACACTCCCTTAAAATGTAACATCGTCCTCGATGTTACTTATTCCTCATCCTCAGCCACCTGCTGGAACAGATTTGGGTATGCTTCCCGCATCTTACTTTCCAGTTCCCAGGTAGCTTCTTCAGGACTAAGGTGCTTCCATTGCACCTTCAGCTGTCCAATTGTATGGTTCCGCAGAGTAATTTCCCTCCTCCCGAGGATACAATCCGGTTCCACCAGAACTTCCCCTTCTGGTTCTACCTGTACAATGTTCCAATCAATCACATGAGTAGCATCATGAACGTACTTTTTAAGAACAGATATATGAAAAACATTGTGCACTTTTAAATTAGGTGGTAATGCTAGCTGATAAGCAACTTGACCAATTCTAGATAAAATTTCAAACGGACCACAGTAACGTGGTGCTAATTTTGCACAACTCCCTAATCTTAGGGAGATCTTCTTTAGTCTTACCTTTATGAACACATGCTCACCCACCTGGAACTCTTTAGGAGTTCTTTTCAAATCTGCTTGGCTCTTTTGCCGATCCTGGGCAATCTTCAAATTTTCCTGCACTTGTTTCACAATCTGTTCCATTTCTTTCAATAATTCAGGACCTAACACTAATCTATCTACTAGATTATTCCAAGAGATAGGAGGGTTACATTTACGCCCATAAAGAATTTCAAAAGGACTGAACTTAGCTGACGATTGATAGTTGTTATTGTATGCAAATTCTGCTAAATGTAAATAATCCTCCCACTTACCTAGTTGATCCTTAACATATATTCTTAGCAGATCTTCCAATACCTGATTAACTCTTTCAGTCTGTCCGTCCGTCTGAGGATGGAAAGAAGTGCTGAAATTCAGTGTTGTGTTTAATCCCTTAAACAAAGATTTCCAGAAATTTCCTGTGAATTTAGCATCCCTGTCTGAAATAATAATCTTTGGGACACCATGTAACCTAAAAATCTGCTTCAGAAATATATCAGCTGTGTTTGCAGCCTTGTAAGTGGTTTTAACAGGAATAAAATGTGCTGATTTACTTAATTTATCTACTACCACCATAATTGAATCATTATGATTTTGATTTCTGGGTAATCCAGTAATGAAATCTAAGCTGATTATTTCCCACTTCCAACTAGGAATAGGCAAAGGTTGAAATAACCCAGCTGGATGCTGATGTTCTGTTTTTACTTACTGACAGTCCAAACATCTAGCTATATACTCAGCTGCTTCAGATTTCATATTAGGCCAAAAATAATCTTTTCTCAACATGGTGATAGTCTTCTGGTGGCCTAGATGCCCTGAGTAAGGGGTTTTATGAACTTCATCCAGAATTAACAATTTAACTTTAGATACATTCGGCACATACAATCTGTCTTTAAACAATAAAAATCCACCTTTATTTAGACTATAACCCTTTATCAAACTTTCTGTAGGTTCTTCTTTAGCTGTAGCTTGTAAATTTTGATAAATTTCATCCAATTTTATCCCTTCATCCAGCTGTTCATTAAATCAGAGGTATAAGTGCCGATAGCTATTGTAAAATCCAGCTTTGCATTTCTGCTCAAAGCATCAGCCACCTTATTTTCCTTTCCTTTTATGTGCTGAATTTCGAAATCGTATTCACTTAAGAAGGCCAACTATCTTGCTTGCCTTGCATTTAAGTTAGGCTGATCTAAAAGGTATTTTAGACCCTTATTATCAGTCATTAAAGTAAACTTTCTGCCTATTAAGTGGTGTCGCCACATCTTTAAGGCATGAATAACAGCAGCTAATTCTAAATCATAAGTGGCATAATTCTTTTCATGAATCTTCAGCTTCCTGGACTCATAGGCAATGACATGCCCATCCGCAGTCAACACTCCGCCTAGACCGTCATTACAAGCATCGGTGCAAACCACGAAATCCTTATTAGGATCCGCTATTCTTAGAATAGGCGCAGTTGTTAATAAAGTCTTTAATTTCTTAAAGCTTTCTTCACACTTCAAGTTCCAATCAAACTTCTTGCCTTTATTTTGCAAGGAAGTGATTGGGTTGGCTATTTTTGAAAAGCCTTCAATGAATCTCCGGTAATAACCGGTAATTCCCATGAAGGACCTAACATATGTTACGTCTTTTGGTACTGGCCATTCTTCAATTGCCCGGATCTTTTCAGGATTAACTGAAATCCCTTCCTTAGTCGCTACGTGACCTAAGTACTGGATTTCATCCTTGAAGAAAGCACACTTACTGAACTTCACAAAAAGCTGATATTCTCGCAGTTCTTGTAAGACTATCCGTAAATGTTCTTTATGTTCCTCTTCATTTTTAGAATAAATTAAAATGTCATCGATGAATACGACAACAAATTTATCCAAGTATTTATGCATTATGTTATTCATTAGGCACATAAAGACGGCTGGGGCATTAGTAAGCCCAAATGGCATTATGACAAATTCGTAATGTCCATACCTCGTTCTGAAAGTTGTCTTGAATATGTCCTCTTCTTTAATTCTCACCTGATGATAGCCTGATCTCAAGTCTATCTTAGAGAACACCGTAGCTCCACGTAGCTGATCAAACAGATCATCTATGCGAGGCAACGGATATCTGTTTTTAATTGTCATCTTGTTTAGTTGACGGTAATCTATGCAGAGTCGCATAGTTCCATCCTTCTTTTGAACAAAGGTTACTGGTGCTCCCCAAGGGGACACACTGGGTCGAATGTAATTCTTATCTATTAACTCCTTTAACTGTGTTTTTAATTCGTTAAGCTCCAGAATATTCATACGATACGGAGCCTTTGAACTAGGTACAGCACCTGGTACCAGCTCAATTGTGAAATCCAGTTCCCTCTTGGGAGGTAATCCTGGAATTTCCTCCGGAAAAACATCAGTAAATTCGTTTACTACAGGGATATACTCTACTTTTATCTTACTTATTTCAGACTTAACTGCCTCATCTGTAATATTTACAGCATAGGCTTTGCACCCTTTTCTGACTGCCCTTTTAAGTTGTAAAGCAGAAATCTGCCTGATTACTGTTTTCCTAGGAATACCCTTAACAATTACAGGCTGTTCATTATTATTTACACACGTAAAAGTTTTGTCAAAACAGTTTAAAACTACCTTTGCTGTTCTAACCAGCCCATACCAATAATTTTGTCATACGAGCCAAGTGGCAGAACATTTAATTTAACAGTAGTTTTAAAATCATTCATATCTAGAGCACATTCCTTAACATAACAGTTCACCTTCCTTTTCCCTCCAGTGGCTAGTTGTACTGACCAAGAGTTATCAAACCTTTCAACAGTCAAATTACACTTTTCTACTATCTGTGGTGAAATATAACTAAGGCTAGCACCTGGATCTATTAAAATAGTTACAGGGGTTTTGTTAACCATACCTCCTACTTCCACCATGGAAGTTTGATAGTCAGCTTGGCGATTCTCCAACGCTGCATTGATTCGGGGCATAGTCCCTGCAAAGTCTCCAACAATCATTTCATCTTGTATAGTATGAATATTGTTGTTTGGTTTCTTCCGATTTGGGCAAACTGAAGCATAGTGTGGGCCATTGCACTCCCAGCACTTAACAGGCTCCTTTCGTTCAAAATTCTTTGTGTAATTTCCATGATTGTTAGAAGCCTCCTTGCTGCCCTTGAATTTGTTGGAATGATTAGCAGCTCTATTTTTGCTTCCCTGGAATTTTTTACCATTAAAATGGTTTCTGTTCTTGTTATTCTTGAAATTTTTCTGGGGTACAAACTCCTTTTTCCTGTACTCAAGCTGATTACTGTTCTTTTTAGCCTTCCAGTTGGCTATCCCTTCTTTCTTTTTATTCTGTTCAAAACAGAAATTAGCTTTTCGCATAGCTTCTTCCAGAGTTTTAGGGTTATCATATTCGATTCTGTCCTTTATATGATATGGTTGGCAGCTAAGAAACCGTTGTACTTTAGGTTTCTCTTCAACAAAATACGGCACATATCTTAACAGACTTAAGAACTTACTGTTTAATTCCTTCATCGTCATAGATCCTAGCTTTAACTCATAAAATTCCTTGGCCCTTTCTTCATAGTATTATTCGGACAGAAATTTCTTTTTGAAGTACCTTTTAAAGGTACTCCAATTGACCTCTTTTTCTTTGATCCCCTTGACCCTTTTCAAGTCTTGCCACCATATGTCCGCCTTTCCCGAAAGGTTATAGATGGCCATTCTTGCCCTCAGCTGATTTGAATAGTTGTATATCTGGAAATATTTTCTCATCCCGGATAACCAGGATTCTACCTCTTCTCCTGTTTTAGATTCTCCATTGAAAGTTGGGGGTTTTATTTTCTTGAACTCCCCAGAAATCTCTTCATAAGGCCTAAACTTCTTCTTTTTGTTATAGAACTCAACCTCACTACTGTCACTAGTAGTGTGATAGCTTGGTTGTCCCCTTCTTCCTTCAGAGGATGAACTGCTGTCTGATTTAACTAGTTTCACCCTTTTAGACCCTTTTTGATGACTAGCTTCTTCAGATTCAGCTCTTTTGCTTCTTCCGTCAGTCTGAAATTTTTCTATCAAAATTCGATTTAACTACTCTTGAGTTTTCAGAATCCTTTCATTATTCTTCTTGACTGTTTCTATCTTAGTCTTTAAACCCTTTATAGTCTGCATCATCTCTGAGGAGTGAGCAATTACCTCCTCTATCACAGGTTCTCTAGACATATGTCTTGTCTCGGTGTTTGGAGATTCTTCCTCAGCATATTCTCCTAGCTTCTCCATACCTGCCTGTTAGTTTTAGAAAATCTGTCCTTTTTACATGAAACAAAAATATAAGTTAGTACATTATATATATGCATATATTTTTCTTTTTATTTTTTACCGTCCTGCGGAAACTAGTGGGGCCACATCAAGGCCTAGCATTTGAACCATGCTCTGATACCACATGTCAAAACCCAAAATTTCCGAAAAATTTAAAATTTTTAAAATAGCATGTAATATGATTAAATGCAGTCATTTAACTGTTTTGATTAGATTAAATGAACACAAATGTGTCTGAAGGATCTGTTATTGTACTTAAATTTTAATATGAATTTTATTTACAGTTACTGATTGTTTTCTCTTCTACAACCTCAAGGGGGAATTGCCATAGCAGACTGGGCTTACTTAGCTTCCGAGCTAATGCATCAAATTGTCTTTCTCTTACAGATATACAGGTAATGTGCAGGTCGCTACATTTAAATCTTTAAAGTATTATAAATCAGTTAGCTGTACCAAATCATTCAGTAAAAAGTCTAAGCATGCTAACCAGGTTATCAAGTGTTTAAAGGTAGAACCTTTCCTGTGATCTTCTTGTAATCATACTGATAGAGAGTTAGAATTGACTAGTTAATATGATAACTAGGTTTCTGGAGAATCAATGAATTAAACAACTCTGTGGAATATTTGTTCTTTGATGATATTACTGTATTGCAAATATGCTTCATAATTAGCACTGTGGAATACAACTGGGTGACCATACTTAGGCCTATTTTTACTCGCTCAGTTATCGCATCATATCGAGTTTTTAAGTTAGAAAATATTTTGATTTACAACTGCAATTGTACAGGATCTGGAGCGGTCAAAATATAATTTGCCTGTTTCTAGCATTTGCAAGATATTCTATCAGTTACATGTCTCTTCTTAACATCTCAGGATTTGTATGAATTGATAAATTATTCTTATGTCTATGGTTGACAATGGTTTAGGAATTGATAAGCTATCTTGAGTAAAATCATCCACTTGTTATAAGGAATCTGAAACAATTAAGTGATTGTTATTGTATCGTAATAATAAGTGAAAAGGTCTAAAGTAACCCTGATCCAAAATTACGAACTATGTAACTGGAATCATACAAGTGGAAGTCACCTAAAGAAGGACTGGCAAGTCCTATACCATCTGTGTATAGCTATCACAATTAGCATTATGGTAGCATAATTGTAACAGCTAAATCTAATATCATTTCATTATCTCATAGACTTAAGGAAAAGATATATATCTTATCACATGAGATTAGGGTGATTGGCAATGTCGTGATAGGTTTTTATGAACCACATATAGCTTACATTACACCCTTATCTTTATAAATTTTCTAATGCAAATAAATTTTCTTTGTGTCTAGAATACTTCAAGACTAAATTTTAAATTATGTTTGTATTGCATGGTTTAATAAGTCCAAGATTGGATCGATACTAGGCAAGAATTAAAGGCATTATTGTAATGTTTTGATTGTTAAAAGGATGATAGGTAAGCTATGATATTGCAACCATTATGATATCCATGCAATATTTCTGTTACCCTTGCTATGATTTTTATTTGGCAACAATGATGAGATTCTCATTGAAACCTTGAACACTATTGACAAATGCATGATTTATTGATTGTAGGGCAAAGCAATATTATTCACTATGCAAAGTTCGGTGGCATTGTTTTTAACGTGAAACATATGGTAGGTTTATATTATGGCATTACGACCATAATAGAATATCCATGTTATAATTTTTGTTTGGATAAAAGTTGATGGGGAATCTCGTTGTGAAACTTTACCTCGTCGACCCACTGTATGACAATTATTTGGATGTTACGTGGTCGTTTCAGAGCCAAGTGTTAAGGATTATAAAGTTGTAGACTAAACCCTAGCTACCATTTCTCCCTCACCTTCGGGCTCGGTCACTCTATGAACCCTCCTGTCCGAACCTTACTGATACTTTGTTAGTGGCAGCTTCTATCCTGTTTCAGTTCTCCATGCTTGTCTGCTGTATAGTGTGGGAGTCATTACAGGTTGCTATCGGCGGCCATAAGGTTGCTAAAGACCTAGGGTTTGCCTTTGCTATCAAAATACCGACCCTGTCACGGCGTGAGTATATCTTTTGAAATGGTTCAGTTAAGGCTTCCATCGTGGAGGATACTTCTTAACTCCTGTTAGCTCGTTCCTTTTTGTGACGAAGGTGGGGTTTACACTTAATATGTTCGTGGTTAGCAAGCTGTTACAAAGACGGAGCGCCTTTCAGAAATCAAAGGTAAGCTACAGGTTTTCATTTCGACTCTCCAGTTTGTTTTTTTAATAATCTTTTAGTTTAAACATTAATATGTATAGAGTTTTAACTAACTGACTCCTTCATTGCATGCACCGGCTCCTCTTGAAGGTGTACAAGACACAAACCTCGACGGTTGGCTTTGCCTAGTAAGCCTGGTTTTCACAATGGCTTTTCCTCCTTGCTGGTTGTTAGGATGCTTAGGGTTTTGGCTTGAACTTAATGATTTTATCCGCTCTGCTTAGTCTTTTAATTGCATGTAAAAGAGATAAAACAGGTTTAACCCTGTGTCGTATTAGGATGATATGGCTTCGGTCGATGTTATATTTATTAGTCCTACCTTCGTATTGATGGATTTTTGTAGAAGAAATACTATGCATATAATTAGATAGATGGTAAGAATCGTGTGCCTGCCTGTAGATGAGGTTACGGCCTTGTTATTTGGTTTTGTTACTGTACTCTTAAAATGTACAGGGTTTTCACCCAGGGTTTGGAAATTTGACTTATTATACAGTTTACTTGTATTTTGGGTTTGTTCATCGCATGCGTTTTCTTTTAAATTTCTATGCTATAAACTGGAACAAGAATAATTACGTTTATAAACATTTATACTTTGCACTCGTGCTGCGGCCGTAGGTGAATTTGTTGTCTTAAATCTTAGCGTTTATAATATTGGTAGAAACTGGAATGATAGGGTTTAGCCAGTTCAAAATTTTACAGTTTTGATTCTATTTAAATGCTTGTTCTGTCGTTTTCGATTATGATTCTATTGGCAATTCGAGAGCCTAGTGAAAGATACTAATATGATGTTAAACCTCATCAATGAGCTAGAGTACTATTCTGTTTGTTTCTTTTGTTGTAAAAATAATAACTAGGTTATTTCTCTACTGATAAATTCTTGTTGATAAAATTATGTAGGGTTTATGTACCTAAATTTATTTATTATAAAATAACTTCTTAAATTTATAGATAGGGTTTGTGCATTGATTTAATTAACAGGTTAAGACTGGATAAATTCTTAACTAGGGTTTGAGCACTGATATGGATAACCTAACCGTGACTACAATTCTTCTACAATGTGATTTATCATGATATAATTACTGTAATTTTTATTGTAAAAAAATTACTATTATTTCCTATGACTATTTAATTAATTTTATAATATACATAGCACAATTATTTTATATGTAAACCTTGTTTATGTATTCAACCATTATAATTATGCTAGGTTTATAATTACAATAATAAACTATTACTTAAAGTATTACTATTGTATGGAAAGCATTAAGGATACCTTATCAGTAATGTAATAATGATATTAAGGGATGCGGAAAACACAGTAACTCTCAATAATTCTACTACTGATATTCAGGGATGCCAAATTTTACTAAACTAATTACTATTCAGACATAAAGAAGGTATACATAACATACATTCATTTATACTTAATAAACATAAAGAAATAAATAACAAAACCTATTTAAGCTGTGGATAACAACAGCAATGGGAGGTTGTTCTTCCCTACCAACTCCTGGAGAGTGCCCAGATAGCACTTCTCAAGACCCCCGAGCTTGCTCCGGTCTCCCTGGCTGGAACCAGGTGCAGCAAAGTAATTCTCTCAGCCCAAACAACTATAATGGAACCAAGTTACTGCAGCATTCCTCTCAAACAACTTCCTTACTGTATTTCCCTCTTCCTCAATGGGATTCCTGAATAACATTCACCTGAATGCATTCTCCCTCTAGAACAAATTCGAACCCCCAGCTCTATTCATTGAGTACTATTTAAAAGATTGCCTAGGTCTTTGTTGGGTTAACTGTCATTAATGAGCCACCGGCTCTGATTCCACTTCCTTGGGGAATCATGACCCCAAATATAGGGAAGTTTCCACCTGCAACTTAGGAAGTGTTTGAGGATGTTGCCACTTGTCTTTTGCCTTTCCACCTAGCTCCATCCACCAGTTTGACCAGTAACCTCTTTTTAACAGCTCTCCCATGCTGTTGTCTCCATAATTTATTTATTAATAATAAAATATTCTGAATTACATTCCATTTCTAGTGACTCTGCTGAGTCATCAATTCCTACTTAGCATTAAATTTAACATAATGTCTCAGGAATAAAATAAAACAATTACATAATTTTTACAAAATTGGGGTATGTGACAAGGGGATTACAACAAAAATTGAAGAAGTACACAAAAGATTACCCTTGTCGTGGGACTCAGAGTCTGAAGGGAATTCGGGAGGAACTTCGTAGCAGCAGATGCTGCAGCTAACCATGACCTTGCCTGTGAAGTACCGCATTATCCAACTGGATCCCTGAACTATAACATTGCCACTGTCAGAACAACTACTGTTGGACACGAAGGACGTCGAGCGTGTGGAGCTCGATATTGCGAAGATACCACTGCCTCGTTTACACTATTTGCATCTGCAGGTTGTTGAAGAAATGCATGAGAGAACTGCTGACGCACTGAAACATCAAGCTGAGCTGCAAACAACTAATAGGTAGTTGGAGGAAGCTAGCTCGCGGAGAGCTATGGAACTGCAAGATGAGCATGATCGATGGAAAAGTCTAGAATCCACGATCACTGCGGTCGCAGATGATATATCAGAATGTGAATTACAGGTAGACCCCGTGGACACTGTCGTTAGGATCGGAGAATTGGTTAACGATCTTAAGGCAGAGATGTGAGATATGGAGATCAACCACGAAGCTAAGGTTGCTGCCTTGGAGGCACAAATTAACCCGCAGACTCCACCAAATCAGCAATTGTTAAGAGTGAAGGAAGTGAAGGCCGCAGTAGAAAGCATAGCCACTGAGGTGGCTAAGTGCCAAAGTCTATTAGATGAGGCATCGAAGTCATTCACTACCCTCGAGGAGGATCCAGGGTTGCTCGAACTAAAGAACGCTGTGAAAGATAAGCAAGTAGCAGTAGAACAGTTGGATGCATAAGTTAAAGTGTTGCTTCCAAGAGAAAGACTCCACAGGTACAAGGAAGTCCAAAGCCTGAAAAAATAAGTTCAAGCATTAAGAGAAAAAGGGAGTGAAATGACAGACAAATCGTAGACCTTGTTGGAGGCCTCCCACATGATCTTGCAGGAGATCGAGGAAAAGTTACAAGAGTTGCACGAAAGTCAAGAAAGGGTGGAAGGAAAAGCCGAGGATGATGAAATAACACCTGATATGTTAGAAACTGTGAAACAAGTTGAACAAGACACTAAGGAAGCAGTCAAAAAAATTGATTGTCACATACAACAAGTTCGTCGTGAAGCTAGCTCCGTAACCGGAAGAATGACTGTGAGAAGTCGAAGTTGCAGGTGGCTTGGGGATGAGCCACATGTAGTCAATATTGAAAACCATTGCATACATGGGATCACACCATGGCAGAATCATAGTTCTCAGGTGGGGTAGGGGATCACACCATTGCATAGAGCTTTGCAAGAACTTTGCAATGGTACTAGACTCGTCTCATTTGGTTAAGGGACGAAGGAGATATGAACCCCACAAGTTGCAGGGATGGAGGTGTTCCACAGTTGCAAATTGCGGGAACGAGGATTTCCAAAAATTGCATTTTGGATTTCCGCAATTGTGGGATTTCGGATTTCAGATTTCAGGTTTTATGTTGCGGGTTATGAGAACACAAAAATTTTGAAAATTGCGTTTTGGATTTTTGCAATTCCACACCCGCAATTTTTGAATTTCGGATTTCGGGTTGCGGGAACGCAAAATTTTTGAAAATTGCGTTTTGGATTTCTGCAAATCCGCACCCACAATTTTCGGATTTCAGATTTCAGGTTTCGGGTTGTGGGTTGCGGGAACGCAAAATTTTTGAAAATTGAGTAGAGCCCGAAAATTGATTTTTGGATTACAAGAGCATGCAGGATCAGAATTGGATGAGGTCAGTGGCGTTCTGAGGCCATTAACGAAGTCCATGGAAGGTCAGTGAGGATCCCGAGCTCATTATGCTCCAATTTGGCATAAAATTGGAATTAATGGCTTTTATAAATCAGTGTCCCGACGCTTGACAGAAGGTCGAATTGCGATGAAACTGGTATGGAGCAGTCATGGAGCAGGCATAGTGTTAAGTTTAGAATTTTGGCGCCAAACTCCAAATGATGTGGAGTCAGGGTGAGTGTGAAGGCCAAAAATCACTATTCCGGGCCACTTTTGGGAAATTTTGAAAAGCTTATAGTGGATGATAGAGACCTTAGATGAAGGATTCAAGAAAATTACTGAACTCAACATTTCATATTCTCATTAAACCAGACATATTCCGTTAGACAAAGATTTTCCAAAAATGAACCATTTGGGAGATAGTCATTTTTGGCCCAAAATTTGAAATTTTGGAAAATGTCAAAAGAAAAAAGTAGTCAAACCCAGAATTTTATGAAAGATGAATGGTGCATCGGAATAGAGATATGCAAGTTGTTGAGTGTTCCTTGTTGTATGGACTAACTTTATTTGATAGAAAAATTTTCGTGATTCTTCATAGGTTTCTTCCACAGGTGGCTGAAGTTGGCAGTTCAAAATATTTTGCAATTGTGTAAAAAGTGCAGAATTTTGGTGAAAATTGTCATTTTTGAAGTAGTGTAATTTTCACACCCGAAGTCAGAATGGAGCACGTGGATAGGCATTGGAAATCTTATCCAATAGGGAACAATGGTACATAACCAGAATTTGAAGGAGGGTATCATACCTCATAGTTATGTAGAGCAGAAAAGTGCCAGTGGTTGTTTTGACAAAGATTGTTGTCAATATGGGCAATTTCTAGAATTGCATGCTTGGAAGTAGCAAATTGGAATATTATGCATGAGAATATGTATTGAATTGATGCTTAGCAATAAAATCATAGTTAATGATTCCTTGTGTGTTTGCTAGAAGCCATGAAATCAAACCAACTATTATGTGGAAGAGGAATTTCATGCAAAGATGAGGGATTGGAAAGGGAGAATTCCTTAACCTCTGTCTTGCTAATTGTTTTTATATTTTATAAGCTTTGTGTACATAAAATTATGGCAGGGGAATGCTAAAAATGCAAGAGATTAGATGGGTGGCATGAATAGGCATCGGTTGACATGTTAATAAACATTGCACGGTGCATGAGCAGATGTTTGTGCACACATATGATATTACATATTAGTAAAAGTAGTGAAGTTCTACATATGCAATGAACCACTAATGGTAAATGTTGTGTTTGATAATCACTATTGATGTTGGTATTGGTTGTAGGACCAAAGAAAAATAGAAGCATGGCTAAGGATATTGGTGATGTTGTTACATGTGATCAATAGCCTTATGAAGAAAATGATAAGGAAACAAATCCATGATCAAGAAGTTGGTGAGCGAATTCTACAATCTTCTGTAAGAGACCAACTAATCAGGTGAGATCAAGGGTGTAAATGGGAGCCATGCAGGTAATGTTTAATTATGATGATTGCATAAGTGTTGAAAGGGGATTGGGTAAGAATCCATTGAACCATATTTACTAATCATAAAATGGTATGCATTTAGAGTTGAAATGCATTCATGTGAATGCCATACTGCCATAGTGTAGTGGAGCATGGAGTGGTGAAGGCAAGAGGCCTCATACCATGTGACTGTTTAGAAATTTAGACTACATTCATATAAAAATATATCATGCCATGTGTATGTTGGTTATGAATTTAATAACCAAAGCAAGTGAGGACTGGTGGTCTTGATTATGGTAATGCATCCTATATGAGGTAGTCATGGTTAGGCCATAATATGTTTGAATGCATAGTATTCATGAATCAATACAAGGTAGCATTGAGTGGATATGCATTAAAAGATTTTATAAATCTTGTAGTTATGCATTGAGTGGATGCATATGAAAAGTTTGAGTAAATGTTGTAAATGTGCACGCATAAGTGTGGGTGCACATGTTGTGATGCATTGCATGAATGCATAGGGATGGTGCGTGTGTTATTGCAAACTAAATAATGAATGAGATGATGAATTGATGATAATTCTAGGATCATTTCATGGGTTTTTATGAATGTAGAATAGTAAGTGCATGAAGAGGGCAGTCATGATCGATGGGCTGCCGGAATACTCTGTGGAAGGGTAGAGTTGTATAAATGATATGACTGTGAAATAATGAGTATCTAAAGTTTCATTTAAATTGCATAAATGATGTGATTTTACCTTGCAATTTTAGTATGATAATGATTCATGAAGTAAATAAGTTTTGGTGATATTGATATGTTAACAGCTGGAAGTGTTTGAATTCTGGAGCGTTACAATTCTGAAAAATGCTCCAGTGACAGTTGCAACAATGAAATATTATATGCATAGAAACTTACAAAGTGTTTGGCTAATTGAAGTTTCAGATTTCAGGTAGATTGTTCTGGGCATGGCAAGGTGGGTAAGTTCATGATGAAGGCTAGAATCTACCATGTGAAAGAGCCAAACCTCATGAGAAGGATCGCATGGCTGTGAAAATAGTTTATGTGCATAATAGGTTGACAATTTGGACTTGTAGATTTCAGATTTGAGAATTTGCTGGGAATTGCTAATCACCATTGGCTTTCATAGAATTGTGTCAGGAGGATGTGTTGTAAGTGGATGTTCATGTTATGCTAGCAAGCATAAAATCCTAAAGGGCAGAGTGGTGCCACTTACAAGAGGCAAACAGTATGAGGATAGCCTCATGACTACGCAAATTGATTTCTGCAGTAAACAGAATTGCAAATTCATATTGAATTTAATTATTAGTGCCATTGATTGGTTATGAAACAATCAGATTTGAATTTTATTGTTAAATTTTGTTGACTGTTTGGTTATATAATAAGTGTGCCAGGAAGACAAAGTGCAGTAAGACCATGAGAGAGGGCCTGCAGAAGCCAAACTTCATGGGAAGGATCTCATATCTTGGAAATGGGTTTCAGGTGAAACGCCATTGGATATTTTGATAATGTCCCATCTACACTGCATGATTGGTAAACAATATGAGTGAGATGGTAAAGATTATGTCAGTAAGACATATGAGGGTTATGTAACATCAAAAGGAGTTGGGATGGAAAACTGAGGGACTATCAACTCAGAGAAGGCGCCCCCATTCCTCATTAATGAAGAAAGACTATATTTGCAAATGGATAAGTGTTCTATGACCCTAGCTAAGAATATGCATGTCTAATTGTTAGAGTCAATATGCAGAGAATGTTTTTATTTTATTTCCATTATAGTAGACTGCTTGAGTATGAGTAGGGCCTACATGGCTCATATCGGAAATGGGTGCACACTTCCCTGATGTTGGTCATGATAGGGTTTTCAATATTGACTACACCCTAGGGAGTGGACGCATTCCTGGTGTTTCAATACTTGATAGTGAATGCTATGAATTATGGTTACAATTTTAGAGCAACAATGCTGATGAGTTTGCCTATACTACTTGTGTTGTCAGCTTAAACAGATGCAATTTGGTGTTGCATACTAAAGAAGCAAGGTAAAAGGTTGTTGTGAGGGGTTGTGGTGGAAGGGTTGATGTGTATGAAAGGATGTTAAAGAGGTTGTGGAGGTTGTGGGGATTTTGATGAAGGGTTGTTATATGCCTAATAAACCGATTCGGTGTACTGGTTTGGAATTTGTTACTTGGATGTTGTGAAGGTGTTGATGAAAGGGTTGTTATATGCCTATGGCTCCATAGTAGAGCCTTGACCTATAAATGGTCGTGGTGAAGTTTCCTTCCAAGTCAGCGTGAAGGTGTACTAGTTGGACATTAATTATTTGATGTTGTGGAGTAGCCTGCGTGCTGGCTGAACATCCAAGTCCATAGGCGATCCCAAGGCTTGCAAAGCAAAGCGGGACCCTGTGGACCAGAGAGGAAATGCACAATACAAATAAGTATTTGGTTTTCTTGCAGCTTCTTGCTTATGAATATACATGTGTATATGATTTGGTTATGATTTCCTAAACTCTTGTTTAGAGATAAACCCTATGAAAATAAACTAAACATGTGAATTGATTCAATGTTTGAGTGTAGGTATTGTTGGAAGCAAGGATTATGAAGGAATCCTAGGGATGCATGTGGACATGTGACCGTCCTAAAGAGCTCAGCATGAGCAGTAATGAAAGATGGTTCTAGTGGAACTGTGTGGGTCCTAGAAGCCAATAGTTGTAGACAAACCATGTGGAGGGACTCCATGGTTGAGAGGCCTGGAATAGACCACAAACACTAGGTGTCATAGCCAAGAAGGACAGGTCAAGCATTCACATTGAAGTGAAAGAGGTTAGGAGCATGAAAACCACAGTGGTGGTGTAGGTTCCAAAATGGAACAAAACTAAGAGGAGAAAACTCGTATTGCTCTCTCTTTCCTTTTTTTATTGATGCGTTTATAAAAACAGAAAATGGTTTGATGCATGTCATGACTTGAAATGATTGTGTTAATTGCTTGAAATAACTATGAATGTTGAATTAATGAATTTCCTGTGAATGGATGAACATGAAGGAATTCATGTGTATGTTGGGAAAGCATGGAAAGTGTGAAAGTCTCATGGGTAAAGCATGGACTACGCATGTCAATGGGGCAATGAATTGATTGATCTTAATTTTTATATTATGCTTAGCCTAACAAAAATTACAATGATGTATTTCATAGGAGAGAAATTGAAGCGATTGGTTGCAGTTGATACAAGCAAGTGTTGCTAGTGAGAAAAAAATGGGATGATGTGTACATTGGCCATGACAACATACCAAAAGCTAATTGTTGGGCCCAGGTCCGGACAAAGTTTTGGTAACACCTTTTTTTATAAGCAGGGAAAGTTGAGCTGAGCACAACTCAGAAATATAATTTTGTCTAAGTGTTGAAGATGCCGCAGAGTTGTGCGCAGCATCCAAGTTTTGATCAGGCTGCGAAGCTGTGCACAACATTCAAATTTTGGAAGCACCGCAAAGAATGGTGTTCTGAGGAAGCAGTGCTGCAAAGCAGTCAGGACACGTGGAGCCAGCAAAGCGGAGTGCTGGACAAGAATCATGTGCAGGTATCGGATGGACCAGTAAGGGTCTAAGTTTTGGAAAGATGCTCCAGGAGTGCCGAGCGAGGGCATGAGCAAATCAGGCGCGTGCCAACAGGTCACTTTCTCTAAACCATTCACCTCTAATGGTTTCGCCCACCAAGCATGCCAAGACGTCGCTTTCCTCAACAAACTCATGCATTGGTCTCCTACCTGATTTGCTTGTGCCCCCGCTCGGCACTACTGGAGCATCTTTCCAAAACTTAGACCCTTACTGGTCCATCCGATACCTGCACATGATTCTTGTCCAGCACTCCGCTTTGCTGGATCCACACGTCATGACTACTTCGCAGCACTGGTCTTCGCGGTGCTACCAAAATTCGGGTGTTGTGCACAGCTTCGCAGCCTGATCAAAACTTGGATGCTATGCTCCACAGCATCTTCAACACTTAGACAAAATTATATTCCTGAGCTGCGCTCAGCTCAGCTTTCCCTGCTTATAAAAAAAGGTGTTACCAAAACTTTGACCTGACCTGGGCCCAACACTAATGGATTTGGCTAAAACTCTTCTTCAAACAATTTCCAAGACCCAAGAAAATCTGGGAGAATTGCTCAAGCTACAAAAGCAGCAGAATGAGATGAACCATAAGGTTTTGCAGTACTCTATTTGTCTGCAAAGACAAGTAAAAATAATTCTGGAAACAATCAACCGAGTAAAGGACAATGGATCAATGAGGGAACATTCATCCAATCGGTCCATTAAGAAACGTTCCAGGTGGGAAGACTCAAAGGGAATTGAGCAGGAAAAGATAAAGCATCCAATGAAATGTTGGAAATGTGGAGGGAATCATTGCCTCTGCAACTACCCAACAAAGGAACATCAAGAGGATAGCAGCCATAAAGTTTTCATACTTGTCAATGAGCTAGAAGATCAAAACCAACATGAGCATCTTGTGGAAGCCAAAGGACTTGGTCCTGAAAGTTCAAGTAAAGGATAGAATGCAGGGCAGACCTGCAAAAGTTTTGAAAATTTTGGACGTATAAGTTGTATATGCATTCCTAAGTTAAGGAACACCGAGGACGGTGTTATTCTAAGGGAGAGGGGATTGTAATACCCCATTTTGACCCTTAGGATATATTAGCTTTTAATGTAAACATTGTGTACATGTCATGCATGTTTTCCTATCATGGAGCTCAAGGCCAAGGCGCCGTTAGTGGATGCTCATAATTTTAGTGAAAAGGAAAGTATTAGATATTATGTTACCCATGTGCTATTAATCCATGGAGCATTGTAAAAATGATGTAAATAAATATCATGCAATAAAATACCAAAACTGGCTATGGAAGCAACTAATGAGAAGGGGCCATGTGTATCCACTAGGGAGTGTATTGGAGAAAACTCACTATGGCTTGGGAATACCACAACAAACAGATGACTACCAGAAATCAACTCAATTCTCAAAACAATGCTATCATAAATGACAATGTTAAGATAATGGAGAAATGTAACCAACCTCGATCCAAACATTTGATGTAGATCCCCGTTGGAGTTTTCAATCCATGCACTTGAAATCTGCAAATTAGTCTTGACAGCCAATATCCAACAAGTACATATAATATATAAATGACATTAACATTATCGATAACAATGGTCCATAATATCACAAGCAAATGTAACCCAATGTATAATAAACAACATTTACAAAATGATGGACAAGAATATGAGTATTTCTATTAATTAACAAGAAGAAGTACAAAGTGATACGACCTCTTGCCGGCAACCAATATGAACCAAGATCTGGATCAATCCACTTGTGCCTCCACCACTTCAATCCTCCATGAATGGAAAAATCAAACTAGATAGGAGTTTGGAAGGTGAACATAAAGGGTTCACAACTACAAGGATCAATGAGTGCAGACTCAAGATAGGGAAAAAATCCACTAGAGTTCTCTTGCTATTCCCTTCTCCTCCCGTCCATATGCCATATGTGCTCAATATATAGTCCTCTCAAAGGTAGGTGAAAGGACACATCGAGACATTACTTGGTAAGATGGAGAGCCAAAGGTCACCCAATGACCACTTTTTGGGAGTAAAAAGTAATAAACTAGTGATTTTTACCATTTTACTTGATACCCGCGGGCTATAGTGATGCAACTCACAGGTACGCATGCTATAATGATGCAACATGCGGGTAGGATTAAAAATAGGGCAAAATAGTGTCTTTGAAGGATATAAGTTTATCTGAGTCATTGAAATGGATCCTACAAGCCAAATAATGTTGATGCTCACAGGGTGGAAGATTACGATGTAACAGATGCCCCCTAATGTGTGAGGTCAGAGACTGATGCTACGATTGCCGAAATACATTATAAAACTCAAAAGTGGAGTGATGGAGACACAAGTGGAAAGAGCAGCTCACTCATCATAATACAATAGTATCCCTGAATACATGTCAGTATAGTACAACAATCTCATACAATGGCCATGAATAGGCAGTACATAGTGAATACATGTCATAAGTGATCATAGCCATGACCCCTCTACAGTAAGATAGGGTCTCATGTTGAAAAGGAAACAACTGGTGAAAACTAGAGGTAAAAAGTGCTTATATCTGAGAGGTGATATCTTAGATGTAAAGTCAAATTCATATGTAGCATACTGAATGCCACAATCGCCTGGGGTCTTCTACACAAGTCTTCGACGGTGCAAGTCCCATCAAGTGAATAAAGGAGTTGGGGTCGAACCTGATGAGACATCTTCTGATTACCGGCCAATGATGTATACCGTTAACAGACGCAAGATGACCCACCAATAATGAAAATGGGCATCAGAGCACAGAGCACAATCATCGGAGTGTGAATAAATGGGTTGAAGTTGAACACTAGGATGAATCCATCGATCAGGGGACATTGATGTATTCTCAAAACTGTCGATGGCGAGATAACCTGCCACTAATGACTGTAAGACTCAAGGTACTCAACCAATATCTCAGCCTCAAGTCCCGGAATAAGTGGGTTGAAGTCGACAGAATGAGACTCGCTGGAAGGAGGGCATTAAGGCATCCCCCATCAACCAGCACGAGGTACCAGCAATGGTGAAAGATTTGGAAGATCTCAAGTGAAACAGACTGACTCAATAAGGATGGTCGACATGCAATAGTCAAGAGATCTGAGGAGTGGCCGACATTGGTTCAGGACTTCCTTTGAACAATATCATGAGCAGATGGATAGACTCAGGTAGCATAGACTTGACATAAACTGTGCAATGCAGGAGGCATTACAAAGGGCTCCATAATGACTGGAAGCTTAACCAATCGGTGGAGAAAACTAAAAAAAAAGTACAACACATAAGGTCCAACTATAGTCTCGACTCATAATGTATGGAGTGGAATGAATGCTCTGTTCAAAGGCGACACAATAGCTGCCAACAAGAAGTAGTAACCATAATCCCGTCCGGCTTTTTGGAATATTTGATTTTTTTGGTCTTTTCCATATTTGGGAAAAGTTTGAAAAATAATAAAATTGCTTACAATACAACAGGTGAGGGAACGAGTGTCAAATGGCTAGCAGACTAGTCCCAAGTAGTGGAACATACCTATGTTAGTTGGTGTACCCTATAAATAAAATCAGTCTAATAAATTTTAAGATTAAGCGTTAATTTTAGTGGCTGTGGTTATTCAAGAGATATGATCGTGAAACTAGTGATGTGTAGACTCAATAGTATGCAAAATCAACCAACGATTCTGAAATAAAGATGCAATATTTTATCTTTTTGATGCACAAGAAGAACCTAAATGAAGGCAATAAGCACTCAATGCAAGATGCAGTACATGAAAGTAAAATATTTTTGTATTTTCGCTTGTAAACAAGAAGGAAAATGCAAAAAACTAAATGTATATTTTTGTATTTTTTCAATATAAATTGAATAAAAAAATGCAAGCAAAATCCTACTATTCAGTCATTGAAGTGCCGAGAAGATCACTAAGACAACCCAGCAAATCCTAAACAATAAGACTCAGCCAAAGGAATGAGCTCAAAAAGAAAAAACCAAGAGGCTAAATCCAAAGATTGGTAAAAAACCAAGAAGGCTCAACCAAGAGAAACGAAGAGTTCTAGTCACAACCAAGTCATGAAACAGTCAAGAAAGAGGCCAACAAAGACTCAGGAACAACCAAATCCAACCCAGCAACAACCAATAGCCATAAACAAACAAAATCCGTAGTTGTACACTACTGTCGAAGGAATACCTGCGGGTACCCACGAGCAGTAGAGTAAACAGAGGCAGATATATGCGAGCTGAGCTAAGCTAGCCCGCGGATGAAGAAAGGAAAATGGGAAAATAAAGAGTCCAAGGGCTCAGAAAAGAAAAAAAAAAAAAAAAAAAACAAGTTTTCTATGGTGTATCTTAATGGCCAATCAGTGACACAAAGCTTCGATAAACAACAACTCTAATTAAGGACTAATGCTCAAAAAAATTTCCAAACATGGATGTTTTTCCCAACGGAGTAGCCATTTCTGTATTGGAGAAAACTCACTATGGCTTGGGAATACCACAATAGACAGATGACTACCAGAAATCAACTCAGTTCTCAAAACAATGCTATCATAAATGGAAATGTTAAGATAATGGAGAAATGTAACCAACCTCAATCCAAACGTTTGATGTAGATCCCCGTTGGAGATTTCAATCCATGCACTTGAAATCTGCAAATTAGTCTTGATAGCCAATATCCAACAAGTACATATAATATATAAATGACATTAACATTATCGATAAAAATGGTCCATAATATCACAAGCAAATGTAACCCAATGTATAATAAACAACATTTACAACATGATGGACGAAAATATGAGTATTTCTATTAATTAGCAAGAAGAAGTATAAGGTGATACGACCTTTTGTCGGCAACCAATTTGAACCAAGATTTGGATCAATCCATTTGTGCCTCCACCACTTCAATCCTCCATGAATGGCAAACTCAAACTAGATAGGATTTTGGAAGGTGAACATAAAGGGTTCACAACTACAAGGATCAATGAGTGCAGATTCAAGATAGGGAAAAAATCCACTAGAGTTCTCTTGCTATTTCCTTATCCTCCCATCCATAAGCCATAAGTGATCAATATATAGTCCTCTCAAAGGTAGGTGAAAGGACACATCGAGGCGTTACTTGGGCAGATGGAGAGCCAAAGGTCACCCAATGACCGCTTTTTGGGAATAAAAAGTAATAAACTAGTGGTTTTTACCATTTTACTTGATACCCGCGGGCTATAGTGATGCAACTCGTAGGTACGCATGCTATAATGATGCAACATGCCGGTAGGAATAAAAATAGGGCAAAATAGTGTCTCTGAAGGATATAAGTGGATCTGAGTCAGTGAAATGGATCCTACAGGCCAAATAATGTTGATGCTCACAGGGTGGAAGATTATGATGTAACAAGGAGTGGTGAGGGGGTTGTGGGATTGAACCATAGGCTTCCAAATGTCATTTTGAGAACCCATTTGACTTTCCTTGCTGACATTTAATTCTGTGTAAGAAATTTGTTGAGGAAATTAGTCCATGGCTTCAATGGAGCATAGGCAGCCCAGAAATTCGTATGGCAGAGTATGGGCTCTGTTTTCTTGACCCACAAGTCACTCTACCTCAAGGGAATTCATTTTACCTCATTCCCATTCCATTGTTGAAGATGCAATCTTCATTTTCCATCCATTACACATGCCCAACAATGAGAAAAACCAAAAATCGCAACATTGCAAGAACCCACGTTTTGAAGTGCCATAAACACCCAGAACTTGGTATTGACAGTGAAATCCAATGGGGGGTCCATATATATGAACCTTGGGGCGAAATTGAGAGCATTATCTACCCCGAAATCCATTGGGAAACCCATTTTTTATAGCCTAGAAATCCAATGACGGGATTGAGTTATTCGATGACACAATTGTGAGAAATCCAAGTGTGGATGTTTGAACAGAGGATTGGATTGCTTGAATTTACCTTGAGATGTTTGTAGCTCTGTGGTTGAGCTCACTGGCTTAGCATCCTCCTCATTTGTCTCTTGCATGCTTGATAAAGCCAACTGTGCGTTGGCTTAGTATGACTGTGTGTGTGAGATCATGGTTGTGAGTGAACCTGTCTAGTTCCTCCTCAGTGGATACACATCCCAACTTGGGGGTGATCTCTCAGCTGAAAGAATACAGGTTGGACAGAGACCTATGGTTGGGTGGAACGTTCTCTCACATCGCCAGTTGTTTGGACAACTTCATCATAAAGATAAGTGTTCTATGTGGTTAAAGTCTATTCATTCTGTGTTATGTTCTGCATGTTTAATTATTCATGTTATTTGAATGAAATGATTATCTTAAGCTAGTTGGCATGAAACCTGTGCATAGCATGAGAATGGGATTGATTATGGAATGATTGTTTCATTATTATGCCCGAAAGAAATAGGCTGATGTATTCCCTTCTGTGTGGATGTTATTATGGTTATTCTGTTGTGTTTATATTGGGTATGATTCTGCACTACATTTTAAGATAAGTATTCTTTGTGTTTTGAGTTATGTTAATTCTGTGCTCTGCAATGTTTTAATTAATGACTATTGTTACATGTTGAATGCATGATAAAATGGTGTGTGGAAAGTTTGTAATTCCGCTGTGTTCATTAAGAATGATCTGCATGCATAAGATTTTATTTATTCATGAATTTTCTTACTAATGAGTGGGGTTGAGATTGTCAAATAAGCTCGGTATGTTTGGTCATGTTTCCTCCCTTGCAATGGATCGATGGGAGGGGACATGACACCTGTCCAAACCGCGCAGTCCTTGGATGCGCAGGTTGCACAAGTATCTTAGCTTGTAGATGCGAGGACCGTAACACAGTCTATCGTCACACAGTCTTCAACCTGCAGTGTGAGCCCGCACTGCACTACGCAGTAATTATGTTCGAGCAACTCATCACATCAATGTGGAAACCTGATTCCTCAATACTCCCATAGCTACACCTCGGGTGAGACCTCAGCCTGTTCGCAGGCTGTTTCCAAAAGGGCCGATGAGAAGGGGTTTTGTTGGTTCCTTGAAACCACGAAGAACCTGGGTCTACATTGGAAACCTCTAAATCAATATTTAAGCAAACAATATCCTCCAAGTTGGTTTCTTAGTCATAGATACTTCAAGAATGTTTACACTAAGTCTTAAGGTGGAAAGATTTAGGTGTAACACTAACCATAACTTTAGGTTCTAGGGGACACTTAGAATTAGCTGTCCCTTACTCCATCTCACATCACAACCCGTAGGATCCGTGAGGAATTAATCATTACATTTTAATTTATGTCTAGCAGTCTATGGATTTAGCATATATTTAACCACTTATTTTTAGGCCTTTATAACCCTTTTTGGATTTTGCATGTGCTTAGAAGCACAACTAATCGCAGCTCATATCCAAGGTGCTTTTAATTTCACTTTCCATAGCCCTCTTTCATTGTATTGAGAAGCATAGTTTTAAACTATTTCCATGAGATTTCATAAGAGATATAACAATAGTTTCCATATGTAATGATGGTAGTACAATTTGCTTCAGGTTTTATTCAACACAACTCAAGCAACTGGGGGGATTCTCCACAATCAAGACCAAACATCGGGGCAACCAACTAGAGTGATCAAGGTATCAAATCCAACTCACCAAAGGGTAAGTTCTGTTTCCAGCTCAGAGCCGAGACACAAACTAACAAGGATGATATCCAAGATAGAGGCAAAAGTGGGGAAGTCCTCCATAGCACAGGCTGAGGTGTAATTCAGGGTAAAAACCAATCAAGGGAGATGATGGGTGGATGGGGAAAGTAAAGGTGATGTCTAAGCTAGCAATCCATAAAGGTGGGAATGATCATGTCCAAACTCCTAAGAGGGTAAAACCAATGAGTATAAAACAAAAGCTTCTAATTATGAGCAATAAGTCCATTTAGATAATGAATAACAACCATATCCATATCATATATATATATACTACCAGAGCATGATCACTAGATACTAAGTCAAGCTACCAAGATGACCAAAAGTGAAAGATAATCAAAACCAATGCACACCATATACCTGCTGGGCCATATACCTATACCTACCATCCGGAACATCTATAACCACTGAAAACACTGTTGTTGAAACTCTGGGCACTGCACTGCTCTATATGGGATAAAAGGTCACCTCGATCATCAAATCTGAGCTCAAGAGGCTCAATATTGGCATAAGGTTTATTGTTGTTTGATATGGGGCTGCTCTGATATGTGAGTGATCATAAAAATTACTGCTCATCATAGGCTGATCTCACTAAAACTATGTAAAAGCCAAGCTACTATGGATGTGATAACAGGACCAACAAAGCCATCTTTGGATTTATTTGTCACAACGTTTTCCTATATGGTTGAGCATCCTTTTTCAATGGTATGGCATGCTCGATGATGTCCTTGTTTTAAGTCTTCAAAACATGGTAAGGCCATGCAAAAATGTCTTTGAACTCATGGATCAAAATTTCAAGTTCTTTCTTTTTTCAATGGGGTGAGCCTTTTACCGATTTTCACGAGCCTTGGATACTTGGGAAACCCAACTTTGATTTCTTCATAGTCTTTTGGTTGGTGAACCCCTTCCTTTTTCTCTTTGTACTTATTTATGTCAAATATTTTCTCCATTTGAAATCGTTAAGGGGAAACGAAATTTGTGATTTTCTTGTCCGGCGAACCTTCCTCATCCCATTCAACTTTGTAATTTTAAAATTATGCCAAATTGTTCATGAACCTCCATATTTGTTTGTCATCAACAAATAGCTTCCAATTTCCCAAGTTATTTAGCGCAAAAGGCCTAAAAACTATTTCCATCTTTCCCTTCTCTGTAAGGCCCTCGCAAGGATATAGTTTAGAAGCGAAAACTGCTAGCACACCGACTTGTTCATTCTGAGCTCGAGGAACCACTTCTAATGATAATTCATCAAAGTATTCCATGGCCAAGTGAACCGCATACCTGTACCTTTTCAATCCTTCATTCATACAAGCAAAATTTTCTTTAACTTGCATCATAATCAGGTCAGAATCCCATATAATTTTCAAAATCTTGATACCACAATCTTTAACTAATTCAAGCCGATGTAAGAGAGCTTCATACTCTACTACATTGTTAGTACCATCAAATACTAAATAGAAATCAAATAGGAATTATCACCAGAAGGGGAATTTAATACAAAACCTGCCCATACCTGATCGGGACTTGGCCCCGTTGAAGTTTATTGTCCAAAATTTGTCGATAGTTTGTTGAGGGGTAACGTTAGTGGCACAAACAGTGTAGGACCCAATATTTCCTTGAAAGCAAACTATTTCATTGTTTGGATCTTTTGGGTCTTCCATGTGATAGCTTCTAATCGGTTCTCTATGAAATACCACAAAGGTACTGTTATCACACAACTTTGTTGAAATATTGTAACTTCGAAGAATATTCTATTGTAATTTATTCAGAGATGTTTTATTCCTCCGTCGGGATGTTATTATTGTATTTGGTCATCATAGAGTCATGAGGTAAAACCTCCTTTGTAAGTCGGGTCGATAGAACCCTCCAAAAAGTAATATTATATTTCTTTGAGTCTTCCTAGGTAATTCAGCCCAATTAAGTTTGTTGGGGCCGACCTAGTTAGTGAAAAATTCAAGTGGAAGATAAAGTATAAATAGAAGTGATGTGCTCCTCATTTGGACACACACACTCACTTGTGTAAATCTCATAGGAGAGAGAGAGAGAGAGAGATGCAAGGAGAAGGAGCACTTGTTTGGGGTTTTGTCTTTGTACTTTTGATCATCTATATTGAGGAAGTTTTGCTTGGTTTTCTTCCCCCGGGGGGTTTCCCAGGATAAATCTGTGTCTATCTTGTGATTGTGTTTCTTTCAGTGATCCCGTATATTCTATTGTTGTGAAATTGAATTGAATACTGATTTTATATATCTTACCATATTGAATCTTAACATGGTTTTAGAGCTAACCTGAATAGGACAACTTTCACAAGGTGAAACTCTCTCTCTTCTCCCTCCGACAATAAATTAGGGTTTCTGTCAAAGTTGGAATTTTGGAAATCTGATTGCATAGAAAGGTGCACCTCTCCAAAAGAGAAATTTTGAGCCCTAGATCAAAATTTATGAGTGGGTAGATCTCCGAGAAAGTCAAACCCTAGTTTGACTTTGGACCAGAAAAACTAGAAAACCAGATAACCAGAAAACTGCAAAAACTGCAGATCAGAATTTCGCAAGTCAATTTTGAGACATGAAAATTTGGAATCTCCAGAAACCAAGTGTACCATTCAATTTGCCTTAGTCAAGCGCATCTCCTGGTAAGGTTAGTTTTTCATTTTAAGAAATTTCATTTTTTGGTGACCTCCTGGATAAGATGGCCCCAAGCACTAAGCTTGAGGATAAGCTAGAAGGCATAGAGAATTTCCGAGCATGGAAATATTGGATTGGCCTTATTCTTGAAGAGAATGATCTTTCCAAATATATCGAGAAAGAAGTTGTAGAACCTGAAGAGGGTGAAGCTAAGGAGAGAAGCACAAGAAGGCCTTAATTAGGGCAAAGAGGATCATTGTTGATTCTATCAAAGACCACTTGATTCCTCAAGTGTCATCCAAGAAGACCCTGAAGGATATGTATGATGCCCTATCCAGGATGTATGAAGGAAGGAACATCAATAGGAAGATGAATTTGAGATCTCAATTAAAGAGTACCAAGATGTTCTAAGGAGAATCCATCCAAGACTACTTCACAAGGGTCTCCCAGTTCAAGGAGCAACTAGAAGCCATTGGAGACTCCCTTGATGAACATGATCTAGTTATGACTGCTCTCAATGGTCTCACTAGAACTTGGGATTCATTCATCCAGACTTTGTGTGCCAGAAAGGAAAGCATGAAATTGGACATTGTATGGGAAGATTGCATCTAAGAGGAGGCTAGAGTAGCCAATAGAGAATCTCTACTTAAAGAATATGATCAAGCCCTAGCCACCCATATCAAGAGAGGAAGGAGTCAATATAAATTCAAGAAGGAAATCCACAAGGAGTCTCAACCTCCCAAGAAGTTCCAAAGGACAAGAGGAAACAATCCAAGAAGAAACTACTCCAACTTTCAATGTTTCAATTGTGACAAGCTAGGACACATTGCCAAAAATTGTGTTAAATTTTCTGAATTTACTTCAATATGATCTAGGATCTTAACTGAGAGAACAACATGTACAGCATATCAATCATGGAGACAATAATACAAGCACACAAGAGACACAAAGATTTACTTGGGGAAAACCATAAAGGTGAAAAACCCCAATAACTTCCTCAGAGATAGATAGAGCAATGATACAACCAACCAAGAGAGATAGCCATAACCTAGCAGCAGATCCTCCTCCTCCATAAGTGCACCACTCCTCCTTGAGTGCATGTGTGAGAAGTGAGTGAGCAAATAGAGTGCCTCCCGCACTCTATTTATACTTGACTTGACTTGCCTTTTTTTACCTAACTCATGTAGGCTCGAACTTAACCACATAACATAATGTTGAGTGGGCCGACCCCCAATAGGGTGGTCTAATAACCCTTTGACCCACATGGCCGACCCCCAATAGGGTGGTCTAATAACCCTTTGACCCACATGACTTATACAGGGCCGACCCCAAATAAGGTGGTCTAATAACCCATCAAGTATAAGTTACGACACTTACAATATAAATGACGACACTTCCTTATAGAGGAATAATACCATCTCTATAGGAATACAATATACATATATGTGAAATACATTCCGAAGTTACATATACATCAACACTCCCTCTTAACTAGGAAGGTATTTCTCAGCACAGTTCTTCTAGCACAAGTCATCTTCTTTGGATCATCGTCACTGGATAATCGTCATCATGTCATCATCATCATCGTCACTGCTGCTGCTATCTCAATCAATCTCTGAATCTACTCGTCATAGGAAGTTCTACAGAGCCAGTCCTTTTTCATACTGGATGTAGGCCCACCACCTGCAGGTCTTCATCATCACTGGCCATACTATGGAATCCTCAGGACTTATTACGTGCGTCACAAAACCTGGTTGCAGCATCCCAGGCTATTACGAGCACACAGCTCTACCTGTAGGATCTCCCAGGAGCACATTACATGTGACCCATCACAAAACCTGGCTGAAGCATCCCAGGCTGTTACGAGCACGCGGCTCTACCTGTCGGATCTCCCAAGAGCACATTACATGTGATCTCACCACAAAACCTGGCTGAAGCATCCCAGGCTGTTACGAGCACACAGCTCTACCTATCGGATCTCCCAGGAGCACATTACATGTGGTCCACCACAAAACCTGGCTGAAGCATCTGAGGCCTTTTTCATCCTGTCCAGATCTCCCAGGAGAAAATTACATGTGGTCATGGCAAAACCTGGCTGAAGCATCTGAGGCCTTTTTCATCCTGTCCAGATCTCCCAGGAGCAAATTACATGCCATAGGCCAAAACCTTGCAAGAGCATCTCAGGATGTTACGGGTACACAACTCCGACCTGAAATCTCCCAGGGCACAAATTACATGCTTTCCTGCACAACCTGATCCACGGCCACAAAGTATCATCTGATACTCATCAAACATCATCCTGATGTACACATGATCATCCTGATCATCATCACTGCAACATCCTGCTGCATGTCATCTGGAGAAGCTCGTCATCCACGATCATCCAAGTATCCACCTGATACATACATAGATACATGATCCACACAATGTATTCATCAACATACATGATCCACCTGATCATACAAAGATACATGATCCACACAATGTATCCATCAGCATACATGATCTACCTGATCATACAAAGATACATGATCCACACAATGTATCCATCAGCATACATGATCTACCTGATCATACAAAGATACATGATCCACACAATGTATCCATCAGCATCCAACATGATGCGTTCATACAAAATACATACACATGATCCATCCGATCATAACCAGCATCCAAAATGATGCATATACAAAATACATACACATGATCCAACCGATCATATCCAAGCAGAAACCAGAACATCCTCCTGATGTTCATCATTCAACTCTTACATCCACAGCCATGTGAAGGATCCCCCTTCCAACATGCTTGGAATGGCTTCAGCAAATGTGTTCATCACTTCTTCCTTGAAGTGTCCTCGATCTGAAGCACGCCAAGCCTCTCTCTGAAGTACTCGAACTTCACCCTGGCTAGTGGCTTCGTCAGCACATCTGCAATCTGCTCGTCCGTCGCAACATACAGGAGCTTCACATCTCCTCTCTGCACCATATCCCTGATATAGTGATATTTGATCTCTATGTGTTTCGACCTGTCATGAAACACTGGGTTCTCGGATAGCTTCACACAACTCTGGTTATCACAGAAGATACCAGTAGCATCCAGTGGGAGATCAAATAACTCAGACAGTAGCTTCCGTATCCATACTGCCTCACAACTAGCTGAACAGGCTGCAACATACTCAGCCTCTGCTGTACTCAGTGCTACACAGGACTACTTCCTACTAAACCAAGAGATCACACCTGATCCCATATTGAAGCAACACCCAGATGTGCTCTTCCTATCTGCAGTACTGCCAGCCCAATCTGAATCAACATAACCCTGTAGGTTAAACTTTTGATTCTCCTCATACCTGAGCCCATAATCCACTGTACCCTTCAGGTACCTCAGAACATGCTTTACAGCAACCAGGTGAACACTCCTCGGATCCGTCAGGAACTGGCTCAATGTGTTCACAGCAAAGCAAATGTCTGGTCTCGTGTTCGTCAGGTACATCAAGGACCCAATCATCTGACGATACAAAGAGACATCAACCGGCTCAGATGAAGCATCACATAGAAGCTTCAGATTCGATGCCATAGGTGTGGCCATATGCTTGGAGTCCATCATCCCGAACCTCTTCAGGATCTCTACTACATACTTCCCTTGTCCAAGGAAGATTCCATATGCACTCTGCCACACCTCCATGCCAAAAACAAATAGTGCATCATCCCCAAGTTCTTCATCTCGAACTTGGAAGAAAGCTTCCGTTGCGTGTCGGCAATCAATCTATCTTTACCTGTAACAAACAGGTTATCTGCATACAAAAGTAGTATCACTGGATTGCCTTCTTCAACCTTGTAGAAAAGGTTGGAATCTGCTTTACTCTTGGTAACGCCCAAACTGGATAGAAAGTTGTCTATCCTACCATACCAAGTTCTGCACACATATATGACTACACCATGCTGTCTTGAGATCCATCTAGTGCATCTTCTATTTCATCACTTTTATATTTCTCAATGCTGCCATCTGCAACATGCTTGATCTGATAGTTCCATTTGGAAGTCATAACAAACTTCCCTTCACGTCTTGGGACTACATCCCAAACATCATTCTTCATAATCGACGAATCATGGCATTCTTCCCGTATCCTGGGAACTTCAATATCTTCAATAGATAATTTTGTTGCTGAACAAATGTTGTAGTTCTTCTTTTGTAGGAGATGGCATATGATCTTTCCTACACAACAAGTTTAAATTACATGATTAGAAAACATCTCATAGTTTTCAGAACAAATTCTTACACATAAAGAAATATGTCATACAGTCATGTAATTATCTTAGCCAATGCTTCAATACAACATTTATCCATATCCCGTAACTTTCTAGATGCCTTCCAATCTCTACCAGAACATTGTTAAGAGTGTGCACAACTCCCAACATGTCAGCAAAGAGGTTTCATTCTAGATAAGTAGCAATGGAATGTTGTACAGTTCCATAGGCCACTTACCCATGTATATTAGTAGTATACTGTTCATCAATGCAACTATTCTAATATGCACAATACATATCCTAAGTCTAGGAACATGAGCATATACATTATTGAACAATTTTATTTAAACAAACAAATATGCATGAAATGATAATTAAAAATACTTATCTTTGTTTGTTCATTGGGTGGACTCCCTCTGAGTCTTCGCTTCCTTGCAGGAGCTGCTGGAGTCCTAATCTGAAGTAGCTTCTTCTACACCTTTCTGTTGTGGGATGTAGAGAGATGGACAACTCCCTCTGAATATCTGCATCCTTGCATAAACCACTAGAGTGTACTCCCTCTTGATCTTTGCTTCCTGGAATACCTGTCCTTGAACTTATATACATTCTCGATCCCTATGCATGCTTGTTAGTATCATCATTGTGTTATCCTCTAGGTCTAATATAAAATCATACATTCATTAGTATACTATTAAAACACAATAATCTCAAGCATGTATAGTCATGATCATTTCAAACAGAAATAATAAGCATTAGCATTCAAGGATTCTTATGGTTAGTCAAATCATAAGAAACATAACATGTCTAAACCTGTAATTACTCAAGCCTATGACTCTTCAGGTTAGTTGAATCATCAATCAAGATAAGAGATATAAAATGCATAAAACCTGTGATTATTCAAACCTATACCATCATGATTCTTCTGGTTAGTCATATCATCAATTATGGTAAGAAACATAATATGCATACAATCATGATTATTCAAACCTATGACTTCATGAATAATCATTATCAACAACAGTATAAAATCCTAACACAAGGTAGGATTCTATCTTGATATAGGAAAAACATACCTGGATTAGCATGCTAGCTATTTATGTCTAACATACTCACATGATGTCTTCTTGTTCTTCTTCAATGACTTGTGCTAGTAACCTGTATATCTCATAGGTTAACTATTACAAAACCAAGTTATACATACCTCGTAAATGGATCTTCTATGAGATCCATGACAATGGATGAATCTTTGTCCTCATGTTATCATGATCATATGTTCTTGGACCAGAACATGATTTGTCTTTCTTGGTGTACCTTTCATGTTAGTAGACAACATAAACCTCATACAACACCATAATGCATTAGTACAATCATAAGTGTCAACACCCTAACCAATGAATATCTTCTATCATGCATTCATAATTTTGTTAAGGTGATACGAAAAATCTAAAATCAAAATTGTACTAACCGTAATAACATGAAGACAAACATACCATAAACTTCATCATGGACAAATATCAAAACATACCTTGATGAGTCATACCTGTCGAGATCGCTTGTAATCTTCTTATGTACGGCCTTAGCCTCATCTCCCTCTGAAACAGGAACTTCTTCACTCATGCATATGATCAATCCATCTTCTTCTAGGATTAACCCAATCCACTTGATTTGCAAGAACTGGACTTGGAGCTGGATATGGGTTTGTCAGAGAAACCCCAAAAATTCAAACTTTGAATTTCAAACTTTCGAAAGGATAGAAATATGCGCCTTGATGAGCTGATCAAACTGGTATATTCAGAATTTGAAAACTGCAAAGTTTCACTCCTCAATTTTGCCTTTGAAACTTCCGGATTCACTGGACGTGACCCTGAACTGGGGTTTGATGAAGCCCACTCTTCTGCCCAATAAAAATGTTTGATCCAAAGCTCCAAGCTTCTATTTTTCTGAGGAGCTTCCAGCCGTGGTCATAGATTTCAAAAATTCTCATTTTTACAGAAGCCCTAATTTTCCACTTTTCTGATCAAAGTCCCGAACTAGGGTCTAATCAAGCCCGGCCTTCTGCCCAACCAAAAATTCTGATCTTGGTCTCTAAATTTCTATTTTGATGAGTAGCATCCAGCCATGGTATCGGATTACAAAAATTCCAACTTTCTATGAAGCCCTAAATTCCGAAAGCCATGAATGAAGGTACTAAAAAATAATTCTGTTTTGACAGAAATATGTACCTGATTGTTTCTGGTGTAACTCCAAAATTTTTGATCCATAGGGTCTGAAAAAAGTTTCCTGAGATAGCCTGACCTGTTAGATTTCCATCCTGATAGGTCTGACCTCAATTGGATTTTCTGAGAGAGAGTTATGCCAAATGTCACAACGTGACCTGTTTTGGGATAATACAGGAGAGCGAACTTGTACGGCGTGCCATGTGTCACTGTTTCAACTTCGGCCTCTGAAAATATTTTCTGAGATAGCTCGGCCTGTTATCTTTCCATCCTGATAGGTTTGAGATCAATTGGATTGTCTGAGAAAGAGTTATGCCAAGTGTCACAAAATGACCTGTTTATGGGATAATACAGGAGAGCGAACTTGTACGGCGTGCCACGTGTCACTGGTTCAACTTCGGCCTCTGCAAAACTTTTCTGAGATAGTACAGTTTGTGTACTACCTGTCACTTTTTACTAAATTTCATTTGGAGCTTCCTAGCCCAATTTATGACCTTTTTCCCAAGGTCACCTGATTTTAACTCAGATCTGGAAGAGGCAGAAACCCTATATTGCACAGATCATAAATCACAAAGTACAACGAATTATAGGTTGTCCTTTGGACACAAGGTACCTAGAGATTTAATCTTCGTCTTGTAACAATTTCAGATCCGGAAACTTCTCCAAAACGGATTTATAGCGAAAGTGCTATGATGACTGGTTTTTTCTATATCAAGCCCTAGCATCGTAAGTGCAACAAGTGTAATACATGCCATATCATGCCTTCTTTCAGGCTAGCTCTGATACCATGTTAAATTTTCTGAATTTAATTCAATATGATCTAGGATATTAACTGAGAGAACAACATGTACAGCATATCTACAGCATATCAATCATGGAGACAATAATGCAAGCACACAAGAGACACAAAGATTTACTTGGGGAAAACCATAAAGGTGAAAAACCCCAATAACTTCCTCAGAGATAGATAGAGCAATGATACAACCAACCAAGAGAGATAGCCATAACCTAGCAGCAGATCCTCCTCCTCCATAAGTGCGCCACTCCTCCTTGAGTGCATGTGTGAGAAGTGAGTGAGCAAATAGAGTGCCTCCCGCACTCTATTTATACTTGACTTGACTTGCCTTTTTTTACCTAACTCATGTAGGCTCGAACTTAACCATATAACATAATGCTGAGTGGGCCGACCCCCAATAGGGTGGTCTAATAACCCTTTGACCCACATGACCGACCCCCAATAGGGTGGTCTAATAACCCTTTGACCCACATGACTTATACAGGGCCGACCCCAAATAAGGTGGTCTAATAACCCATCAAGTATAAGTTACGACACTTACAATATAAATGACGACACTTCCTTGTAGAGGAATAATACCATCTCTATAGGAATACAATATACATATATGTGAAATACATTCCGAAGTTACATATACATCAACAAATTGTACATTGAAGAAAGAAGAATACAAGAAGAGGAACAACAACAAAAGACATCATGCACACCTAGCTGAAGATGAAGATGAAGAAGAAGAGGAAGAAGCATTAAAAGAAATTTCAATTTAAAATAGGCCTTCCAAAAATAATACAAATTCCATGTCATCATGTATTATCCAATCAAAATTATTTAAAATTAAAAAAGGGAGAACTTAAAAAAATTGGAGGGAAAAAATAAAAACTACTTTTTTGGATCATATTTTCAACTTATCTCCTTGTCGGTTTACTCAAATTTCAAGCAGGAGGACTAATTGGATGCATAATTAAATTATCCATGCAATGAGTACCCATGTTGCTTACTTTCAACAACATCCACACCATGAAAAATTGAAAATACATTAAAAAACGTGTTTTCTCTCACTAGAAACACGCTTTTTTAATGTATTTTAAATTTTTCAAGGTGTGGATGTTGTTAAACGTATGCGAGATGGATTCTTGTTGGATGCATAATTTAATTATGCATCCAACAAGTCCTCCCGCTTGAAATTTGAGTAAACCTACAAGGAGATAAGGTGAAAATACGATCCAAAAAAGTAGTTCTTTTACTCTCTCTCTACTATTATTTTATTATTTTATTATTATTTTCATTAGGAGGCCCATTTTTTACCCAAATTTTCTCTAATGGAACTCGAATAAAACAAGTAAAAGAAGAAGATGCAGAGGTGTATGTATTATTTTCTGCACTCCCTGGGTCTGTGACACCTAGAGAAGATACATGGCTTATTGATAGTGGTGCTTCAAAGCACATGACAGGACAAAAGAAAACTCTGTCAAAACTTGAAGAGAAGAACTCTCCTCGGAAAGTATCATTAGGAGATGACTATCAATATCCTATAAAAGGAATTGGTGAAGCAAGCTACAAGCTTGATTCTGGAACCCCCATGAAGATGAAGGAAGTCTAATATGTACTAGGTTTGAAGAAGAGCTTACTCTCTATCTCAGCATTAGATAAGAAAGGATATAGGGTTGTATTCATAGATGGAAAGTACTTATGTGGCCCAAAGGAAAATCAATTGAAGATGCAGTTGTCATTGGTGAAGAATAAGGAGGGACACATAGATTCCTTTCCAGTAATCCCTGCAAGAAGACTAGGATCAAAAGAGATCCTACCAAAAAAATAAAGATAAGTATTTCAATTGTCATTTCTATCAAATTGTTTAAATGATAGTGTCCAGTTGTGTACACATTTATTTAGGGTGTGTGTTATGCATTGATATGCATGTGATGGGTAAGTAGCCTATGGTGCTATACAACATTTAATTGCTACTTATCTAGAGTGAAACCTCTTTGTTGACCTATTGGGATTAGTGCACACTCTTAATAATGTCCTGATAGAGATGAAAGGAATCTAGAAAGTTACCATATGAATGTGGGGTATGCATAAATGTTGTGTTATTGATATCATTATGACAGTGTTACTTATGCTTTATGCATATGTTTTGGAAACTATGAAATGTTTCTAACCATGCTATTGAATTTGATTTGTAGGAAGTATCATACAACGATCACCTACAAATCAAGAATGATGAGACTTGTTCCGTAGAGCAAATGACAATGGTTGTCCAGTGTTTATTCATATTCCAAAAGAGAAAAGAACCAAGTTGGATCCTTCCAGAAAGAAGGTAATATTTGTTGGATATTGTGAAGTCTCCAAATCCTTCAGAATATACATTACAGGATTCCATCACATGGAGATTAGAAGAGATGTAACATTTGATGAAGAAGCAACTCTCAAGAGATCCAAAAAGTGCCAACATGAAGAATTATATGAAAAAGATGTACCTCCCATAAATGTAGAAGTTGCACCCTCCCCCGAAGATGAAACACCATAATACCATGATATGCTAGACCCTTAAGAACCTCCCACTATGAATATGTCACGAAAGAGAAATCCTACTTGGGCAAGAAAAATTATATAAGAAGCAGAGAAGTATGCAGCTCCAAAAGGCTCCACAAGAGTAAGCAAGAAGCCAAAGCCATTTTTCAGTTATGTGGCTTTGATGTGTGATCTTGTAGATCAAGAACCTACCAATTATGAAGAAGCTATACAGAAGAAAGAATGGGTAGAAGCAATGATGGAAGAATACCAATCAATAATGAAGAATGATGTTTGGGATATAGTTCCCAAACCAGAAGGAAAAAGTGTGGTATATTCCAAGTGGATCTACAAGATAAAGCATGTAGCTGATGGAAGTATTGAGAAATACAAGGCAAGGTTTGTGGCTAGAGGATTCTCTCAGAAAGAGGGAATTGATTATGAAGAGAAATTTGCGCCAACATCAAGGTACACTTCCATTAGAACCATCATGGCACTTGCTTCCATTATGAAGTGGAGTTTACACCAGATGGATGTGAAGACATCTTTCCTGAATGGTGTGATTAAGGAAGAAGTGTACATAGAACAACCACAGGGATTTGAAGTTGAAGACAGATGGAGTCACGTATGCAAGTTGAAGAAGGCTCTATATGGATTGAAGCAAGCTCCTAGAGCTTGGTACAGAAGGATAGATAGATTTTTTACGAGATTGGGCTTTACCAAAAGTAAAGTTGTCCATAACCTTTACTTTAAGGTTATGGATGATGATGGAGTCACGTATGCAAGTTGAAGAAGGCTCTATATGGATTGAAGCAAGCTCCTAGAGCTTGGTACAGAAGGATAGATAGATTTTTTACGAGATTGGGCTTTACCAAAAGTAAAGTTGTCCATAACCTTTACTTTAAGGTTATGGATGATGAACCTGTCATATTATGCTAGTATGTGGATGATTTATTTCTGAGAGGAAATGAGAAACAGATTGTAGAGTGCAAGAAGAATCTCGCTGAAGAATTTGAGATGAAATACCTTGGATTGATGCACTATTTTCTAGGTCTGGAAGTATGGCAGAACCAAGAAGGAATATTTCTCAACCAGGGAAAGTATGCTACGGAAATCCTAAAAATATTTGATATGTTGGAATGTAAATCCATGGCCACACCCATGGATACCAACCTGAGGTTGTTATTTGATGAATCATCAAAGTTAGTGGATGTGACTCAGTACAAATAGATTAGGGTCATTGATGTATCTAACAAATACTAGGATAGATATATGCTTTGCTGTGAACACCCTAAGTCAGTATCTAGTTGAGCCTAGATGTGTTCACCTAGTAGCTACAAAGCATGTGATGAGATACTTGAAAGGTATGATAGAATTTGGTCTATACTATGTTGGAGATCATGACTACAGATTTATGGTTATACAAATGCAGATTGGGCTGGAAGTGTCTCAGACAGGAAGAGCACCTCAAGTGGATGTTATTGTCTCGTATCCGCAATGATCTCATGGTTTAGCAAGAAGTAGTCCAGTGTTTCTCTCAGCACAGCTGAAGCATAGTATATAGCGGCTCGTTTTGCTAGCTCTGAAGCCATATGGATTCAAAAATTGATCTCAGGTCTATTTGACCTGGAGTTGGATACCACAGTGATTCTATGTGACAACCAGAGTTGTATAAAGATGACAAATAACCATGTGTTCCATGACAAGTCAAAGTACATAGAAATCTGGTATTTTTACATACGGGATATGGTATAGAAGGGAGCTATAAAGCTCCAGTATGTGAGCACTGATGAGAAAGTTGTCGATGTGTTGACTAAACCTCTATCTCGATTGAATTTTGAGTAATTTTGTGACAAGCTTGGTGTGGTTCGAAAGGACCTTCCTCGAAAGGGGGAGCAGTGATGATGATGTTTCATTGGGATTGTATCATCCCTGGACATTAGTCCTAAAGTGATCTGCAGACTTTTGTCTCTGTGATGTGGTTGGGATTGTATCATCTCTGGACATTAGTCCTAAAGTGATCTGCAGAATTTTGTCTCTGTGATGTGGCTGGGATTGTATCATCCTTGGACATTAGTCCTAAAGTGATCTGCAGACTTTTGTCTCCATGATGTGGTTGGGATTGTAGCATCGCTGGAAATTAGTCCTAAAGTGATCCTCAGCATTTTGTCTCAGTGATGTGGTTAGGATTGCATCATCCTTGGACTTACGTCCTAAAGTGAGAGGGATTGATCATCCCGTAATTGGATCATGTGTGTTGCAGGTTATGTTGCTGCAGATGATGTTGTTACTGATCGAAAGATCAAGAGTTGTTGTTGATCGAAAGATCAAGAGTTGTTGTAGATGATCGAGAGATCAAATGTTGTTGTAGATGATCAAGTGATCGAGTGCTGCAAAAGATGAAGATCAAAGATGAAGAATCAGTGTTGTAGAAGATGATGCTCCAGTACTAAAGATGTTGAACATGTTCCAGTTGTTGATGTTGTTGAAGAAAATTTCCAATGATTTATAAATGTATCACCTTGATGTTGTTGATGATGCTCTCTCCCCCTACTCCTACAGTTGATGTTGTTGTTGTCAGTAGAATACCCTTCTCGTTAAGGGGGAGTGTTGAAACATTGTAACTTTGAAGAATATTCTATTGTAATTTATTCAGAGATGTTTTATTCCTCCTTCGAGATGTTATTATTGTATTTGGTCATCATAGAGTCATGAGGTAAAACCTCCTTTGTAAGTCGGGTTGATAGAACCCTCCAGAAAGTAATATTATATTGTGTTGATTCTTCCTAGGTAAGTCGGACCATTTTTGTTTGTTGGGGCCGACTTAGTTAGTGAAAAAGTCAACTAGAAGATAAAGTATAAATAGGGGTGATGTGATCCTCATTTGGACACACATGCTCACTTGTGTAATTCGCATAGGAGAGAGAGGGAGAGAGAGAGATATCTGCAAGGAGAAGGAGCTCTTGTTTGGGGTTTTTTCTTTGTACTTTTGATCATCGATATTGAGGAAGTTTTGTTGGGTTTTCTTCCCCTAGAGGATTTCCCAAGATAAATCTGTGTCTATCTTGTGATTGTGTTTCTTTCAGTGATCCTGTATATGCTATTGTTGTGAAATTGAATTGAATACTAATGTTATCTATCTTAGCATATTGAATCTTAACAAATTTGTAGATTCCGCTAATGACGATCGTATTTAGGACGGTAGAGGAGATAGGAAAATAAAGAGGTGACTTGAGAGGGCCTTGATCACCAAGATGGATTGGTTGTCATGCCAATCGAGTCACTCTCAGCTTCTTGCTATCCAAGCCCCAAATAACAAAGGGGGAGACCCTGATCTACTCCCAACAGGAGAGATCTAACCCAATGACCAGATCAAGCTATTCAATAGGGTACGTAAGGTGAGGGGTGAAGAAACCTAGATCTAAGGGACAAAGTCACTGTAGAGGCTTAGCAATATTGAGATTAAACTTTAGATGACTTAGATACAATGAATTAGAGATTAAGAATGGATCTAGGATCTAGATGCTAGGGTAAATGATTAAATTCAACTTCCTTGGGAAACGTGTACTTAAAATAATGAACATGGTCCCCAGTAGTGTATATGAGAGGGTTAGGTTTTCCTAGCACAGCTTAGAGGTAGATCTGACAATATCAAAGCACACAAGATCAGAAAACAACATACCAACTATCCGTAAGACAAGCCAACCAAGGAGGGCGCAAGCATGGAGAGATCAATGCCTAGGGGAAAGTGTAGATGGAGTCCACAGAGAAAAACTCCCTAGAGAACCCACCTAGAGCTAGGCCTAGAGATGAAAACCCATAAATGGTTCGCTGAAATTCCAAATAATTAAACCTAGAGAATTTTTAGAAGTTTTAGCAGTGAGAGTTTTAATGTAGATGATAGATGGGTAAGTTAAAGGAATAAATATGTACCTTGTGATGTGTACCTGGATGATGAGAATGAATTCCAGAATGACGAGGACTAATCCTGCAAAGATCAAATGAAAGTTTTGGTTTTTGTCTTGCTCCCACAATTTTCCCAAGAACCACAAGTGCACCCCTCTCTTCCTACAAAACCAAGGAGAAGAGCAATCAATAAGCAACAATGAAGGTAGATGCAAGCATGCAAGAAACAAGTAAAATGAAGAGAATAATTGGTACAAAGACAAAATCACTCCCTAAATAAACCAGATCTGAGAGAGAGAGACAATGTGAGTCTCCCCAACCAGTGCACCCCTCTTCCAAATCGTCCTTCACCTGCAAATAAAATATGGATCCAAAAATATGCAAGATATCCACCAAGATATTTCAATACAATGGAAAAGTAGTTTCAATCACCATAGCCAACATCCAACCCAAGATCACAAGAATTTCTCACAAAATATTTTTCTATTCCAACAGCCAAGAGACAAAAGTCCCTTTACAATGAGGGGGTATCTTCTTTAAATAGGAATGAGGGAGACTAAAAACCTAACCACTTTCTGTAAATTTTAATTAATCCAGAGATCACTACTCCCTCTAAATATCCCTAAGATCTCAAGCGGTTTGAGTCTCGATATCAGTACATACTCATAAAGATATAAACTCAACAACTAGATCTCTTTACAACATTTAAACACATGCAATCGCACATAAACACTGCATATACCCTGGAAACCCAAACCGAGGAAAACCAACAATCTATGGGGTTATCTTCTCTCTCGATCCCAGAGCATAAATAGAAAATAGACAAGTACAATAAAGTTACCTCAGAAGTAACTCAATCCCTGAACAGGTCAAACCCTAGAGCTGCATGAATCAGCTGATGCATGCATTGGGATAATGTGCCCTAACTATCAAAATGGATCTGAGACACTCTACAGGTAGCTAATACTGCACTACCACTCTCTACCCTCTACTCTGACTGCTCTGCAACTGGAGAAAACCAAACTTCTACTCTGAAGAATGCGACTTCCACTGCATGAAGAAGTGTGCCCTCCCCTCTGTATGTCTAATGCACATATCAAACCAGATATCAACAAATCTGAGTTGTGATCATCCCTAAACTTCCTCGAATGTTTAGGAAAGGATATCCTAGAAGTCTCATACTCTGAATCAGTCCATCAGGATCTAAATAAGCTCCTCTCTCCTTGGTAAATGTGCCCTCCTCCTCTAGAACACATTCTCCTCAAATCTTAGCTAAATCCACACTGATGGACTATCTCAGTCCACTGAATTGGGTGCCTAGTGTCTTCGAAGCTAGTGATCACTGATCCAGCTCAGATCTGATCACTCTCACTCCTGTAGCAGCTCCTTCCTCTCTCAGAAAGTCACCCTGCATGCACTGCTGCACCCTCCTCACTCTGGATCAATCAATCTATGAAATTCCCACTGAGTAACCTCATCCGAGGACCCCTTGCCTCTATAAATAATCTCACCAATGAATTAGGTTTACCAAAAACCTAATATCGGCGCAAGCAAAAAGTCACTTTTGCATGCATCCTATGATCACTGACAGGTCATGCAAAACTCATGCATGCAAAGGTCAAAACACCCAGAAGGTCCGCATGCATCCCCCAATGGACTTATGCCACTGAGTAGAGTGTATCTCACCCTCTACTCCATCCTAATGCCTATACAGCTATTGTACCTCCATATAAGGCATCTAAACCATGGAGGACATCCTGAGATACCATAAAATCTAACACTTTCTAAATGAGTGGTTGAGATCAAAAGGATATAACAATAATAATCAATGGCTAAGATGAGCCGGAAATACAATACATGGATCACTCAAAGAAAGGGGGATGTGTTTCCTCATTGACACCCTATGGGGGACGTATGACATAAAGTGACTAGGAAACACAACATAACAACTTGTTGGGGGGATCTAGGAGATAATATCTTCACTAGACTAATGCCCCAACTACATCAAATATAATATTCATCAATCAAGTGATAAAAATCACTAGGAAATTTTTTCCCAATAATACAATATAAACCCCAAAATAATGACCCGAAGGATGTGTGGATCCCACTGAAGCTGTGGACTGTGCCGGAAGGTGTGGGATGCATCACAACAACTCTCTAATCAAACCTCATGCCATTTCCTTGCCTCATTTTCCCAAATCGATTTCCTTAGTAGCCAATTTTCCATTTTTTATCTATCAAAATATCACTTGTAAAATAATAAAATGCCTCTATCTCTCTGCCAAGTGCCCCAGGCACCAAACTAAATACACCAAAATTTATGGGAGCATGGTAATATGATAATAACGAGGGGCTGGACCCCATACTCCCTCTGTAGCGCCCTAGGAGAACCAAAATCATTTCAAAAGTGTTGAACATCCCATTTTATATGGAAAATATGGAATAAAGTGATAAACTGACCATATCTCCATCCATAAGTGCCTGAAACGGATATTTGAGTGTGTGTTGGCACGGGATTGGTCTGCATGAAGTGAGGAAGCCAACAGCTGCTAAAAGGGATAATTCGCGGAAGAAAGGATCATTCGTGGAAGAAAGGGTCATTTGCGGAGAATGCGGAAGCGCGGAAGTAGTTAGTTTGTTAGATAAGGGTAATGTGGACTGTTTTGTAACCACTTAGTTTTGTATAAGTAGGAATATGTGTTATGTCTCCTCTTACCAAAAAAAATGTTTGCACAGGGCCACGGCCCTTCCATACGGTTTGCAGTTACACCACTAGGTAATAATTATACGTAGAAAAACATAACAGAAGTATAACAATTTACGTACAGCTATCACACATTGCTCTGTGTGGTTCTTTACCAAAGTGTTATATTCCTTCAGACTATATGCACCCTTACGTCTTAGGTGTGATGACACGAAAATACTAGAACAATCATGTGTGACTTAGAGGTACTTGCGCCGACATGATGACACCTTCTACCTCTCGGTACCAATGGTGTAACACCTGATGACAAGCCTAAGCAGTGTGCACACAATACTTAGTATGTGGCCTACTGTGAGCATTACAACATGATACCCCAGACTTAGTATCATTCCACCTCACTCAGCCAATACCACAATCTGCATGAAAATTAATGTTGCGCATGGGCATGCCATCCGATACTATTTTCATCATTAACGCTTTAATGGACTTAGCCATAGCTCTCTTCTTGGGAGTACATATGTATTTATTACACATACCTGTAAATAATTACACATTAAAATATATTAATGCTATACATTAATATCATAACTCCAAAAGCAAGGTATAAGTTACAAAAGTCATTTCATAACAATTAACCATTATATAATAAAAGGGTCATAGATATTAATATATATATCTATATAATTACATATATATATATATATATATATATCGGTACTAGTATTAATGCTTTGCATAACCTATGACCAAAGCATACATAATAATACCACATACTATTATTAACCAAAGCATTACCATGCAATTCGAGTTATACATAACACTACCCCTATTACCAACGGGGTCATAACATAACTTGTGCTCACAAGGGTTAGCAACATACATTTATATATAGTTCTATATACATATGGCATATATTAAAGCACCCTTTTCACAACTTAACGTGCCACTCACTATAGCACATAAGCATGGATTAATAAACATAAGGAACGTATACAGAGCCCTAGCCTTAAGGATAAAGGCATAACTTAACATATATCAATGTTGATTAAAATTGATAATTGGTCGCTAATGGAAGCCAACCCTATCACTACGACGTGGCTCACCACGAACTACAATGCTTAACGTTTCATGCTTATGACCGGTCTGGTGAGCTCCTAATATGGATTCCTAATGAGGGCAGCTTATACCAAGAGCCCACTTTAAATGTCAACCCAGGGAACGTACAAACATGAGAGATGCATGCACTATCTATGCTCTTTATAGGATAATCTATTGTCACAGATTAAAGGGTGGTATCGATGTTCTAAAGATTGTCTACTAAATGTGAAGGTTGTCTACTTAATGTGAAAACTGATTATGCTATGAAATTGAATACTGGAAAGCAATGAATCTGATTAAAAGAATTAAAGTGATGAAAGCAATAAATATGTTCTGAGAAGTAAAGCAGGGAATCTATTCTAAGTATTTAAAATGCTGAAGTAATTAGATGCTAATATGTTCTAAGAAATAAAGATATAAAGACAGTAAATCTATTTGAAATAATTAAACTGCTAAAATAACTAAATGTTGAGGATGAAAATACCATAACAAAGCTATTTTACTATTGGGGAAACGAAGTCTGTAACTATTGTCTGCGCACACAAATTGAGTCTTGATCTATATTATTCTACCAATCTAGAATTGAAATACGATCATTTTAATGCTTACCCATCTTCTACTAAGAAGCTAAAAGATACTAATCATGATGAGAAACTGCAGTGAACTCTAGATCTAACCATGACATTGAAAGCTAAGCTATTACACATGTAATCGTGGATAAAAATATGTGTTGCAAGAAAGAACCTACAGGCCTACTGAAATCGTTTTACTGTACTACGGAATGCATTCTAACTACTACAAAAAACAGTGACTCATTCAACGCTATCATATATCATAGAATTGTTCATCAATGTAAAACGCACACTTGGAAAAATACCTGCAAATAGGAATCTCTTGACCTACGTGTTGGAGGGGCCCTCCCCAACCTGTACTCAGGAGAGAATAAAAACTCAGAAGCGCTTGCTAGAATTAATCATCAATCTTTCATTAATATGTAAAATCCATGTCAAAATAGAAGTCTGTACTTCAGTATCTCAATAGTGCAGAAAACATTAACAATAATGTCTTTCACAAAAATAACAGTAGGGGCCTCTCGCTACCCGAGACGTCCATATTTATACGATTTAACTCTAATCCTAACTGATTGTCAAAGTTTCGATTAATCTTGAAAGTGGGAGTGTGTCCCCTATAAATCAGGAAATAGGACGCCAAGCTTGTGGTGATCTTTTAGTCTTCTACACGTCCTTCCTTTAATAAACCTAAACTTGTTCAATCATGCTTGGTTTCCATATAATCAGTTTAATTGATACGCATTATAACATACAAGATTAATCATAAAAACAATTTCATTAAATCATTAAAGTAAAACACTTCTCCACAATCGAGTGTGTTTCGTTACCATTGCTTGAGCTGGACTGTGGAAAAAGGGTTATCAAAATACCTAAAAAATGGACCTATCATTCTCTCCCCTACTTGAAGGATTCACCCATCCTTGGGTGACCTGTTCCTTTCATCGATGACCTCCCTAATATCCCATGCTGCCACCTTAGGTGCCCCTGCCTGTCTGAGATACCCAAAATTCTGATCCTCCCTAGTCCATGCCTTCCTCTCCTCCTCTTCATTAATCTATTCTTTGAGGACTGGGGAAAGAAAGAATGGAGGATTCAATCTCATCCCAATCCATCTTAGTTGGTTTCTTGCCAGGGATTCTTTATAGAGTATGGTTTTGAAGAGAGCATCCTTAATCCTGAGGGGAGAGTGGAGTTCTCTTCATTTTAGATCATTTTCCACCATGCTCCACCTTTCCCTGATGGACTCATCAACTTCCTTTTGCGTGTTGTGGAGTGTAATGTTGAAGTGACTCACCGCCTCCTTTTGTTTTGCGAGGAGAATGGGTATCAGCTCCTCATGTTGAGTGAGGATTGTGTGATTATAAATTATTCCCTCAGGGTGAGTGGGCTCAGGTCTGATCATTAATGGAGTTTGCCATTTGGATGACACTTAGAGATGATAGTCCTGGGCTCGCTCAATTTCATGGTTCATCCATGAACACAATGCCCTTAACTGGAAATCATTCACATATGGGTTTGGTGACCAGTTGGGTGAGCCAGAAACTACGAAATTGTGCAAGAAGAACTCACTCAATCGGTCTTTCTCCAGCTCTGTGGAGTTCAATGATGCATCAATAAATTCCTTATGAGTGCTTACCTCTATAAGGAGATCTTTCTTCAATCTCTAAAGATGGAATTCACCCCATTTTTCTTGTAAATAAACTGCATAGACAACCGAGGGTGGTCTGAGGTCACACATTCTCTCATATATGCTGATATTAGTGGCAAGAACATCCTTAATTTTGATAATTTCCTGGTCCTTCCTTGCCAATTTGCTCTGTGCTTCGGCCAAATTTTTCTTGCAACTCTAAATTCTTCTGTTCAGCCAGCCAGAGCTCTTCTACATGGTACATCTTTAGGATTTGTGTCTTCTCGGCTGAGAATGGGGGAGGTGTGGCTTGGCTTCCTAGACAAATTCTTAATGTTTCCAACTCATTTCTGAGCCTTTCCAATTTTGCTCGTGCTTCAGCAAGCTGGGAAACAACCTCGGGGTCTTTATTACATTCTGGAGGGTTTTCCTGAAAGTTACCTTGCTCCTGTAAGCTCTGCCCTTCTCCTTTATCCATCTCTTCTTCCGTATCCTGTTTTTCCTCTTCATTCCCTTTCTCTTCTTCATCCTCTTCTTCTTTTTCTTCTTCGTCCTCTTCTTCACCCGTAGTGGGATCCTTTTGATCTATAAAAGGATCAATGTCATCATCATACACATTGGTAATCAGGGGGTTGGGTTCCCTTTCTTTCTCCTTGGAGACTCGGATTTTAGATACCTGTGTGAATCTCTTGCTGCGCCTCTTCGACCCCTGACTACTGGTAGGAATATATGGGTCTTATTTGGGGGAGTCCTCTTTGGAGTGTTTTATTTTGACCAAGGTGTTCGCCACACTGTCCAAGTCGATTTTTCTTTTTTCCCCTGATACAGAGGTGGTATTACTTTTTGATTCAGGTGGCAAGGGCGTAGTCCTCATTCTCTGAACATCCTCAGCAGATACCACAATGAACTCCTCCCAGGAGAGCTCTGGAATCTGATCTTTTAGCTCCTCACCAACTATTAGTTTGATCAGCCCATGATGGGCCAAATCATCATCTTTTCCCTTAGCCACCTTCCTGCTCATCTCTGCTAGGGATTGGAGCAAGAAAAATGGAATGCTAATATTGTTGTTTGATGAAATGTGACTTCTGTGCCTGAGAAGCTCTAAAATACGAAAATGGAAAATGGGAACATAGCTTAATATTCCAGTGCATGTAATATACCTTAGGACAATTGTGGCCATTTCATCCCATGGTGCTGGCATGGAGGGTCTCTTGAATCCATTTTTTTCCTCATCATAAACTTCTCCATACTCAAAGAATGCTTCTTTTTCTATGTGGTTTGCCTCCGGGTCATTGCTGCTCCAATGCAGGCCCATTGGAAGACCAGTGTGTTTGGCTATCATGTCCTCATCCACTTTTATGCGTAACTCTTTCACCCGGGTGACGTACTGTTCATCTTTTATATGCTTGAATTTTCTTGCGAACTCTTGGGATACCCCTGTGTGGTATCCTCTCAGTCCAAGGATAAATGGAATCCAGCCCGAGTTGCGAATGATTTGCAGGACTCTCGGGCTTTGATAAATGGCACTGTGATCTTCCGGTTCACTCTTTTTAAAACCCTTCGTCATTTTTTGAATCTCCTCTATAACCAAACATACCAGGGCTTTGGGATGCAGTTTTATACTTTTAACTTGTTCAGGCTCTGCCTACGGGCTCAAGGAATGCAATGGTGGTTGCTTCTCGGGAATTCCAGGTGGTTACTTATATGCAAAATCGTGGAATATGCTGCACCCGAATTCACTTCCTTTCTGCACCTATTCTTTTCATCATACTTGTACTTGCCACTTCTAATCCCCTATCTTTCATGATTGATCTCTACCTTCTTATGATCGACCTCTGTACTTCATGTGGTGAAGGTTGCGATCATGATTTATTAAGGGTGACGGGACTTTGGTAGCAATCATGAGTTATGAAGGTCATTCCACCATGATGTCGCCGATTTGAAATTGAAGCTGTCCTTAGCTGACTAGAAACGACTCTATTGTGGGAAAGTGTTTTACCATAAAAATCAAATAAAATCGTTTAGAGATTACCTTGGTATGTATGTGTACCTACATTGATGAGCTGGTCCATTTTTCATGCGCGGTGGATTCTATAGTAATCTTGGTGGTGTCTGTAGTTGATTTCTGCATGTCAGTAGTTACGTGCGTAGGGTGCTTTTTCGTTATGCGCATTTTGAATTTGCTGAGTATGTGCTTTTGAAAGTGTGCCAGTTGTTGATTTGACTCAGGCAATTGTGCTTTATATTTGGATGATTGCATGGTTGGATCTGATTGGCTCCCTTGAATAACTTTGTAGGCTCTCTTGAATATGTTTGAAAAAGGTTGGCGTGGTGTGTCTTTGATGAATTCCGTAGTAAGTGAAGACTTATTGTGCATGTAGACGTGGCTGGCTTGCGTGAATTGCTTTCAGCCTCACTTGAATATATGGCAGCCTCGTTTGATTTATTTTTCAGGCTCGCTTGAATTGATGGCAACCTCGCTTGATATAAATTGTTTCTTGGATGAATTGATGGCAGCCTTGCCTGAATTATTGGCAGCTTTGCCTTAATTATTGGCAGCCTCACTTGATATATTTTGCAGGCTCTCCTGAATTGTTGGAAGTCTCACTTGAATTATTGTGTAGGATCGCTTGAATAGGTTGATGCCATGTACTTTCTGTTATTCCTTTGTTCTCTTTTTTGTTTTGTTTTGTTTTCTCTTTTTTCTCTTTTTTTTGTGTTTTTTTTCATGAAACGTGTTGAAGCTTACTGTTTTGGAGAATGTTCTATCAGCATCAATTGTTGTTGGTAGAGTACTTGTGTAAATTCATCTTTGGACTTTGGTTTTTTGTAGAGTTTTAGGTGGTGCCCATTCATGATCATGGGTAACTCGCCATCATAAATTGTAATAATTCTCACAGCCCCATTGTCATAAATTTTTGGTATACTGTAAGGTCCAAGCCATCTAGTGGTTAGCTTCCCTTTGAATGTGTGAAATCTGGAGTCGTAGAGTAGTGCCAAATCACCCCCTTTGAATTTCTTATCCTTCAAATGTTGGTCATGCCATTTCTTTCTTTTCTATTGGATGATTTCAGTATGTGTAAGTGCTTGTTAGCGGTGTTCATCCAGTTGATTTAGCTGTAGCATGCGCTCTTTTTGAATGTCCGATAGGTTCATATTTAGATCGGCTACAATTCTTAATGTTTTTACTTCAAATTCGATTGGTAGCATGACCTTTTTCCCATAGACCAGCTCATAAGGTGTGAATCTTATTGTTGTTTTCCATGTAGTGTTGTAATCCCAAACTGCTTCACTAAGTCTGTCAGCCCAATCTCTTTTGTGAATTTGGATAGTTTTTGTCAAGATTCTTTCTAATTCCCTGTTGGTTACCTCATCTTGACCATTTCCTTGAGGGTGGTAGGAGGATGACTGTTTGTGCTTTACATTGTTTCTTTTCATCAAGTCTTCAATTAAATTAGATGTGAACTGTGGTCCTTGATCCGAAACTACTTCTCTTGGCACCCCAAATCTGTGAAAGATCTGCTCAGTAAAGGATTTGGCCACACTGGTTTCATTTGCAGTAGCCAGTGCTTCTACCTCAGTCCATTTTGTAAGGTAATCAGTGCATACAAGTATGTAGCTCTTCTGATTGGACTGTGGATTGAATGGGCCAACAAAATTGAATCCCCACTTATCGAATGCTTCTAAATATATTTGTGGGTGTAGTGGCATTTCTTGTTTTTGTGTTGGCTTTCCCATTCTCTGGAAATCGTCACAATGGGACACATACTCATAAGCATCTTTGTGGAGTGTTGGCCAATAATACCCTGTTTGCAAGATCTTGTAGGTTGTCCTTTTTGCAGCATAGTGTCCTCCACAGGGTTCATTGTGGGTGGCATGCATTATGTCATGTACCTCATATTCCCTAATGCACCTTCTAAGTACTTGATCTGGTCCCTATTTAAAAAACATGCCCTCTATCCATGTATATGTGTCACTTTGCCTTATTACTTTTGTCCTTTCTTTATAACTATAATGTTCTGGAAACTTCCCGAAAACCAAATAGTTTGCTATGTTAGCAAACCATGGAATTTTTATTGATATGGCAAAAAGGTGCTCATTAGGGAAGTTATATTGGACCAATTAATTATCTATCCCATGTGTTACTCTTGACAAAAAGTCTGCTGCGACATTATGCTTGCCTGGTTTATCTATTATAGGGATGTCGAATTCCTGTAGAAGTAGCATCCATCGAATAATTCTTGCACTTGTATTAGGCTTGTTCATAAGATATTTGATCGCTGAGTGGTCAGTATGGATAAAACTTTGGTATCATATAATGTAATGCCTGAATTTGTTGATTGCATGTATGAATTCCAGAAATTCCTTCTCTATGACTATGTAGTTTAGTTCTACCCCAGCCAAATTTTTGCTTATATAGTATATGGCATAGGGTTTTTTGTCTTGTTCTTTCCCAAGCACAAATCCAATTGCTTTATCTGATGCATCGGTGTGAATGTGAAATGGAATTTCCCAGTTTGGTCCTTGAAGTATTGGTGTTGTGATGGTTTTTTGTTTAATACTTTCAAAGGCTGACATGCAGTTGCTTGTCCATATGAACTCATTGTCTTTTGTGAGAAGTGAAAACATGGGGGCAGCAATTCTACTATAATTCTCAATAAACCTCCTGTAGTACCATGTTTGTCCAAGGAAGCTTCTCACATCTCTTTGTTTGACAAGTGGGGGCAGTGTCTTGATTACTGATGCTTTAGCTTGATCCACCTCTATACCTATCTGTGATATATGATGTCCTAGAACAATTCCTTCTTCCATTAACATCCTGCATTTGTCATTGCTTAGGCACAAGCTCATCTCAATACATTTTTTCAATATTAATTCAAGGTTTTCCAATGCCTGGTCAAAGCTCTATCCATAAGATGTGAAATCATCCATGAATACTTCCATTTTGTTATTCAGAAAATCAGAGAAAATACTCAATATGGCCCTTTGAAATGTTGTTGGGGTGTTACATAGACCAGAGGGTAAGACCCTATAGGCGTAAGTTCCCCATGGGCATGTGAAGGTCGTCTTATCTTGATCAGTTGGGTGTATTAAAATTTGGTTGTAACCACTGAAACCGTCTAGGAATGAAAAGTACTTATTTCCAGATAATGTATCCAGTACCTGGTCTATAAATGGAAGTGGAAAATGATCCTTCTTTGTTGCTTTATTCAGCTCCCTGTAGCCCACACAAATTCTCCATTTGCCTCCTTTTTTGGGCACTATGACTAGTGGTGAGACCCACTCACTATCAGATATTGGATAGATGAACCCTACGTCTAATAACTTTTGTAATTCCATTTTGACTATGTCTTTTAGTGCAGGGTTCAGCCTTCTTTGTGGTTGCCTGATGGGAGTAGAACCTTCTTTGATGTAAATGTAGTGTTTGCAGATATCAGGATGTATTCCTTTCATATCTGTATATGTCCAGGAAAATGCTTTACTTTATTGTGTTAGTATATTCATCAATTTCTCTTCTTTCTCTGGTTTTAAATTGGAATTTATGTTGACTGTCTTGCCAGGGTTAATTTCCACGACTTTTACCTTCTCAATCTATTTTGGCAGCACTTCTGTCCATAAGTCATCCATGTTCTGTTTTGAACTTTCACTTGTTTCTATAGAAAAAAATTCTTGAATAACATGACTGTTAGGAGATATATTTTGTATAAATCTATCTATATGGCCATCTTCATCTATTTCCTTTAAAGATATTGCAGCATCAATTGTTAGGATAGGTCGGAGGTTTTGATTTGGTGTGTTCTGGTAATCATCAGTCCAATTTTGATATTCTAACTTTGAGGATTTGATTGTTGGTGGGTAGATTGTTATCTTCTTCCTGGTATGTCCACTGGTGATTGTCATATTTCCTGATCGACAACCTATGTAAGTGTCTGCAGTTTCTAACCAAGGTCTACCTAGGATAATTGGATAGCCACTAAGTTTGCTTTTTATTTCGATTATTATAAAATCAGCTGGGTATTCCCAGGACTCGATATTTATCATGATGTCTTCTAGCATTCCTTCGGGCTTCACAGTGGAGGTGTCTGCTAGTTGGAGTATTGTTGTAGTTGGTCTTACCATTGATTGGAGTCCTAGGTATAACATGGTTTCTTTAGTCATCACATTGATCGTAGCTCCTAGATCGATTAAGCTTTTATTGATTTGCCTGTTATTTATGGTGACATTTACTACAAGACTACCAGGATCAAGATATTTAGGATTTATTATGACACCTATCATCAAATCGGACAATTGTCCCACTACATTAATAGTTGATGGGTCACGCTTCCTTCTTCCTGGCTTCTTTAGGCAATTCTCTCTAATGAATTTGTTGCAAATGGGCACATCCTTTATGGCTTGTAAGATTGGGATTTAGATGTTTAAGTGTTTGAATTCGTTTAATATTATATTCTCTTCCTCTTCTTTTGTATTCCGGACAAGTCTTTCTGGAAATGGAGGGTTTCTATTTCGTGTTAGTGGTATAATTTCTTCCTCGGGAGGTTCTGGTTAATCAGGATGCTGAACATAGGGTTCTGATGTGTGGTCCTGAGCTTCAGGTACATGTTGTTGGATGTTGTGTGGGGGTGTATTCTGAAACATTTTTCCAGATCGTAGGTTTATTTCATTTATTTCTATGGTGTCTACAACATAAGTTGGGAATTGTGTGATATCAGTGTTGTAAGCCTGCTGCTGTTGTGGGGGCCTGTTATTATTAGGATTTGGAATTGGTTGGGATGGAATAGGTGGAGGTCTGGGGGGTGGTTGAGGTTGTGGGGGTGGCATAATGAGTGGTTGTTGTAATGGCGCCCTCCAATTTGATGGATGTGGGTACTGGTCTGCATAGTTTGTGGTGGATGGAAATGGTGGAGGGTATTGAGTATAAGATAGTGGATAATATGGCTGTTGATACGATGGTTGATATGCTTGTTTGTTTTGTTTTCATTGGTTTTGATTTGGCTGTGCTTGCCATGGAATCAGTGCAGAGTTCCAATTTGGTTGTCCTTGATTATAGTAAGTTTGATTCTCTGCTGATATGGCCTAGCAAAATTATTCCTCCTCTGATTTATAAAACAAAGTTGTTCTACAGTTCCTTCAGCTGTTGGGTCTTGAATGGCTACCTTACATGAGGGTAAGAGGGGACATTTATCAGTGGAATGGTCATCGGTGCAAAGACCACATACTTCTATTGTGTTTAAGGTTCACTGCCCCTTCTCATGCTTCTTCCTACAACGAGGACAAAATACTGCCAAGGCTTGGTTAATTTCATCCTGTTTCTTTTTTATTTAAAGAGCATCAATTTGCATGGCTAGGGATTGCAGTATGTCAGTTTTCATGTCATCCAACAGGTTCCATAAATCAGATTTTTTAAGTGAGGATGATGATCCACTAGTCATTGTATGTGTATCCCTCGTCCCATTCTTAGTTTTCCTAGATCTTGAGTAGTTTTTGAAGATTTGCAGGATCTGGTCAAAAGATTTTTGGAATATGTCTCCATCTCCAAGGAGATTTAAGACTTGAAAATTCTCCTCTTTTACACCCCTGAGAAGGACAAGCTTCAGTGATTCAGAATCCAATGTGCAATGGCTGGCTCGTTTGTAGCTGAGTTGAAATCTTTGGGCATAAACTTCTAATGACTCTCTATCTTCTTGTTGCATCCTAAAGATTTCATCCATAGTATCTTTGGCCTTGCAGTAGTCCCTATATTTTTCTAAGAATGACTGTTTCATTTGATCCCAGCTAAAGATACTATTTCCTTCAAGGCTCATGAACCACCGAAGTGATAGGTCTTTTAGTGTGGAAGGAAAAAGCCTAAGCTTTTGTGCATCAGTAGTGTAATCAAATGATCTACAAACTACCTCAAATTCAAACAGGAATGTGTCAGGATCCTCTGAAGTCAACCCATGAAAGTTTGGCAGATTATTAGGATTGATGTTCTTCATTCTGGCATCTCCGAGAGGTATGCTAATGGGAAAAGTGAAAAGCTCCCTAGGTTCTTCCTCTTCATTTGACATTGAGGTGTTTGAGCTGGAACTGGTAGTGAAGTTGCTTTTGTTTGGATCGTATGTGGAGTCAGTCTCATTTTCAGAGTGTAGAAATTCAAACTGAGAATGGTCAGAACTGTTATTACCATTGTTGCTCATGGAATGCTTGGGTATAAAGAAGCCAAACCTATCCCTTTGCTGACGAGGCATTCATTGGTAGAAGATATTTATGTTTTTGTTTTATGTAACTTTTGTTTCCTTTTTGTAGTTTTTAGGTGATGTCTCCTAAAAGATTTAGCACCTCCTCGGCAACAGTGCCAAAAAGTGGTGAGCTCCTAATATGGATGCCTAATGAGGGCAGCTTATACCAAGATCCTACTTTAAATGTCAACTCAGGGAATGTACAAACTTGAGAGATGCATGCACTGTCTGTGATCTTTATAGGATAATCTCTTGTCACAGTTTAAAGGGCGATATCGATGTTCTAAAGATTGTCTACTAAATGTGAAGGTTGTCTACTTAACGTGAAAACTGATTATGCTACGAAATTGAATACTGGAAAGCAATGAATCTAATTAAAATAATTAAAGTGCTAAAAGCAGTAAATATGTTATGAGAAGTAAAGCAAGGAATATATTATAAGTATTTAAAATGCTGAAGTAATTAGATGCTAATCTGTTCTAAGAAATAAAGATATAAAGATAGTAAATCTATTTGAAATAAGTAAACTGCTGAAATAACTAAATGCTGAGAATGAAAATACCATAACAGAACTATTTTACTATTAGGGAAATGAAGTCTGTAACTACTATCTGTGCACACAAATTGAGTCTTGATCTATCTTATTATACCAATCTAGAATTGAAATACGATCATTCTAATGCTTACCCATCTTCTACTAAGAAGTTAAAAGAAACTAATCACGATGAGAAACTGCAGTGAACTCCAGATCTAACCATGACATTGAAAGCTAAGCTATTACACATGTAATCGTGGATAAAAATATGCGTTGCAAGAAAGAACCTACAGGCCTACTGAAATCGTTTTACTATACTACGGAATGCATTCTAAACTACTACAGAAAACAATGACTCATTCAACGCAACCATATATCATAGAACTGTTCATCAATGTAAAACGCACACTTGGAAAAATACCTGCAAATAGGAATCTCCTGACCTACGTGTTGGAGGGGCCCTCCCCAACCCGTACTCAGGAGAGAATAAAAACTCAGAAACGCTTGCTGGAATTAATCATCAATCTTTCATTAATATGTAAAATCCATGTCAAAATAGAATTTTGTACTTCAGTATCTCAATAGTGCAGAAAACGTTAACAATAATGTCTTTCACAAAAATAACAGTAGGGGCCTCTCGCTACCCGAGAGGTCCATATTTATACGATTTAACTCTAATCCTAACTGATTTTCAAAGTGTCAATTCATCTTGAAAGTGGGAGTGTGTCCCCTATAAATCAGGAAAGAGGGCGTCGAGCTTGTGGTGATCTTTTAGTCTTCTACACATCCTTCCTTTAATAAACCTGAACTTGCTCAATCATGCTTGGTTTCCATATAATCAGTTTAATTGATACGCATTATAACATACAAGATTAATCATTAAAAAAATTTCATTAAATCATTAAAGTAAAACACTTCTCTACAATCGAGTGTGTTTTGTTACCATTGCTTGAGCTGGACTGTGGAAAAAGGGTTATCAAAATACCTAAAAAATGGACCCATCACGGTCAACACCCAACTAGGTAGTATTAGTCATGCTTCCACGAGGGTAACACTCGGATCCTACAAATGAATGTAGCTCGACTTGGAAAGTGACGTGGACAGTCATAAGGTTCGTTTGAATGCAAACCGGCTCACACAAACGTGTGGCCTACGTGGTTTGTGTCTTACGCCACACAGGCTTCACCAAACCAAGGAAATGTTTTAAACCCTCTCGTGGCTTCCTGTTGGAAGGTGATGGTTCTCACGTGGATGGGAAGTGTACACATGTTGCGTTTGAAGGCTTGGCCAATGTGGAGCAAGCAGGGTCTCATCCCATTAATGGAATCTATTAGTTGATAGTGATGTTGAAAGCGTACTCACCACCCAACTCTGCAATACCATAACTCCTCCTGCGTTCTGCGTCGTTGATCATGATCCAGGATCATGCATGGGATATTGTGATGCTTGTAACACTGTTGATCCGGGTGTTGGGTTTTCATGCCCAGCCATCCCCATGCCTGCAATAACTCGTCTCTCCACCAGAAACTGAGTTCTCCACCTCTCTCTCTGGTATCCATCGTTGAAAGACTATCACTTGGCACTTGGGTTCATTGTTTCTCAATTGCAACGAGACCTTCGGCTCTATGCAGGGTATGATGGAGATCTACGACCAAACCATGGCACTACACTTCCACAGATGCATGCTGCACCAGTCACTACCATGCTCGGCGTGAGCACAGAACAAGGTAAGTGATATGTCTATTTGTTTGCATCAAGTTACATTTTACAATGTCGTGCTTACTGCAATTTACATTTCGTAAATATTTTTCCCGCAAAGACCCATGTTTGACCTTTGTGTTGCTTTGTGTGGATAGGTGTCGACGGTGTTGGGCTATGCTGCGACTCATTACAAAGTCAAGTAATATCATAAACATACCTTCAGTTTCGTCGTGTGTTAAGCTACTTTCTTTGACAGTCGTTAGTTTGTTAAGTTGTTAATCCCACGGTTTAACCCTTCGCCACATTTCACTGTGCAGGAAAACGATGGCATGTGGTGGAGTGATGCACTCCTATGAGCTCTTAGCTAAGGTTGGGTTTGTGGCGTCTCACTGGCTCAATAGCTAACTTGCCAATACCACTCCCTCGGGTTTCGTTCACCCCGTTGGTGGGGGAAGAGTTATTGAAACACTTGTTCGTTAAGGTTAGGGTTACTCCTATCTCTGTCGGTACATTTTTTAAAGAGTTTGGCTCTTGGCCGAGACGATAGAGGCATGAATCCATCCTCTGAGAGAGTCACTGCAACCTCTACTTTGCTCTTCTATTGTTGCAAGGTTAATATGTGTTCAGCGAAATGATGTGGGTCTTTCCATAGTCATACATAATTCGACAGGCTATCCAACGATGCTTTGCCCTTGGCAGAGGCGTCAGGATTATGTACACGACTTCACAGTAAATTCAAGTGGCCATGCCACAGCCCTTTTGATTCCAACTCTATCTTTATATTATTTTTAAAGCTTGGATCTCGTGATGTAAACTCTTTTGCAAGCCTAGCTTGAATTTGCAACCCTCGACGATTTTCATCGGGTCTGTGGAGTAATTACTTGCTATTCATTTTGGTTTACATGCAAGGGTTGTACAGATTCCCTCAGCACTTGATATTAATATACAATGTAATCATTTTTCTTCTCCCATGTTTGTGCATACCACAATGCAGTTTGATGCATACATTTTTAATGTTATAATTGCATACCCATTTTATATAATCAACATATGCTTGCATTCATTGTTTTAAATGTTCCCTGGAATAAATCAACCTCGTCGCATTCTTCCATGATTCATTGCACTGAAAGGGTATACTGTAATGTCATTTTGACTTCATGCATTGAAATGTTTAGGGTTGAGGCATTTAGCCCGCCCATCGTATGCACAAATGAATATGCAATGCGTCGAGACACAGTCTCAATCTCCAACTGAATGTTTAATATACGCATTGTATTTACATGATGTAAAGTTTGATTAATATTATGTGGATTTGTTTATGCCCAACATCGTTTCATTTCAATGTATATAATAAACTATTAAACAATAGTGGGAAACACTAGGTTTATGAACAAGTGCACAGTGAATGCTCAATGTATATTATCGTATATAATAATATGACATCCATTCTAAGGGTCAAACCCTTAGCCACTTGAACCATCTATATTCATCCTTTCGGAACTTCAAACGCATTCAAAAAATATCTATAAACATAGATGTGGTGACCTAAGTTATGTTTGGGTCGCATAGGGCCATCGACCAATACATTCACCTTTGTATTAATAATGCATATTATTATACTGTTTGCATAAGCATTGCCATTAAATCCAAAATGATAGTTAGGCATATATTTACTCAGAAATATAGAAATGTATCATTATTTCAATACTCAACTAATAAACTGGAATTCCATTTACATGCATAAGGTCAATTATGACCAAATCTGAATCAAATACAAATTATGTCAACAACCAAATTAATTCAGATCTATATCAGATTTGCATTCTAGCATTTTTTAGGGTTTATCTTTTCTACCATAAACTTTAGCATAGAAAAATGATTAATAAACATATGGGCTAGGCATGTAAACCTTCAGGTTTACCTGCCTTCCCTATTTACAGCATTAAGATGCAAGACATAAGATCATATTTAAATACTGGAATATATTTGACATACAGCAACCTGCAATATGAAAACATGTCTCAGCAAACCCTAGGTTAGCACATGAATCATATTCTTATTATTTCAGATGCTGCATACATTTATAACTGTATAGAGGGCCTTAATACTGTAAATCTACTGCCATTAGAATGTAGATATTTTCACAGTCATCCCATCACATCAATATTCCAGATCTATAAAATGATCATAAGATAACTCGTAACAAAGATCTAGATATCTAGCTGAGATTCATGCTCAGAAATAATCAAGAACAATACATATATGGTCAGATCTGATACATTTACATTTCAACAATAAATCATATATATTCAAAAACACATATATAAATACTGTCCAAAACAAATACTCTGCAAGTAAGATTATAAACACTTATCTGAATCTGCTGACCAGTGGAACCAAGCACAAACCTCCCAGCCTTTGACTAGCAAGTTCTGATTGCTCTCAGTTCACCCCTGAGTTGAGTTCACAATCCCCTAGGTAGAGTATTTATTTTAGTTACCCTTAAAGGAAATAGGAAACCCAACACCCAACTCAATACTCTTGAGCTCGAGGATGCTCCAGGGGCTTTTAAGCCATAGCCATGGAGAGAATCACTATCACAGTTTATTCAGGTAATAGAAATACTCCTGCAAGCTTGGGGTAGTTCTCCTACCTGCACACAATTAAGTGGCCAAGCTCATACAAAACTGCATGATTCCTCTGGATATGAGTCAGTTTGGTTCTCCCAAATCTGCACTCAATCACTTGGCTTTAGGACCAGCTTGGTTCTCCCAAATCTATTCTCACTCACCAGCATTCATTGTCTCAGGTTCAGGTTTTCCATTTCCCATTGCTCTTGTGTATTCAACTCTTGAGATTGTGAATGATGCATAATGAATTATAAGAGTTTCAATGATTTTTCACCTTTTATTCTCTTTGGGGAGTTTTTCTCATTATGTGAATTCTTTTAATTCATTAATCTCTCAATTATTTTCTTTAGGGTTTGTCAATTGTCTCCAATAATAATTTCTTATTATTATTATTAAGTGGCATTTTCCCTCTAACCTTAGGAGACTGTGACTCCCTCTTTTATTATGTTGGTCCACATGGTCAATAGAAACCTCTTTAGTATATTTTTAACTTTCCTAAGTTTAAATGAAATAATACTTAGCAAAAATTATCAAAGGGGTTCAAAGTCCAAAATAGGGGTATTACATTCCCCCTCCCCTTAAGTTTTTACAATCCTTAGTGTTAAACAATTTTGCAAAAACAACAAAAAATTAACATAAACAAAACTCAGTTTTTTTCATGGTCTTCATCGAATAGGAAGGGGTATGCTGCTTGCATTTCCCATTCCATTTCCCAGGTAGCCTCATCAGGCTTGTAGTGCTCCCATTGCACTTTTACCTGAATGATGGTTCGATTCTGAAGTACCACCTCTTTCCGATCCAGTATGCATAGGGTCTATCTAGAAATATCCTTTCGATTCCACCTGAATCACATGTCAGTTCACAATATGCTTAGGATCATATACATACTTTTTCGGCATTGAAAAATGAAACACATCATGTACTTTAAAATGTGTTGGTAAAGCTAACTGATAAGCAATAGGTCCTACTCTAGCAAGTATTTGGAAAGGACCACAAAATCTAGGTACAAGCTTGGAAACTTTGCCCAAGCTCAAAGAACTCTTTTTGGCCTTCACTCTTAAAAAGACATGATCCCTAACTTCAAATTATTTGTTTTCCCTATGCAGATCAACACAAATTTTCTGCCTATCTTGGGCAGTTTTCAGATTTGTTCTAACTTTCTGCACAATGTTTTCTAACTCAGTTAACGTTTCGGGACCCATCACAATCTGATTCACCAGATCGTCCCAAGTCATATGGGTTTTACACTTTCTGCCATACAACACTTTGAGGACTCATTCCTGGAGAATTTTGGTAACCATTATTGTAGGAAAATTCAGCTAAGTGTAGGTAGTTTTCCCACTACTTTGGGTTGTCCATGACATACAAGTTGTTGGCTGCTTTCTGGACAGACCTGGGTTTTCAAGATGCGCAGCAACAAACACCCCTTGGCGCACTAGCCCTCTCGGCAACGAGCTACACAGCAGCCCGAAGTCTCACCCGAAGTGGCTATGGGGGGGCTAAGGAATCAGGCTTCCTTAACCTAGGCGACGTGGAGACTATAATCTTCTCCCTTCTCTTCTGGGAGGATTCCTCAGAGTGGAACGTCTTACCCTTCCGCAGACCTTTTAGTGTGACAACGCTGAAACTCTTACCAGCCTAGTTGCGCGGTATCTCCGCACCTGCGAATGAGGTGTACCTGCTACATCTGACTACATGTCATCCCTGGCCTTGCGCCACAGCGCAGTAACACATTCCTCAAGTGCTGCGGCGATAGCGTTCTTGTAGGCCCCTTCGACGCTGCACGAGTATAACTTCTAAGGGAGCTTCAAGAACTTACTTTACATATTCATTCATAAAGATAGCGAAACCTTCTTGTAAACATAGATAGTAAAACATAGACATGCATTCACGTAAAACATCACCATAACAACTAGAATTATGTGGTTCGCCTCCATGGGGGAATCACATTCACGGGAACTGTATTCTATATTAACTCAAAATGGGAATTACACAGTACGCTGCGCACACAGCTGCAGCCTTAGATCTTTCTGGGAAACTCCATGCACACAGCTGGGAGCCCTTCTCTTAGATCTACTCTCTTCTTCTATAGAGATTACAATGACTCAGACGTCAACTGAGACTGTCTGCAACTCAATGACTATCTCTACAGCTATCAACTCTCTAACTCATTTAACATCTAACCTTCCAACCCTTTTCCACGGGGGGGTCAGTTGGTAGGCAATATTCTATCACGTCCATTCATATTGGGGAATAAGCTATGATACGGAAATGAGAAAATATATTGCCCTGTATTAAGGGGCCAAGGGGGCTTAATTATGTTATATGGCAATACAAATATTTAGGGTATATTTTATTACATTTTGTGTATAAGTGGTGGAGGGGAGGCAGAGGGAAAATTAGGGGACAAGGGCATGAGGTATTAAGTTTGATGGACAATGGATACTCAATCGGGATGTAGTATGTTTGATGCTAGTGCTCCATTAAAAGGTTTTAATGTTCCTCATGTGCTTGGTTGGTTAATGGATCTTCATATTGTTAATGAAATTAAGGTAATGGAGGATTAAGATTTCTATATTTTATGTGATTATTATCAATTGGAAGCGTATTTTAGGTGCATATTTCATGTTTAGAAATCATGTGTTTTTTTATGCCTTTCAATGTAGCTTTCCTCCTTGAGTCCATTTGAATTTTTTTTTCTCTAGAAATTTCCTTCTATGTGATTTCTAAAATCAACCCATCCACTAGAGCATACATAACCTTCAATTCGTTCATACGAAGGTGATGACATCAAATAAGGTTTCCTATTTAAGTCCATGCTAATGTTTACTTATTGATTGATTTTATAAAAATTAAGAATAATCTATTTTTCTTATTTATAAATAAATTCCATAATAATAATAATGTAATTTGTAATATTAATTATATAAATGATTGAGATTTGAAAAATGAATTAAGCTAAATTTTTAATAGAAACATTATTTTTTTTATCAAAGATATTATGTATGTCGCTTGTATGATTACCGTCTATGTTTCCTTATGATGAAGAAAGTGACCTATCATTACTCGTCTAGGCATCAAAGACATAGAAATATATAGCAGAATTATCTTGCTTTTTCATTATTTTACATCAATATCATAAACTTGCATTTATTTAAATATTTATAGGATACATTTATTTATTTTGTATGATATCGCCTCAATACTAAATGTTTCCTTATGATGAAGAGAGTAACCTATGTTTACTTGTCTTGTCATCAAAGACATAGATATATATAGCAAAATTACCTTCATTTTTCATTATTTTACGTCAATATCATAAGCTCACATTTATTTAAATATTTATAGGATAACATTAATATCGACTCAATACTAATGTTTCGTGGCCTTTGTTTTTATCTTTTGTGAATCTATTTACATAAAATGGATATCGTAAATGATATAGTTGAACATGTTATTTAATTCTTTTTGTTAAACTTATTTAAGTCCACGACCCTCTCGGTCTTGACTAGGAAATGGTATGTTGATTGGTTCTTTATAAGTAAATATTATTGCTGATGTCGTGGCTTACTAGATCTTAGATAACCCATTCTTTGTATGTGCATATCATGTTGGAGACTCATGTTTGAAGAGTGTCTTAATTGTTCCATCCTAGCATTTTACGACTTAACTGCTCCATGGTGAACACATTGTGAACGAATCTGAGTCTAACAAACTATAGGGAAGTGGGTTTCCCCTCCTCCCGCCTTCCTCTCACCAACCACATTAACTCTGAGTTTGACGTAGCAGCGAACACATGGGATGAGAGGTGGGGCTTGCATGCCTCTTTCCTCCATCTGGCATTTGTACAAACATAACATTTATACTATCATACAGGCTTCCTCGAACTTGCAGACTACGAGTGATTTCGAGGGTGTTCCAATTTCATTTTCTCATTCATTCAAATGGAGGAGAGGCTCTGCTCCACTTCTGAGTGATTTATGGAGCTCGAGTTCTTCTACATGTGCAAACACCGTAGACATTCTGCTTTTTAGTTCACTTCTAGAGCATGTAGTTTCTAGATAGCTTCTCCACGGAGCTTGTGCAAACCCGTGAGAGCTCGTAATGGAGCTAACTGGTCAGGATCGACCTCTTCATTTCTCATAACAGGTGAGAGAGTTAAGCTACAACATTACATATGTTTTTATGTTAGATCGTGTTTTTAATATTTTAATAAATGTATTAATTTTATGTTATGGTTGCATTGCATGCACATAAAGGAAAAACAAAGAATCTATGCCTAGATTGAATGGAGGGATGGCGTGAAGCTGGTAAGTCCATGGCCATTCGTGGGCTAAACCCTTTGAGCTTGAGGGACTTTCCCTGTCATTCTTTTCTCTTAGTGTTGATTCCTGTTACCATAGGTTGTTTCCAGCATGAGAAGGTGTTTGTAAGAGATCATCTCTAACTGAGAGACTCTGTCCTTTTATTGCTTAGACTTATAATCCCATTAAAGGGTAGTTTTTCATCCCCAATATTTGTTAATATTAAATCCTAACTCTGTTATTTTGTTATTATTTATGAAATACGTTTTTGGGCTCGAAACCGTGAAGCTCGTGGTTGTGTTTAAAATATTATTTGGGTTTTGAAATGGCCATATGCACTCGACCCTGTTTTTGAAGAACCTTTGTTTACAAGCTTAATGGGTTGATTGTTCTTATGGATAGTAATTATGCATTTGTCTGTTAAATGTTTATTCGCTCTCATGGTTGCTCGACCCAATGGATTTATCCTGGGCATTAATTTTTTGTTTAGCCTTTCTCTACTCAGATAACAGTTGCTTAATTAAATTTTTTTGTGGGTTTTTCCCTAGGGTTTTCGACCATATAACGTTTATATATTCCTAGAGTCAATTTACTTTTATAATACATATATCGTGGAGAAAGACCAAGGGGTTTCTACGTTTGGCCTATGCAATTCTTCTAATGTTTGATGGTTAATTTCTTGTGGAAATAATAGGGTGTACCCTATAGGCTTAACCCTAAGTATCAAGAATTATTTTGCTTCTGGGTGATGTGATATATATAGGTTGTACCCTGTAGGCTTAACCCTAAGTATCAAGAATTTGTTTGCTTATGAGTGATGTTATATATATATATATATATATATATATTAGGATTAACTAGTTGGTTTCAATATTAATAAATTTTGTTTCCATACTTTGAAATGGATAACTTCAACGCCGTTTATTTTGTTTAAATGTTTAGCACATTATAAGATATATAAATTAGATATATATATTATTAATAATAATGTATTAATGGTTTAAGGGATTTTTCCAGGATTCCAATTGAATCCTCTTTCATTAATGCATTTATCTAGTGAGTTTTCTCACTGGGTTTAAAAACCCGTGATACTTTTATAATATTAATTATTATTAAAAAAAAAATTGAGTGGTTGGACTATTGGATACCATTAAGAATTGGTATCCATTGTTGTGTATTAATGATCTGTTATAAGATCTTCAGGGTTGAAATTATTTAGTAAGTCCGAGCCTAATTACCCCAAGCTAGAGCATACATAGAAAACAAACTTTAGAATAATTAAGACTTTATTATGTTTAATTAATAAAGATTTATCTAATATGCTAGTATGGTACTACTTTAAATATGTTGTTCGGGGCTTGCTACATCCACCATAATATTTCTAGAGCCCCACGGCTCCAAACTTGAGCCTAATCCCAAAGGACCCAGAGAGTTGGATTCATGAGAATTGAACTTCCAACCTCAGACACTCAGAGAGTTGGATTCACGAGAATTGAACCTCCAACCTCAGACTCAGACTCTTTATAATATTAATTATTAAAGAGACTTTGTCTATTTTTAAGAATAGTTCTAGTTCTACTATTTGTTATTACTTCATAGAAAATAAATAAGTAGGCAGTTATACTAGCGCAACCACTTAATTTGTGGCAGGTGAACACCGATAGGTCACAAGTTAAGCCATGAATAAGTTACATTTTCTTATGGCTTTTCCTTATTCTAGTTAAGTGTATTTGTTATTCATGCATGATCTGCTAGTTATCTATTCCCATCAATTATATTTTATATCATTTTTTTATAATATTTTATTTCAAACTTAGAATCCGCAATCTAAGAAAATCATACTTACTACTCCACCCCAAATTCTAAAATATAAACACCTATATATTACAATTATCATATATATTTTATATGTATATATTACAAGCATATCTTCCATTTTCATTGAAAAATGACAAAATGAAGTTAAAAAATATGACACGATAGTGTCACAAATGATCACAAGCAACAAGTCTGTCTAGTGATCGCAAAGAGTTTTACGCAATATGCCCTTTGTTATAGAGATAGATGTAGGTTATACAAAGCATAATTTCAACCAGAAATTTCTTCCATGAGCATATCACACACTCACTCAGCATAACCGATGTAGTGCTCCTTGGATGACCCAACTTCAACATAATACTAGATAGACCAATTCGAGGGTTACACTTGCTCCTAGCAAATCCTCTCAATTAGACAACACATTCATCTTAGTTGCACACATCAACAGGAACCGACGGATTTCTGCATCACAGCTTGCAACAAATTAAATTGTCTCATGCAACCAATTACACTTCTCTCATAATAAGCAAACAATCAAATACATACACAACATATATGATCATGATATTTTTGTTGATACAGTCATCATGCAAAAAAAGGGTCCCAACTTTACCCAGACTCCACAATTAATGGCACAAAAATTAGTACCCTATCTCTCAAGCAATTTGATTTTCCATGTACAAATAACCACGAATAGAAAGACGATATACAAACCATACACATGTGGAGTCTCATTGTCTGGCAGAGCTATGCGCATGAGACATCTGCACCAAATATTCATAGTTCTCATGATTTGTAGAATTACCGTTGTGAGAGGACATTATAGCTGAAATCCTTTCAACCTGTGCATCATGCTATAAGACTAATACCAAGTGGTTGATGGTTACATACGATTTGTTACCGCATATTACTACAATCCATTTGCACTAACAACCTTAACTATTCATTACCTAATAAATTACTTAGACTCATCGTTACCCAAGCTATCAGATTGAGAGTTTATTTGAGTGCATGGATTCATTGCACAATAGCTCCACTCATTGCTATCCACTCTAACAGATGGAGGATTTTATTAAGGGTTCCACTTAATTTTCGGGTTATTTATTTTTATCTATGTGATTTCTTCAATAGTTATCACATGTAAACTGAGTTATTTTTGATACTTTTGTAATTGTTTATTTTGAAATTTGAACAGCGTTCATAGAATCAATATACTTGTCATATCCTCCTTCCTAGAATAACCTGTCTAGAATCTCCAAAAACCATTAGTTTGACGATGTTTAAATTGTTTGATATTATCCCCAATCCCCAGGAAAAAGAGCTTACAGTTTTTCCTCCCTCCTACACCTTCCCCCCATGTGTAATTGAATTTTATTTATACTTTATGAAGTCCTTAATTAATTTATAAAATGAATTCTCAGTTTAGGATTTCAAGTTCCATCAATATCATTATCTTCCAAGGGTATTTCTATATGATAATTTAACATGCATAGATAGTAATTAAGTAGCAATAGAATTTTATTTATAGTTTTAATAATGTCAGAATGGTTTATAACACTTTTAAAGTGGATGATCACAAGCTTAAAATTGAAGATATAGAGAGGATGGATACAAAAAATTGGGGTTCAGCACAAGCATTGCTTCAAGGCATGTTCAAAGGTGTTTAAAAGAGATGAGAAGTACAACAAGTGGTAGGGTAGAGAGAGTACTAGGTCCAGAGATTTATCTAAATTATGATTGTTGCTGACTACATTGACATTTTTGTCTCATAGCTTTACTCATTGGGAAAGAGTGTGAAATGATTCAAGAGTTCAACATTTCTTCATGTTATGGTTATGTTGGATACGAAAACAATCTCATATTAATGGCAACATAAATTTCATTAGTAGAGAGGCATACCAGGATGTGAAAATTTCGTGCCACTTTGAGGTTTTATTGATGAGATTGTTTTGAGATCACTACTCAAACTTGCCATGTGTATTACACTTGATTGGGTTAAATGTGTGAGAAATACTTTAGTAAATTGATGTGATGGTTGGATCAAAGAGGGCCTATGATTTCACTGACTTGCTTCATGTTGTTGAAACAATTAATAATGTTGTTGAAGAAAGATCAAATCCTCAAGGGATTTATTTTAATAAATTGCATAAGAAACAAGAAAGAATCTGGAATAAGTTGCACCAACAAACCACAAAGAATCATGATATATTATCACATTAAGGTTCAATATCTATATATGATAAAATTATAGAAGCTCTTAGAGTATAATTAAATGATGCACAAAACCTTTTATCAAGTTTTGGCATGCAACCATAAAGACAAAATATTCATGGTGGTTTAAACCATGGACAGAGGATCAAAACTATCCAATATTCCAAGTAGTGGATGAAGTAGTTTTTGATTCTCCATCAAGTCACTCCAATTCAATATTCCAATCTTCATCTTCATCCATACTCAATGTTAGTGAATTGTAAACAATGGAAAGTGAGTGGAGGCGTGACTTGGATGAAATTTTAGATACGATTGATGAGAATGTGAACACAACTACTAAACCAGTGGTATAGTTTGATGGTAAGGATATGTTCAAATCTTGTTTAGTTAGTCATTTGAATGGAAATCCAACATTATCCAAAGATAGGTTGACAAGAGTGAGAAATGGGGCCTACTTTAGCCGAGATGAAAGGTCTTCAAAAAAGGATGTTTCAATCGGATCTGGAATGTGTTGTTTGAGAGCAACTTAATACCTGTAGATGAATGTGCCACAATAAATTGTGTTTCTTAGAGTACCAAAGAAGGCGTTTCTTGTGGAACTTGGTACATTGGAAGGTAGGGAAGTCCATCCATGAAAGGGTTTCAATATTTCATTTTTATGGAGTTTAATTTATTAAGCTTATAGAAAACATGAGCTCTCTATGGCTATACTTGTATTTACATGATATAAATTTGGTAGATTCGCAGGTTGCGGTGTGAAACATTTGCAATTCTCATCTTTTCTAAGCATTGCACTGGCTATTGGACTATCAGTCTTTTACGTTCTTTGTTACATTGAGCTCTTGATTGTGATTCTTTTTACGCATTTTTTCTTCCCCATTACTATTTCCTCAGGTCTTGCACTATCCAATGCTAAAAATTGATCAGTCGCCCCTTCAATCCCTGTGGGATAATTATTAGCATTATACTATTATTTTATTTAGCATCCTATTTGCTTATCCTAAGATGTTTTAGGGATCCTATTTGTTACAACTTGGTAATATTATATAAAGGGGGTGTTAAAAATGGGGTGATAAAAATGGATACCTACAATATATGGTGAAACTAGGGGTTTTCTTAATTGGAAAGGTATATTGGGAGGGGGTTCGACAATACAATTTTAGGAGGAATTTTACAATATTTAGTAGAATTAGGGATATTCTTTAATATCCTGCGAACGATCGTGCTATGTAACAAGTTCAGTGAGTGAACCCCCCGTGCCCTTTTCCTTTTACAATTACACATATATATAGGTGGCCCTAAAGGTCGCACCTTTACAAAACTGTGGGCCTTTCCCAACAGTGATCCCCAAAAACCCTAACCACTGACGGCTAGGTGTACTGTAGGTGCCGCTTGCAGTCATGTCGCTACTTCCTGCAGACTCCGTGATTTCCAGCGCAGATTGCGGGTATGGGCGCCGCTTCATCGTTCATTGCGCCTTGTCCTTCACCTTCAATGATTTGGTCCGTTGCTCTTCCTTGGTCAGACCAACCATAACTTCTGTACTTAGCCTTAATGAGGGTAGCTAAGCCCTCTATTCCGTCGCTTCATTTATTGTGGTAGCTGAGCTTTCTACTCGGCCACATTCACTCTCCTTTAATGTGTGCGCGCGAGCTCCGTGCCCGTAATATGCACTGAGCTCATCCATCTGGCGCCATACTGCGCACTGTTCACTTCTGCCCAAAATTGGTGCTTTTACTCAAAATTAGCATTTTTTCCCTTCAACACTTGTGTTCTTTCCTCAAAATTCGCAGCTTTACTATAGCTGTGGCCTATGCTCCAACACAAGTGAATCATGTCCTCAAGGACTTGGTTCACCCTTTGAGTTTTCCCATTACTTTGTGGATGGTAGGGTATACTAAAACTCAGTTTAGTCCCCAAACCTACAAACAGATCTTTCCAAAAGTGTGAGGTGAACTTGGTGTCCCTATCGGATATAATCACCTTGGGGATTCCATGAAGTCGAAAGACTTCCTTCATGAAAACCTCTGCAATATTTATTGCCTTAAAAGTGGATTTGACAGGTATGAAGTGTGTTGCCTTAGTCATCTTATCCATAACAACCATGGTTACATCATGTTGTTTAATGTTTTTAGGTAATCCGGTGATAAAATCCATGGCAATGGTTTCCCACTTCCATTCTGGAACTGGTATAGGATACAACAAACCAGCCGGATGCTGATGTTCTATTTTCACCCACTGACAATCCATACATTTAGCAATGTAGTCAGCAATTTTTTATTTCAGTCTTTGCCAATAATGTTGTTTTTTAACAGCAGTCATTATTTTCTGGTAGCCAGGATGACCAGAATACGGTCTTACGTGAAATTCATCCATAATTAATTTCTTTAAGGCTGGTTGATCCAATATGTACAACTTGTTTTTGAACAGCAGCAATCCATCCTTAGACATGCTGAAATATGTTGCTTGTTGTTCTGAATTTTCTGCAAGGCATTTCTGTCTTATATTCAGATATTTTGATCTTTTTCAGCTGTTGTCCGGATCTACGCTACTAAATGAGACTGAAAATTGTTGACTGATGCCATAGTTATTAGATGCATGCGTCTACTAAGTGCATCAACAATTTTATTTTCCTTACCTTTGATGCGCTGAATTTCAAAATCAAATTCACTTATGAAGGACAACCACCTTGCTTTCCTTCGGTTTAGATTTGGTTGTTCGAAAAGATAATTCATGCCTATGTGGTCGGTTTTCAACACAAACCTTTTTCCAAGAAGATAGTGTCGCCACATTCGCAAGGCATGAATGATAACAACCAATTCTAAATCATGTGTTGCTTAATTCACTTCATGTGTTTTTAGTTTTCTTGATTCGTAACCAAATAATCAATCCATCTTGTGTAAGCACACCTCCCAATCCATCCTTACATGCATCCATGCATACAACAAAATCTCCATAAGGATCTACCACTTTTAGGATAGGGGCGGAAGTGAGCAACTGTTTCGGCTTCGCGAAACTTGCTTCACACTTGGCTGTCCATAGAAAATTTACTTCCTTCCACTGAAGCAAAGTAATGGGATGGGCTACTTTGTAAAATCCTTCAATAAATTTCCTATAATACCCATCCAATCCCATGAAAGAGCGGACATCGCTTACGTTTTGGGGTGTAGGCCAGCTCATAATGGCCTTTATATTGTCGGAATCCATCGCAATACCCTCTGTTGATATAATATGACCCAAATATTGAATTTGGTCCTTATAAAAATCACACTTGGATAACTTGGCATAAAGCTGATTTTCTCTTAAGACATGCAGCACTAGTCTTAAGTGTTCCTCATGGTCCTTTTCGTTCTTCAAATATATGAGGATGTCGTCAATAAGCACCACAACAAACTTATCCAAGTACTTGCTGAAAACATTGTTCATTAGGCACATAAATGTGGTTGGTGCATTCGTCAAACCGAATGGCATCACCACAAACTCGTAATGTCGATAATGAGTTCGGAAAGCTATTTTGTGTACATCTTCCTCCTTAATCCGTATTTGATGATAACCCAATTTTAAGTCAATCTTAGAAAAGACAGTGGCACCCCCAACCTAATCGAACAGTTCGTCTATCCTTGGAAAAGGATATCGGTTCGATGGTTACCTTGTTCAAATGTGTATAGTCTACTCACAATCTGAATGTGCCATACTTCTTCCACACAAACATTATCGGTGCTCCCCATGGGGACACACTTGGGCAGATATAACCTTTCTCCAACAGTTCATGCAATTGTGCTTTCAACTCAATTAGTTCAGGTGTACTCATTAGATACGGTGCCTTAGAGTTTGGAATGGTTCCCGGTGATAGGTCAATGGTAAAATCTAGCTCTCTTCTAGGAGGTAGCTCTGGAATTTCCTCGAGAAACACATCCTTAAACTCATCCAATACAGGATGCTTGATGAAATCTGCACTTTTAGTTTGTTGATTTTATGTCATGTGGACAACATACAGTTTGCACCCTTTTTGTGCATTCCTTTTTAGTTGGAGAGAATAAATTTCCCTTAATTTTACTGCTCTCACAATCCCTTGGATCTTTTCCTGCTGTCCCACATTGTTAGTAAATGCAACAGATTTCTGGTAGCAGTCTATGGCAGCCCTATGTTTTTCCATCCAATCCATACTGATGGGCACATCGTATGATCCTAATGGAAAAACATTTAAATATGCACTAGTACATGATTTATTTAACTGCAAGGGACACTGATTTACCACCTATGAAACCTTCTATTTCGTCCCCGTTTCCATTTGCACTAGCCAAGGATGCATGTATTTGTTCTTGTTAAGTTTGCATGACACACACAATTTTGGATCTATGTAACTCTTACATGCTCCAAAATCAATTAAGATAGACATGGGTGTCCCAGAAAGCATACCTTCAACATCGATTACCAAAGCTTGATGTTCATCCCGACGGTTGTTCAATGCCACATAAATTCTTGGGCTTCTTCTATGTCTTGGACCATAGAATCCTCTTGCAGGTTATGCACAGGTTTTCTTATGTCCTTTTTATGAGGACAATCATACCATCGATGATTCTCTCCAAATCCCTAGCACTTGATAGGTGGCCTCGATGGTGTGGGTTCTTGTTTTCTGGTGCCTTCACTGTTGAACTTTTTAGTGGGTGGAACAAATTTTGACTGTGGCTTGTTTCCCTCAAATTTGTTGTTGGAATGTGTCCGCGAACTTTGGTTTCTGAAATGGTTGGGTTTGTGACCCTTTTTCCTTATTTCATATTTATGTTTCTTCTTCTCGTTCCACTTCTTGGACACTTCATCTTAGTTCTGCCCATGTTCATAACACAGTCTAGCCTTCCTGAATGCATCTTCCAAGGTCTTGGGATCATCAAACTCTATCTGATCCTTGTACCCAAATGGTAAACAATTCAGGAAATGTTGAATTCTTACCTTTTCTCCCTGAATGTACGGAACGTACTTCAACAGTTCCATGAATTTGTTGATCATCTCTTCCATGTTTTGTTGTCCCAGCTTAAGGTCATAGAAATCTTTTACCTTTTTGTCGAAGTACCTCTCCGAAAGGTACTTATGTTTGAAGAACGTTTCAAAAGTCTTCCACTTTACTTTCTTCTCATTAATAGAGAAGGTCAGCTTGAGATCATCCAACCAAGATGATGCCTTACCCTGTAGGTTGAAAACAACAATTCTAGCCTTAATGAGGCTGAAATAATTGAACATGCATAGGTACTTCTCCATGTCTCGCCGCCACAGTTCTGCTTCTTCTCTAGTTTTAATTTCTCCATTAAAAGTAGGAGGCTTGATTTTCTGCAATTCTAAATGTAAGTGTTGTATTTTTCATCTTTTTTTGGGGGGGGAACATACTCTTCAGAATCCTTGCCATGTGACTCTTCGTCACTGACGTCCATATTAAAGCTAGCAAAATTTCTTGGAGGTGTAGATTTGAACTTGGAATTTCTCTTAGCGACTGATTTTTCTGCATGTTGTTCCTCCGGTGTTGGGAGGTGACTGTTCTCCTTTTCCGTCAGTTTTTGCAGCATTATAGCATTAATTTCTCGTTGTTATTCAAAATTCTTAATGTTGTCTTCTTTTATGCTCATTAATTCTGCCTTTAGACTTTTCACTATTTCCAAGATCTCAGTGGATGGTGTAGCTCTTGGAGAATTTGGATTTCTCCCATGCCTATTGGCCATCTCTCCGTGCTGGAGGGATGTTTCTAAAGCCATTCCGCCTTCTTGTTCTGCAGAATTAAATTCTGCCATTTAAAGTTTCAACTGCTCTACTGTCTATGTGTGACCAACCAACTGTTTGTTAGACTTTAAAAACAGCAGGTAATTAAAATTACATGCAAGATGCTAAAGGAAAAGTAATTAAGCATTTATTATACACAATGTAGAAACATATTAAAAGCATTTAAAAACATAGCATACACGAAATGAGCTTAAGGTCCTAGTGTAGTGACCGTGCTCTGATACCAATTTGTCATATCTCCTCTTACAATTTTTTTTTTTGCACGGGCCCATGGCCCTTCCATACGGTTTGCAGTTACACCACTAGGTAATAATTATACGTAGAAAAACAAAACAAAAGTATAACAATTTACGTACAGCTATCACACATTTCTCTGCGTGGTTCTTTACCAAAGTGTTATAGTCCTTCAGACTATACGCACCCTTACGTCTTAGGTGTGATGACACGAACATACTAGAACAAATGTGTGTGACTTAGAGGTACTTGCGCCAACATGATGACACCTGCTACCTCTCGGTACCAACGGTGTAACACTCGATTGCAAGCCTAAGCAGTATGCACACAACACTAAATCTGTGGCCTAATGCGAGCATTACAACATGACACCCCAGACCTAGTATCATTCCATATCACTCAGCCAATACCACAAACTGCATGAAAATTAATGCTGCACATGGGCATGCCATCCGATACTATTATCGTCATTAATGCTTTAATGGACTTAGCCATAACTCTCCTCTTGGGAGTACATATGTATTTATTACACATACCTATAAATAATTACACATTAAACTAAATTAATGCTATACATTAATATCATAACTCCAAAAGCAAGGTATAAGTTACAAAAGTCATTTCATAACAATTAACCACTATATAATAAAAGGGTCATAACTATTAATATATATATATAATTACATATATATATATATATATATATATATATATCAATACTAGTATTAATGTTTTGCATAACCTATGACCAAAGCATACATAATAATACCACATACTATTATTAACCAAAGCATTACCATGCAATTCGAGTTATACATAACACTACCCCTATTACCAACGGGGTCATAACATAACTTGTGCTCACAAGGGTTAGGAACATACATAAATATATAGTTCTATATACATATGGCATATATTAAAGCACCCTTTTCATAACTTAATGCACCACTCACTATAGCACATAAGCATGGATTAATAAACATAAGGAACATATACAAAGCCTTAGTCTTAAGGCTAAAGGCATAAATTAACACATATCAACGTTGATTAAAATTGATAAACGGACGCTAATGGGACCCGACCTTGCCACTACGACGTGGCTCACCACGAACTACAACGCTTAACGTTTCATGCTTATGACCGGTCAACACCCAACCAGGTGGTATTAGTCACGCTGCCACGAGGGTAATGCTTGGAGCCTACAAATGAATGTAGCTCGACTTGGCAGTTGACGTGGAAAGTCATAAGGTTTGTTTGAATGCAAACTGGGTCACACAAACATGTGGCCTACGTGGTTTGTGGCTTATGCCACATAGGATTCACCAAACCAACACAACTTTTTAAACCCTCTCATAGCTTCCTATTGGAAGGTGACAGTGCTCACGTGGTTGGTAAGTCAACACACGCTGCATTTGAAGGATTGGTCGATGTGGAGCACAAAAGGTCTCGTCCCATTAATGGACTTTGTGAGTTGATAGTGATGTGGAAAGCGTACTCACCACCCAACTCTGCAATACCATAACTCCTCCTTCATTCTTTGTCATTGATCGTGATCCGGTATCATGCATGGGAGATCGTGATGCTTGTAACACCATTGATCTAGGCATTGGGTTTTCACGCCCAGCCATCCTCATGCCTGCAATAACTCATCCCTCCACCGGCAACCAAGGTCTCCACCTCTCTCTCTGGTATCCAGCATTGAAAGACTATCATTTGGAACTTGGGTTCATTGTTGCTCGACTGCAATGAGACCTTCGGCTCTGCGCAGGGTATGATGGAGATCTACGGCCAAACCATGTCACTACACTTCCACAGATGCATGCTGCATCAGTCGCCACCATGCTCGGCGTGAGCATAGAAAAAGGTAAGTGATACATTTGTATGTTTGCATCAAGCTACATTTTACAATTTCGTGCTTACTGCAATTTACATTTCGTAAATGTTTTGCTCACAAAGGCCTGGGTTTGACCTTTGTGTTGCTTTGTGTAGACAAGTGCTGACGTTGTCGGGCTATGTTGCAACTCATTACATAGTTAGGTAATATCACAAACATACCTTCAGTTTCGTCGTGCGTTAAGCTGCTTGCTTTGACAGTCATTAGGTTGTTAAGTTGTTAATCTCATGGTTTAACCCTTCACCACATTTCGTTGTGCAGGAAAGTGACGCCGTGCGGTAGAGTGATGCACTCCTGCAAGCTCTTAGCTAAGGTTGGGGTCGTGGCGTCTCGTTGTCTCAACAATAGGTAACTCGCCAATCCCACTCCCTCGGGTTTGGTTCACCCCGTTGGTGGTGGAAGAGTTACTGAAACACTTGTTCGTTAAGGTTAGGATTACTCCTGTCTCCATCGGTACATTTTTTAAAGAGTTTGGCTCTTGGCCGAGAGGATAGAGGCGTGAAGCAATCCTCTAAGAGTGTCACTTTGAACTCTACTTTGCTCTTATGTTGTTGCAGGGTTAATAGGTGCTCATGGAAATGATGTGGTTCTTTCGACAATCATACGTAATTCAACAAGCTATCCAATGATGCTCTGCCCCTGGCAAGGGAAACAGGATTATGTACCCTAGCAGAGGCATCGATATTACGTACATGACTTCACAGTAAATTCAAGCAGCCATACCATAGCCCTTTTGATTCCAACTCTGTCTGTATATTATTTTTAAATCTTGAAACTCGTGATGTAAACTCTTTTGCAAGCCTAGCTTGACTTTGCAACCCTCAGCGATTTTCGTCAGGTCTATGGATTAATTAATTGATATGCATTTTGGTTTACATGCAAGGGTTGTACAGATGCCCTTGGAACTTGATTTTAATATACAATGTAATCGTTTTTATTCTCCCATGTTTGTGCATACCACAATGCAGTTTGATGCATACGTTTTTAATGTTATAACTACATACCCATTTTATATAATCAGCATATGCTTGCATTCGTTGTTTTAAATGCTCCCTGGAAGGAATCGACCTCATTGCATTCTTCCATGATTCGTTGCACTGAAAGGGTATACTGTAATGTCATTTTGACTTCATGCATTAAAATGTTTATGGTTGATGTGTTTAGCCCGCCTATCGTATGCACAAATGAATATGCAATGCGTCGAGAAGCAGTCTCAATCTCCAACAATGTTTAATATACACACTGTACTTACATGCTCTAAAGTTTGATTAATATTATGTGGATTTGTTTATGCCTATCATCGTTTCATTTCAATGTATATAATAAACTATTAAACAATAGTGGGAAACGCTAGGTTTATGAACAAATGCATAGTGAATGCTCAATGTATATTATCGTATATAATATTATGACATCCATGCTAAGGGTCAAACCCTTAGCCACTTGAACCATTTGTACTCAGCCTTTCGGCACTTCAAACGCATTCAAACAATATCTATAAACATAGATGTGGCGACCTAGGTTATGTTTGGGTCGCATAAGGCCATCGGCCAATACATTCACCTTTGTATTAATAATGCATATTATTATACTGTTTGCATAAGCATTGCCATTAAATGCAGAATGATAGTTAGGCATATATTTACTCAGAAATATAGCAATGTATCATTATTTCAATACTCAACCAATAAACTGAAATAACATTTACATGCATAAGGTCGATTATGACTAGATCTAAATAAAGTACAAATTCTATCAATAACCAAATTAATTCAGATCTATATCAGATTTGCATTCTAGCATTTTCAGGGTTTATCTTTTATGCCATAAACTTTAGCATAGAAAAATGATTGATAAACATATGGGCTAGGCATGTAAACCTTCAGGTTTACCTGCCTGCCCTATTTACAGCATTAAGATGCAAGACATAATATCATATTTAAATACTGGAATATATTTGACATATAGAAACCTGCAATATGAAAACATGTCTCAACAAACCCTAGGTTAGCACATGAATCATATTATTATTATTATTTCAGATGCTGCATACATTTATAACTGTATAGAGGGTCTTAATACTGTAAATCTACTGCCATTAGAATGTAGATATTTTCACAGTCATCCCATCACATCAATATTCCAGATCTCTGAAATGATCATAAGATAACTCATAACAAAGATCTAGTTATCTAGCTAAGATTCATGCTCAGAAATAATCAAGAACAATACATATATGGTCAGATCTTATACATTTACATTTCAACAGTAAATCAGATATATTCAGAAACACATATATAAATATTGTCCAAAACAAATACTCTGCAAGTCAGATTATAAACACTTATTTGAATCTATTGACCAGTGGAACCAGGCACAAACCTCCCAACCTTTGACCAACAAGTTCTCCTTGCTCTCAGGTCACCCCCGAGTTGAGTTCACAGTCTCCTAGGTAGAGTATTTATTTTAGTTACCCTTAACTTGTCACTTACCCAAGTTATTAAGGATACTTCAAAGGCAATAGGAAACCCAACACCCAACTCAATACTCTTGATCTCTAGGATCTCCAGGGGCTTTTAAGCCATAGCCATGGAGAGAATCACTATCACAGTCTATTCAAGTAAAAACAATACTCTTGCAATGTTAGATTTTCAGAATTTACTTCAATTTGATCTAGGATCTTAATTGAGAGAACAACATGTACAGCAAATCTACAACATATCAATCATAGACACAATAATGCAAGCACACGAGAGACACGGAGTTTACTTTGGGAAAACCATAAAGGTGAAAAACCCCAATAACTTCCCCAGAGGTAGATAGAGCAATGATACAACTAGAATACAAGAGATAGTCTTCTCCTAGTAGCAGAGCCTCCTCCTCACAAGTGCGCCACTTTCTGAATGAGAGAAGCGTGAGAGTGAATGATCAAATAGAGATCTCCCAATCTCTATTTATACTTATTTTGTCCTACCCAATAAACTAATGGGGTCTACATGTCTAGCTTTCTTCATGGTTAACTTAATCCGGGCCGACCCCACACTTGGTGGTCTAATAACACTTTGACCCACATGACTTATACAGGGCCGAGCCCAATAAGGTGGTCTAATAACCCATCAACTATAAGTTACGACACTTACAATATAAATGACGACACTTCTGTATAGAGGAATAATAACATCTCTATAGGAATACAATATACATATATGTGAAATACATTCTGAAGTTACATATTCATCAACACTCCCTCTTAACTAGGAAGGTATTTCTCGACACAGGTCTTCTAGTACAAGTCTTCTTCTCTGGATCATCATCAACGAATCATCATCATCGAATCATCGTCATCATCACTACTACTGATATCTCAATCAATCTTTGAATCTACTCGTCATAGGAGGTTCTATAGAGTCAGTCCTTTTTCATACTGGATGTAGGCCCACCACCTGCAGGTCTTCATCATCACTGGACATACTGTGGAATCCTCAGGACTTGTTACGTGCGTCACAAAACCTGGCAGTAGAATCCGAGGCTGTCACGAGCACATAGCTCTACCTGTCGGATCTCCCAAGAGCACATTACATGTGACCCATCACAAAACCTGGATGAAGCATCCCAGGTTGTTACAAGCACACAGCTCTACCTGTCGGATCTCCCAGGAGCACTTTACATATGATCTCACCACAAAACCTGGCTGAAGCATCTGAGGCCTTTTTCATCCTGTCCAGATCTCCCAAGAGAAAATTACATGTGGTCCACCACAAAACCTAGATGAAGCATCTGAGGCCTTTTTCATCCTGTCCAGATCTCCCAAGAGCAAATTACATGTGGTCATGGAAAAACTTGGCTGAAGCATCTAAGGCCTTTTTCATCCTGTCCAGATCTCCCAAGAGAAAATTACATGCCATAGGGAAAAACCTTGAAAGAGCATCCCAGGATGTTATGGGTACACAGCTCCAACCTGAAGGATCTCCCAGGGTGCTATTATATGTCCTCCCAGAGCAATGTCTCGAAAGAGCATCCTAGGATGTTACGGGTACACAACTCCGACCTATAGGATCTCCCAGAATAGCTCATATGCACAACCTATCCACGGCCACAGAGTATCAACCTGATACTCTCCATACATGATCCCAATGTACACATGATCATCCTGATCATCATCACTGCATCGTCCTGATGCATGTCAACTGGAGAAGCTCGTCATCCATGATCATCCTGATCATACAATGCATCTACCTAATGCATACCAAGTATCTACCTGATACTTATCAACATATACAATGTATCTACCTAATACATACATAGATACATGATCCACACAATGTATCCATCAACATACATGATCTACCTGATCATATCCAGCATCCAACATGATGCGTACATACATAAATGATCCAACTGATCATATCCAGCATCCAACATGATCCATACATACATAAATGATCCAACTGATCATCTCCAACATCAACATGATGCATACATACATAAATGATCCAACTGATCATACAGAGCAGAAACTAGAACATCATCCTGATGCTCATCATCCATGATCTTCCTGATCATCATAGCATCGTCCTCTTCATATCATCTCATTGTCCACGAAGCACAGCCCAAATGCACATCATCCATCACTTACACCACCGACATGGGAGAACACATCTACCACCATGTGAGAATGGCTCAGCAATTACATCACGACCATGGGAGAACATATCAACCATGTTAGAAAAGCTTATGTGCATCTACATCTTCCAGATTCATCACTTCCCTATGGAAGGGACCTCGATCTGAAGTGCACCAAGCCTCTCTCTGAAGTATTCAAACTGCACTCTGGCCAACGACTTGGTCAATACATCTGCAACCTGCTCATCCATCGCAACATACTCTACTTCAGTTGTACTCAGTGCTACACAGGACTCCTTCCTACTGAACCAAGAGATCACACCTGATCCCATACTGAAGCAGCACCCAGAAGTGCTCTTCATATCTATAGCACTACCTTCCCAATCTAAATCAACATAACCCTATAGGTTAAACTTTTGATTTGCATCATACTTGAGCCCATAGTCAACTGTCCCCTTTATTTACCTTAGAATATGCTTTACAACAACCAGGTGAACACCTCTCGGATCCATCAGAAACTGACTCAATGTGTTCACCACAAAGCAAATATCTGGTCTCATGTTCGTCAGGTAAATCAAGGACCAAATCATCTGACGATACATAGTGACATCAACTGGCTTAGATGAAGCACCACACAGAAGCTTCAGGTTTGATTCCATAGGTGTGGCCATGTCCTTGCAGTCCATCATCCCGAACCTCTTCAGAATATCTACTACATACTTCCCTTGTCCAAGGAAGATTCCATCTGCACTCTGCCACACCTCCATGCCAAAAACAAATAGTGCATCATCTCCAAGTTCTTCATCTCTAACTTGGCAGCAAGCTTCCACTACGTGTCGGCAATCAATCTATCTTCACCTGTAATAAAAAGGTCAACCACATACAAAAGTAGTATCACTGGATTGCCTTCCTCAACCTTGTAGTGAAGGTTGGAATCTGCTTTACTCTTGGTAAAGCCCAAACTGGATAGAAAGTTGTCTATCCTACCATACCAAGTTCTGCACATATATGACTCCGTGTCATGTGTCTTAGAACCAAGTGGCTTCTCCACATACACTTCCTCTTCAACTACACCATTCAAGAAAGTTGTCTTGAAATTCATCTGGCGTATCTTCCACTTCATCACTGCAGCCAGAGCAAGTACTGATCTGATGGAAGTGGATCTAGCTACAGGAACAAAAGTCTCTATGCTACTATCTGCAGCATACTTGATCTTTATAGATCAACATGGAAGTCATGACAGACTTCTCTTCAAGTCTTGGGACTACATCCCAAACATCTTTATGATCGACTGGTATTCCTCGATCGTGGCATTCTTCCCAGATCCTGGGAACTTCAATATCTTCAATAGATAGATTTGTTGCTGGACCAAATGTTGTAGTCCTTCTTTTGTAGGTGTTCGTATACGATCTTTCCTACAAAACAAGTTAAATTGCATGATTAGAAACATCTCATAGTTTTCAGAACAAATTCTTACATATAAAGAAATATGTCATACAGTCATGCAATTATCTTAGCTAATGCTTCAATACAACATTTATCCATATCCTGTAACTTTCTAGATGCCTTCCAATCTCTACCAGAACATTGTTAAGAGTGTGCACAACTCCCAACATGTCAGCAAAGAGGTTTCATTCTAGATAAGTAGCTATGGAATGTTGTATAGTGCCATAGGCCACTTACCCATGTATATTAGTAGTATACTGTTCATCAATGAAACTATTCTAATATGCATAATACACAACCTAATTCTAGGAACATCAGTATATACATTATTGAACAATATTATTTAAACAATCAAATATTCAAGAAATGATAATTCAAATACTTATATTTGTTTGTTTGTTGGGTTGACTCCCTATCAGTCTTTGCTTCTTTTCTGCAACTCCATTTTGATGTGGATTGTGAGAAGTGGTCAACTCCCTCTGAATATCTACATCCTTGCAGAAACTGCTGAAGTGTGCTCCTTCTTGATCTTTGCTTCCTTGCAGGAACAACTGGAGTGTGCTCCCTCTTGATCTTTGCTTCCTTGCAGGAACAACTGGAGTGTGCTCCCTCTTGATCTTTGCTTCCTGGATTACTTGTCCTTGAACTTATATCCATCCTTAATCACTATGCATGCTTATTAGTATCATCATTGTGTTATCGTTGAGGTCTCATACATAATCATACAATCATTAGTATATTCTTAATACACAATAATATTAAGCATGTATAGTCATGATCATTTCAAACATAAATAATAAGCATTAGTATTCAAGGTTTATATAGGACTCTTATGGTTGTTCATATTATAAATTAAAGTAAGAAACATAAAATGCATACAACCATGACTATTCAAACCTATGACTTCATGAATAATCATTATCAACAACACAATAGTATAAGATCCTAACACAAGGTAGGATTCTAGCTTGATATAGGAAAAACATACCTGGATTTGCATGCTAGCTAGTTATGTCTAACATACCCGCATAATGTCTTTTGGTTCTCTTCAGTGACTTGTGCTAGTAACCTGCATGACTCATAAGTTATCCATTGTAGAACCAATTTATACATACCTCGTAAGTAGATCTTCTAAGTGATCCATGGCAATGGATGAATCTTTGTCTTCATGTCATCATGATCATATGTTCTTGAAGTAGAACATGATTTTTCTTTCTTGGTGTACCTTTTATGTTAGTGAACAACATAAACCTCATACAACATCACAATGCATTAGTACAATCATAAGTGTCAAAACCTTAGTCAATGAATATCTTCTATTAAGGTGATACGACGAGTCTAGTAATTAATCAAGATTGTACTGTAATGATATGAAGACAAACATATCATAAACTTAACCATGAATAGAATTCGAAACATACCTGTAAGCCATACCTTTCAAGATTGCTTGTAATCTTCTTATGGAAGGCCTTAGCCTCATCTCCCTCTGAGACAGGAACTTCTTCACTTATGCAGGTGACCAATCCATCTTCTTCTAGGATTAACCCAATCCACTTGATTTGCAAGAACTGGACCTGGAGTTGGATTAGGGTTTATCAGAGAAACCCCAAAAGTTCAAACTTTTAATTTCAAACTTCTGAAAGGATAGCAATATGCGCCTTGATGAGCTGATCAAGCTGGTATACTCAGAATTTGAAAAATGCAAAGTTTCACCCCTCAAATTTTCCTTTGAAACTTCCGGATTCACTAGACATGACCCCGAACTAGGGTTTGATAAATCCCACCCTTCTGCTTAATCAAAGGGTTTGATTCAAATCTCTAATATTCTATTTTTCTGAGGAGCTTCCAGCCGTGGTCACAAATTTTGAAAATTCCAATTTTTGCAGAAGCCCTAATTTTCTATCTTTCCGATCAAAGTCCTGAACTGGGGTTTGATCAATCCCAGCCTTCTGCCCAACCAAAAAATCTGATCTTGGTCTCTAAATTTCGATTTTTATGAGTAGCATCCATCCGTGGTCTCTGATTACAAAAATTCCAACTTTCTCCGAAACTCTAAATTCCGGAAGCCATGAATGAAGGTGCTAAAAAATAATTATGTTTTGACAGAAATATGTACCTGATTGTTTTTGGTGTAACTCTGAACTTTTCAATCCACAAGCATCACAAGTGCAACAAGTATCATACATGCCATACCATGCCTTCTTTCAGACTAGCTCTGATACCATGTTAAATTTTCAGAATTTACTTCAATCTGATCTAGGATCTTAACTGAGAGAACAACATGTACAGCATATCAATCATGGACACAATAATGCAAGCACACAAGAGACACAGAGTTTACTTAGGGAAAACCATAAAGGTGAAAAACCCCAATAACTTCCTCAGAGATAGATAGAGCAATGATACAACCAGAATACAAGAGATAGTCTTCTCCTAGTAGCAGAGCCTCCTCCTCACAAGTGCACCACTTTTCGAATGAGAGAAGTGTGAGAGTGAATGATCAAATAGAGATCTCCCGATCTCTATTTATACTTGTTCTGTCCTGCCCAATGAACTAATGGGCCTACATGTCTAGGTTAACCCATGGTTAACTTAATCCGGGCCGACCCCACACTTGGTTGTCTAATAACGCTTTCACCCACATGACTTATACAAGTCCGACCCCAACAAGGTGGTCTAATAACCCATCAAGTATAAGTTACGACACTTACAATATAAATGACGACACTTCCGTATAGAGGAATAATAACATCTATATAGGAATACAATATACATATATGTGAAATACATTTCGAAGTTACACATTCATCAACATGCAATATTGGGGTAGTTCTCCTACCTGCACACAATTAAGTTTCCATTCTCATACCAAACTGCATGATTCCTCCTTATCTGAGTCGGTTTGGTCCTCCCAAATCTGCACTCAATCACTTGGCTTCAGGACCATCTTAGTTCTCCAAAATCTGTCCTCCCTCACCAGCATTCATTGTCTCAGGTTCAGGTTTTCCATTTCCCATTGCTCTTGAGATTGTGAATGATGCATAATGAATTATGAGAGTTTCAATGAGTTTTCACCTTTTATTCTCTTTGGGGAATTTTGCTCATTATATGAATTCTTTTAATTCATTAATCTCTCAATTCTTTTATTTAGGGTTTTCCAATTATCTTCAATAATAATTTTTTATTATTATTATTAAGTAGAATTTTCCCTCTAACCTTAGGAGACTGTGACTCCCTCTTTTATTGTGCTGGTCCACATGGTCAATAGAAACCTCTTTAGCAGATTTATAACTTTCCTAAGTATAAATGAAATAATTCTTAGGAGAATTATAAAAGGGGTTCAAAGTCCAAAATACGGGTATTGCAATATGATTGTAAGACTAAGGGCAGAGATAGACATGGAGATCTAGATGCAATGATGAATAGAGCGATAGGTCTTTTGATTTTTGATCCATTTAGTGATCTATTTTGTATCTGCGATATGATGTATTCATTGTTTCTGCGAAGGACATTATGCAGGTTTTAATGAATGCATGAAGATGTTCGATTATGATTCTATATTTTTCTTTGATTTTGTTAGATGATGAATGCGAATGTTTGTGAGATGTTTAATGATCTTTGGGTTTAGTAATTGTTGTTCATGCTAATGAGTAGTTAAAATCATGTTGATGCGAATGCCTATTAATTGATGAATATGCGAATGATGAAATGTTAGCATAGTGCAAAAAGATATAATCTTTGGTTTCTGCGGATTCAATGTATGTTTGATGCATTTCCTCAACTCCACTGTGGAAAATTGGTTCCTACAGCACCCTTTTGCATCTCGGGTGAGACTTCACTCACTCTGAGAGTGTCGCTGGAAAGGGTAAAACCTTTCTAGGCCAGTGTATAAGGGACTTTTGTTGATGGTTTGTTGACGACAGTGTGCAGTGAACCCCTATCGACAATTGCTGTGTCAACAAATGGTTCCGTTGTCAGGAACCTTGAAGAGGAAAAGAAGAGGATATGCTGTGGCACCCAATGAAACCAGAGATTCAAGAGTGGTTTGACAAGAAGATGGAGGAATTTGTAGAAGGAGAAAAGCAAAACCTTATACATACGGTAAGCAGTTGGTTACAGAAGTACATTTATTCAGATATCCACGATATATTTTTCTGCGAATTCTAGTACTGTTGCATGAGTGGTTGGCATAGCTAACATTCCATAAGAATCACTTCCAAGAGACTGAGCTGAACCATTAGACTCTGGAGTTGATTCGACAGTTGAAATGTGTCGAGAACACAGTATCGAGGGTTGTCGACTTTTGGGTGGATAGTATCCTAGAAGGATATATTACTGAGTTCGCAGTAGACACAATCAAATCATATAGCGACGCCGAAAGGAAATTTTTCAAAAGACCCAGGGCGAGATTCCTGTTGTCGTTAAAACTATGGATTAAGATGTTTGTTTGTGAAAAGGGAATATTAAGGATGAACTCCGATGAATAGAAGATCTGGTGTGCGGAAGTTGTGGGTATTGTGTAGATGCGGGTCTGCTAGAAATATGCGGGGTATATGGACATGAGCGATGACAAGTTTTTAAGGGAAGCTGACGAAGAGTGTGGTACCTTGAGGAGTGGGGTGATATTCCGACGTCCTAAGAAGAAGAGGAGGACTGGGAGAGAGTCTCCTGAGAGGACCGGAAAGGAGGACTGCAAAATAGGACCACAAGGGAGGAATCTACCCTATTATGAAGAAGGAAGTGAACAAGCTACCCCAGAAGCTGAATAAGGATAGACCCTAAGATACAACGTACCTTCAACTCTGCGCACTACTCAGAATTTGATAAAAGCAAACACAAGTTATTTGCAGGGTTGTCCTACGTGTCAAAACAGTATTAAAAGTAGCGCATCAGTAAAAAATAACAGTAGAAATACAAGAATGGTGGACGAAGTGAAGATGCTGACATTCCAGGGTAACAGGACCAAGGATCTCGAACAATATTGGTTTGTGCGCCAAGCAGTATGGACCGTGAAACAGGTCCAGGACAAAGATATAAAGAAAGGGAAAATAGCGACGACCCTCAGGGGTCGTGCACTAGATTGGTACATAAAGTTTACCAAGGTACCAGTGGGAGCTCAAGAGAAAACATTGCTAGAAATAAAAGCAAGAACGATTGTTGAATTCAGAAAGCGAAAATCTAAGTCATAGTACGTTACTGATCTCAAATAAATTAAGAAATTCCGCAATGAGTCAGTATGGGATTTCGACCAGTGATACAAAACACTAATGGTGAAGGTGAGTTTTGGGATGAATGATATGCAACACAAAGAGTGGTTTATCGCTGGGTTGGTGCCACACATTCGTGGACCACTAATGCAATAGAAGGCTGCGAACCAAGCAAAAGCATTGGAGATTGCGATGAATTTGGAGGCTTCACCAATAGGCGAAATGGGTTTGGGCATGGATCGAATACAGGCGCAACTGGAAAACTTGACGATCCAATTGCAAGACGTGAAGAAAGGAAAAGAGGCTCGCGAAAATGTCTAGTGCACTAGGTGTAGGATAGAGGGACACCACAAGGATCAATGCCTAGATTTCTGAGAATATTTGCAATCCAGTGCACCAAATCCCCTCAGTCAGGGAGGGTTTCCTTGGTGTCGTATCTACCAAACAAGAGGCCATCGACCAGAAGAGAGCGTGTATCTGTAGAAGATAGTGTCAAAACCAGAGAACTTCTATTGCAAATTTTGTAAATCGATTGGACATGATGAAAACAACTGCAGAGCTTATGGCCTACTCCAAGAGAGGACTGCGGCTGCATATTTCATGGTAGGAGAAGAACAGGCATCGGTTCAGCAACAATAGCAGTATAATCAACCTCCATCCCAGTATAATCATCAACAGGAGTAGTATGATCAGGTGCAGTATGGAAAGACAAAGTATGTGAAGACACAGTATGGTCAGCCATAGTATCCTCCACCGCAGTACCCACCATATGGGAAACAGCAATAGCCGCAGTATGGGAAACTGCAGTACCCACTGTATGGCCCATCGTGTGGAGGGGATAGAGGAGGATTCTATGGAGTTTGAGGTGCTGGCGCAGAACGAGGACGAGCTATTGGACGAGGACGAGGACCGATTATTTGTTATAATTGTGGGAAGCAAGGGAACTATCAGAGGGATTTCCTGAATCCAACACCACAGTGCACTTATTATAGCGCTATGGATCATGGCGTTGAAGATTGTCTACAACTAATTGCAAAGTGGCAGACCAAGAATCCTCCACCACCTCCATAGAACCAGAGTCGGAATCCACCACCGGTTGTACAGATGATATCAATGGAGGCTCGAATACACCATGTGACTGTTGGAGTAGTGACACGAGGAGGAGTTATGATAGGAACCAATGGGTCACGAGCTGCTGTCCGACCAACAACATAGAAACATGTCACCTTTGATGCAGAGGTCGAAAGGGATATCTTCTTAGAAGCGCAGGAATCGATGAGACAGAGGAGGCAGTTACCTCTTTAGGAAGAAGTTACCTACGACATGCCACCAATGTTCGATGGAACGAAGTCGCGGGGAAAGGATAACACCTTAAAATCCTTCTTGAAAAGTTGTCTAGAGTTGGAAAAGGATCAGAATGCACTAGAAGAGATATCCAATCTGTTGAATCGATGTGAGGGTGCATGCCAGGAACAAAGGGTTAATCACATACTCAAAAGGAATATGGGGCACGAGATGCGAATGTCGGCACAAATTGGAGAATTTGATGTCGACTCAATTATCTTGGACCTGGGGTCGGATGTCAACATTCTGACCAAACATACATGGGAGACAATAGGAAAACTGTAGTTATCCTAGTCACCAGTACAGTTGTGATTAGAAAATCAGAGTAAGGTCTCTCCACTTGGTCGGGTGTACCAACTTAATGTTGATATTGAGGGCCTCAAGACTTATGCCGATTTTTATGTAATTGAAATCATGGACAATACCAGCCCCTACCTAGCGCTGCTAGGGATTGACTGGGTGATTGATAATCTAGTTTTTATCAATTTCAATAAGCGGACTATGTCATTTGAGAATCATGAGATGAGGGTTGCTGCACCTTTGGATCCTGCAGAAGGGCAGCGATATGTCAAACCGACGCGAGATGAATTTACGAAAGGATGGGATAACATATATAACATATCTAAGGATTACATTAATCCCACTGCAGATGGAGAATTGGGATGGCGCAGTATCAATTCGGCGTTGTCGGATTTGGATGAGGTGCTCGAGAACTGGTAGAACCGGATGCACGAAGTGTCATTTAGAAAATGTGCAAGGATCACACAATCACTATGATGGGTAGCCACAGAGGAGTGCGTGCTACCAACATATGAGGGATTTCCCAATTTGGATACATTTCTCACTGAATTTGAGGAAAAATTAGTAGAACCACAGTGACTCTTGGCCTTGGAAGAAGCCCTAAAGGCTACAACAACATGATGTTGGGAAGCACACAAGTCCACCATAACCACCTAGACACTATGTCACCACCTAATGACGGTTAGGTTCAGTGATATGGAAGGATATAGCGGATAGAAGTTTGATGGAATAAGTGACCCAAAGGCGCATCTAGCTGAGTACGAAAGCAGATGGGGATTAAGAGAAAAAGAGGAATGGGTCCATGCATTCGTTCACATACTGGATGAAGTACCAAGGAGTTGGTATGTCGTTGCAGAACTGCGACGCGGGATGACTTCTTGGGAGTAGCTAATAATTGGCTTCATCCAAATGTTTACTTTCTTAGATGAGAACCCCTTCATCCATAGTGCGCTACAAGTCAACACTAGAACTTTGGTGGACTGCGACACCAAAAATGATGATGGAATGCTATAACATCACAGGAGATCTAGATGGTGAGGATGATCCGAGGGCTACACATGTACCAGAATTAGAAGGAAGTCATAGTTTAGAGGCACCAGAAATACCTTCCAAAAAATTCCAACAACCAATGAAGATCAAGAAGATGAACATTGGATCAGAGGAGAATCCGAAGTTCGCAAGAATTGGAGACTACTGGGATGAATCAACTATCATGAAAATGACTGACCTGTTGCATGAGTTTCAGGATTTGTTCCCAACGAAATTCTCATAGATGAAAGGAATTTCTAAGGACTTAGGCGAAATGAAGATCCCCCTGAAACTCGATGTGAATCGAGACAAGCAATGGCCCTACAGGTTGAATCCAAGGCACAAAGAGAGGGTACAAACTGAGATTGAAAGGATGTTGGAAGCAGGAATCATAGAACCCCTAGAGGAATCAGAGTGGATCATACTGATGGTGGTCTAGGACAAGAAGACTGACGAAGTCTGAATTTGTGTTGACTTGCGGAAATTAAATGATGCATGCTTACACGACCCGTTCTCAACACCATTCACAGATGAGGTGCTTGAATGAGTAGGAGGTCAAGAAATATACTCATTTACGGATGGACTTTCAGGCTATCACAAGATCAAAATCACGAAGGAATACCGGCATAAGACTACATTCATCATAGAATGGGGTTGCTTTCAGTATACAGTGATGCCATTTGGACTGAAGAATGCTCCGGCAATTTTTTCCAGATTAGTTGTTTCGGCGTTCAAAGACTATATTCATAAATTTCTTGTCCTTTATATGGACGATTGGATAGTGTATGTGTTGGTCAAAGATCACGTCGCAAACCTAAGGCTAATGCTATAACGATGCCGATAGTACCAGATTTCATTGAACCTGAAAAAGTGCATCTTTTGTGCTCCGTTCGGGATTTTTTTGGGGCACATTGTCTGCCGGGAAGGAATGCTAGTAGACCCATCTAAGATCGCAATTATTGTCGACCTCCCACCACTGACAATAGTCAAGAAATTGAGAGCAACGTTAGGCAACATAGGATACTATCATAAGTTTATCCGAGGGTACGCAAGAATCATAGCACCAATGGAGAAGTTGTTGAAGAAAGACTCCAAGTTTGAGTGGAACGACTAGTGCCAGAAGAGTCTGGACATATTAAAAGAAAAGATGGTTTCCGCACCTATATTGGCATTCCCTGATTGGATGAAGGAGTTCCACATCCACGTCGATGCGTCATCAGTCGCATTAGGAGTCATCTTGGCAAGATCGACCACCCAATAGCTTTCGCAAGTACAAAGTTGTCTATTGTGGAAAAGAATTATACGACCACGAAACGAGAAGGGTTGGTGATGGTCTATGCCTTACAGAAATTCCAACACTACCTATTAGGGGGCCATTTTCAAATGTTCACCGATCTCTCAGCGTTGAAATACCTAGTGAACAATCCTATGTTGGGGGGGAATATATGTCACCGACTGTTACTATTCCAGGAATTTTATTTTGATATAATCGTAAAGCTGTGACAACTGAATGCAAGACCAGACCACTTATCACGGATCGAGTTAGGGGAGGAGCCAATGATAATTGATGAAGGATTACTAGATGCTCAGTTGTTCAAGGTTAGCATGGTCGATGACCATTACGAACAAGTCATTCATTTTTTTGCAACAAGGGAGGTGCCGGAAGGTTTCACTACCAACCAAAGGAAGAAGCTAGTTGTCAAAGCTGCAGATTTTCAATTAATTGCAGGGCAATTGTATAAAATGGGTCCAGATGAGATACTTCGACGATACGTCTTTCCGCATGAACAGGAGAGGATTCTTGCAGAATCTCATGATGGGATTGTTGGAGGACACTACGAAGGACGTGCCACAGCAAGGAAGATCCTAAGAGTAGGACTATGGTGGCAAACCATGCATGGAGATGCAACGGACTTCACAAAGATCTGCGACGTATGTCAACAAACAGGAAAGTCATCACGAAGGGACAAAATGCCACCAGTGCCTCAATTGACACTGCAGGATTTCGACAAGTGGGAAGTTGACTTTGTGGGACCCATCAACCCACCAGGAAAATGAACAGGATCGCGCTACATCATTACTGCGACAAACTACTTGACGCGATGGGTAGAAGCAGCACCAGTAAAGGATTGCTCGATTGCAACGGTAGCAATATTCCTCTTAGACAATGTAGTCACCAGGTTTGGGTGTCCAAAAATACTCATGAGTGACCAAGGGACCCATTTTGTCAATCAAACGATCGCAGCAATGATAGCGGAATTTCAAATACAACACAGAAAAAGCACCCCTTACCATCCACAAGCAAACGACGCAGTGGAGGCATTTAACAGAATCTTGGAGCATGTGCTCACGAAGGTATGCAACACGAATCAGGATGATTGGGATTTAAAAATCCTTGCCATTTTTGGAAAACTTGGTACCATTGGAAAGCTCTCGGCTATCCCTATGCAAATCCATGATCCTTGGCCACACCCGAGGACTCCGATCCTGTCCTTATTACAACCCAAAATGTGGCCCCAAACTTCATCAAGGCCTCTTTACCACTCTGTAAGGGTTCTTATACTACTCTGTCATGTCTCTTCCCATCAATCCATACCCTCAGAGGGAACATGAACACAACAGGGGGTGTTTATTTCTCCCCCAAATTCATGAGTGAACATTCTGAACCTCCTGGGCCTCACCAAGACTTAACGCTATTCATTAATGAACAAATTCATAAAAACACATGGATGCACATGCATACTCAAATAAACACAACTGAGTGAAACATGAACAATTAATCATTCATAACACAGAATGAAAATGATATAAATCACAGAGAACACTTATCCTTTTATTGGAATCTCCAAGCAACTGGCTATGGACTGCAACGTTCCAACCGAACCATAGGTGTCTTCGCAACCTGTATTATTTTAGCACTTAGAGACCACCCCCGAGTTGAGGCTATGTATCCACTAAGGAGTAACTACTCAAGTCCATTCACAGCCTTAGGCACATTCAATCAGGGTCATCCAGCACATAGCTGGCTCTAGAAAGAAAGTGGGGAAATAGGAAAAAAGTTTCCTAAGCCAATGATCTCAACCACAAAGCCACAGGCATATCCAATTGGATTCATACAGTCCAGGAACCCCCATCACCTCCACTCTCAGCCTAAGTAAGGTCCCCTTCTCTGCTGCACAGTCCCTCGGGCACCCCTTCCCTCAGCATTGACCTTGGTAGGTATGGATGGTCCTTGTTGGTCATAATGAGGCTAACTCGAGTTCGATGAAGTTCTTGTAGAACCAACCAATATCCCCTTTCATTGGTCCTTTTGGCATCAACCTGGGAACAGGATGATGTCTCACCCGAAGCGAAGTATGGGGGGGTTACATAATCAATTTTTTGTAACCGTGGTGATGCACTGATGTGAATACTTGACCTCACAGTACATTCATTGTTAACATACATTTAACATAACAATATCAACCTGTGACTACACACTTCACAGTTCTCAACAACCTACAGACTTTGTTGTATCACAGTTATCTTCACTTCTATCACTACGCATTCATTATACTTAGTGTTACTTCACAACATTCATACAATGTGTTCCGCTTAATTAACATATGATTTCCATTCACATACATATGAAATAAAATACATAAACATACCATAACATGAACACAAAACACATCATAGATTCATACACATAACATAGGGATTTACGTGGTTCACCCCCCAGATGGGAGCTACGTCCATGAGAACTGTTCTTATTTTTCTTGGAAGGGGTAACAGTTCCAGTCTGCACACTCAGTTGCAGACTCTTCTCTACAATAGATCTTTTCGCACTCAGTTGTAGAGTCTTTTCTCTCTTAGATCTCTCTGGCTCTAACCAACCAAATACCCCATAACATCTAACAATATCTTACGACATCTAACCCTTCCTTATAAAAAATTTATCTTATATATAGATGTGTCTGAAGGTCACATATTATAATAACTATGGTCCAACCCCCATAGTACCCTTAAACCCAAAACAACATGGTTCTCCTATTGAACACGCTTTTCCTTAACTTCAATGTAACTCTGTTGTCCTTTTGCACTGCTTCTTCTGACTATGACGCTTCTTCTAACAGTGCATTTTTGATTGCACGGCTCTGCCTCTACAGTGGTGCATCCTTTGCACCATTTCGCTTCTTTACTCTCTGCTCCTGTAGCTGTCAGTTCCCTGCTTCATCCTTAATTGATTCAAGTACCTCTAAACGACCTTAGTACTTTTTTCTTTTTTAAGGGGGCAGGTCCTTTCCTCTCAACTTCGCTTCGCTCCATACCCTCCTCCCGAGAATTATGGATTTACTTCTCCCAAAACTGGTCAATGTTAGGCCTCTCCTAACTGTACCTTCACCATCAAAACTTCATGTACCTGGGCTGCACCCAACAAGCCCCTAAAACTTACTTGTGGCTCGTCCCTGAGCCACTTACACTGGGATTCATTGACTGCGCATCACTTGGGATGCGCATCTTTGCAGCGAATTCCTAAAAAGTTGCGCTCAACTTCGCAACTGCTTCCTTCGTCTCCTGCTCGTATTCCTTAATCATTTCGAGCATCATTACTGATATGGGTTCTTTCATTTGATCCTTTACTGTACTCTCTGTCATGCAGAGTTCTTGCAATTTCTGCTCGATTTCTTCAGAGAGTGCCACTGCTTCTTCTTGCATAGGTTGTAACTTTGACGAAGTTTCATCTTCCTTTATCCTTAGTTCCTTTATCTCCTTCTGAAGCTCTTTTGTTTCTGTGAACTTATGGATCCTTTGCCTTGGAGGAAAATCCTTCATGGTTGTGTTCATATAATTAAGGTCCTTCTGCCTCTACTAAACTTCATCCTAAATTTTATGTAATTCAGGATCCTCTTGTAGTATAGCCCATACCTTAATGACTTCTTATAGAAAGTCTTGACACCTCGCAACTTTTACGGAGATTTTTTCGGTTGAATTATTTAATTCTTCATCCCTTTCTTCTTTCACATCTAGCGGAGTGCCAGGTTGTTTTTGAGACTCTAAGTCAACAATCTTCTCTTTGTAGCCAATATCCATATCTTCCATTTTCGCTTTGATATTGTCCACAATAGCACCAATCTTAAGGATGGTCGCTTCCACTTAAAGATCTTCTTCGCAGTATGGGATCTTCGCATAGACTTCGACGACAGTTTTCTTCAGCTTTTTTTGCTTTTCCTGAGCATTTTCTAGCTCATTTGTCTTCGGTGTGAATTCATTCTTCAGCTCCTTATAACTATATTCCAGCTTCAGATGTTGGTTATATGAAATCATATCTCTATCTTTGATTTATTCCACAACCTGCAAATGCAAATTATGTTGTCCTTAATTGGGAAACATTCCCACATTTTATATAAATGTGTGAGATGCTTCTCACCTTCAATAAGTTCATCAGACAGGAATATCACGTTCATTGGATCTATGCGGAATAACTAGGGTCTCATCGTTAAAGCAGACACTTTTCTTTTTCTTTGGCTTGAATCCCCTGTCCTGTATTCGGAGTCTAATTCCCTTACTAGATCTATTTGGAATTGTTCTAATATTGCCACCATACTCTTGAGTTCTACGATGCTCTCTATCATGCTCACTTGGATTTTCTCTTTCTTTTTGTCTTTCAATGTGAGTGTCTATTCAAGATGCTCACTGAATTGAGATGTGATGCAATCGTAATCATCATCATGCAATTGTGCATCGAAGAGAGTCTTACTTGATTTTTGCTTCTTTCTTTGTGATCCCTGTGGAATGACTGTGTCGGTATTATTCCTCTTCTCTCCTGCTGGAAAATCAACAGTTTGTTGTTCTTGTCCCTGATTTTGTTCATGTCCTTGATCATTTTTTGGCTCTTCTTCTTGATTCTCGATGTTAATTTCAATTGTGCTTTCCTCAGATGTAGTGATCAATGTCTTTGGCGCATCAATCTTCCACTTGGGCGGCCATTCTTCAATGATAAGATCAATCTTTTGCGCGTCTAGTTGGTATTGTCCCTCAAACCATTCTGGGTTATTTGGTTATTTAGGATGAATGAAAATAAAGTGAAGGTCGTCTTTGAATCTCATCTTGTGAATATACCCTGTTGTTATTTCCTTAGGAATACGCGAAGTGTGCTATATTACTTCGCATAGCTGCTCATAATATGTATACAATTGTATATTATTTACCTTTTGTTTGTCCAGCTTTGAATTCTCCTACATGTTCGCAATTGTGGGTCCACAGAAATCTCCAGCGAACACCAATACATTTTACTGATACTTAGGCTCTTTCCAGCCTACAAACGCGATCATCACAGTTCCAACAATGTTCTTTTGAATCTTTGTGTATGGTAGGCCACCATAGTCCTTCTCTTAAATTTTTATGCGCAGTAGCTCTTCCTATGTAGTGTCCTCCAGATACACCTTAATGTGCTTCAGCAAGTATGATAGGTCTCTCATGTTCTAGTATGCATCTACTTAATACTTCATATGTTCCCAATTTGTATAGTTGTCCTGCAATTAGGGTAAATCCAGTTGTTCTTACTACTAATTGTTTCTTCTGTTGCGTAGTAAGTTATTTAGGTGCTAATCTTGTAGTTAGAAATTATACAATATCTTTGAAGTAGTCATCTTCTATATGGATAGCAAAAAATTATGCATCTGGTATATTATCCTCCAAATTACTAGGTTCTTCTCCTGACTCGATTCTTGAAAGATGGTCAGGTCCTGCGTTCAATATTCCTGGATTCATAATGATTTCAAAATCATATTCCTGAAACAATAAAATCCATCTGCATATTCTTCCCCCTAAAACTGGTTTATTGACCAAGTACTTCAAAGCTAAATGGTCAGTGAACATACAAAAATGAGAACTTAGTAGATAGTGTCTAAATTTCTGCAATGCGTACACCATAGCTAAGCCTTCCTTTTCTGTTGTGGTATAATTATTTTCTGCTGAAGATAGATTTCTGCTTGAAAATGCAATGGAATGATCGAGGCCTCACTCACCTGGTTGTGCTAATACAATGCCAAGTGCTATAGATGAAGCATCTACATGTACATGAAATGGATTATTCCAGTCAGGAAAGATGAGAATAGGCGATGTAACCATTTTCTCTTTCAGTGTGTCCAATCCTTTTTTACAATATTCAGTCCAATTGTACTTCGCTTCTTTCTTCAATAGTTTCTCCGTGCAACGATCTGCGCATATCCTTTAATAAATTTTCTATAGTATCTTGTGTGCCCCAATGTAGTGTGTAGTTTCTTAACTGAATTAGGCACTGGAATATTTACTATGATTTCTATCTTTGCTAGATCAACCATCAATCCTTGATTACATACTATGTGTCCCAACAAAATACCATAAGGAACACATAATATGCACTTCTTTAGGTTCAAGGAAATATGATACTATCTACACTTTGCTAACATCATTATTAAGTTCGCATGATGGTCCTTCAGAAGGCCAAATATTGTCCAGTCATCAAAGTAAACTTCTAAGAATTTATGAATATAATCCTTAAGTACAGCTACAACCACTCTTGAAAAGATAGTAGGTGTGTTCGTTGATCCAAAAGGCATAATAGTGTACTGAAATGATCCCCATTCAATAGAAAATATGGTCTTGTGTTGGTCTTCTGCAGCAATTCTGATCTGATGGTAGCCCGGAAATACATCAGTGAAAGAGTATTCCTCTTGTCCACCTATGTTATCGAGCACTTCATCTGTGAATGGAGTCTAAAATGGGCCATACAGAGATGCATCATTCAATTTTCTAAGGTCCACACAAATTTTGATTTCACCTTTAACTTTCTTGTCTTCAATAACCATGGGACTTATCCATTTTAATTCTTCTACTGGTTCAATGATTCCTGCTTCAAGCATTTTATCAATTTATGCTTTCACTCTTTCTTTATATCTGGGGTTCAGTCTAGAAGGTATTTTCTTAATAGGATTCGCATCAGGATTGAGAGGTATTTTCATAACTGCCAAGTCACCTAAAATACCTTTTATTTCAGAAAACTTGGTAGGGAGCAAATCTTGATATTTGCACAGTAGGTTTGCGATATGTACTACTGTTTCTTCATCCCAATAATCCCCAATGGAAGCAAACTTTGGTTCAACATTGGTACTAATATTGATCTTTCTGGTCTTCACAAGGTTACTCAGATCTGGGATTTCTAAATCAGGTCCTTGTACATCGCGTTTTCCATCAGACTCAGGTATATTCACATCACGGGGATCTTCATCTTCATCTTCGTCTAGTTTGAAGTTATAACATTCAAGGGCATGTTCCAAATGTATTTCCCAGTCTGGTTGCTTATACACAAGCAATGGGACATCATCAAATATATTCTTTTTGATGATCTGTAAATCCTCATTGATGCTCGAACAATCATACTCAAAACTAAAAGTTGATTGAAAGTTCTTTATCATCATGTGCCAATATGTTGTGCCTTTGCGAAGTTCTGCTTCTGTATACCATTTCTTTTGTATTTGATCCTATGTGTGCACAGACATATGAACCCATTCTGTCTTTGGTAAATGCATCCATGCTTTCAAGAAAGACTCTATATGATCTCTAGGATCAGTCTTTCCATTGTATTTTTCTTGTACAACCTCAGTTCCCTCTGTGAATATGATTTCCATTAAGTGCTTACATTCCTCCCATGTGTTCAGGTTCTCTTTGTGCGCATCTCACACCTAGAAGGTGTAGCTCACAATGTTATATCTGCAAGTGCTAGCTTATGTTCATCTAAAATTGATGCTAAATATTCATGAAGGAATGCATGGATATTACCCAAACCATCATAAGTAGGAATTCAACTTACCTCTATTCCAATCCAACGATGTGACTTTGTTATCTCTGCACATCGTCTAGCTGATACACAAGAACTGTCACATCTCCAACTCAACATTCCATCATCTGTAGGGTTAATGTAATCTGCTTGATTTACTCTCATCTTATAGATATTATCAAGTTCTTGAACTCTGCATTCTTCTCATACTAGTTCAACATACCTTGTTCCTTGTGAAGGATCTAGGGGTGCAACAAACCTGATATCCGGTCCTTCAAATATCATTTTTTTTTCTTCAAGTTGATAATTGCAAGGTCATAAATTTTCCAGTCAATCCCTAATAATGTGGGATAAGGATTGTTGCCATCTATGATCTTAATAACCTCAAAGTATGCTTTACTTCGCACTCCATCAATGTTAATAAGAACACTTCATAGCCTCCCAAAAGGTATAACCTATTGCTGATTAGATAATATCAACTATATAGGAGACCAAGATAACTTTGGATTCCCCATTTGTTGCCATGTTTGTTTAGCACGTTCACCTCTGATCCTAGGTCAAGAATGACTTGGTTCATTTCAAAATATCCAATATGCACATTTAGTCTCATTTCTCTTCTTGTCCTTCTATGGCTTTTGATATGATGGACTGCTCTTTGTGCATCGTTTACTGTATTACGTTGTTCGTAATGTCCCAACATGTTATGTAATTCCCTTGATGTGTTTCCATGCCTCAGCAACTCTATGCAGCTCTGTAGAAACTATGTGATAGGACTTTTATTTTATGGTGAAGTTCATGATCCATCACATGAGGTCAACATATCTAATTCAGGTTATCCGATCACTGCACAATTGGATCCTTGTGGTCGAAGGTTTTGAGTCTTGAAATCCTTTTCTTGCTTCCATGAATTTTCTTGGTTAGGGTTGAATGCATGCATTTTCCAACCGCTTTTCTTGCCCAAGGCCCATTAGTAGGATTTGGTCTATTTATGTGATCGTCATAAGTCAAAGCTTCATTTGTCCTGTCATTTCCTATCAAAGCTCCACTTCGCATCACAACATGGAAGTTGGGACCTTCATTTCTTTTCTCAACTGTGATCATCTGTATATTTTGGTTCTGTCCTTCTGCTCTTTTTTCTTGCATTTTTCCTAGCAAAATGGGACATGCTTCAATGATATGGTCAAATGATTTACAGTACTTATAAGTAGTGTAAGGGTTCTGAGAGTCTTTTGCTAAATGTCCAGGTTGAGTATAGTTATAACAGATAATATGACCTCTTCCTCACCCTTGTCCAATGTTTCGCCATCTTCCTCTGAATCCACCACATCCTCTATATGTGCCTTGATCATACTGCACATTTTCATTATTGTTATGTGTTTCTCCTTGGAATCTATAGACATCATGTTTTCTTTCTATCATAAGGTCATATGCTCTACAATTGGTATCATCATGGCAAACTGACTTACAAAATGTATAGTACAGGTTCTTTGGTGTCTGTACATACTTCTAAAGTAGGTTACAGTCCTCTCGGTGATGTCCTATACATTGGCAAATCTCGCATCATGGTCCTTGAGGTTGATTTAATGGATTCAGTGCCCCACTAATGAGTTAATCTCTAAATACAGGACAGTGTTCCTTGGAATGTCCTTCTCCTTTACATTTAGTACACCAAACCTCTTCTCTTATACATTTTCCTTTATTCATATATTGTAATTGTAATGTCATGTTTGCTAGTTGTGTCTGTATTTGTACCATTTCTGTGCTGGTTTCTCCTATGGGAGAAGCTTCTAGCTTCATCGCAATTCTAATGCTTTTTTTTGCAAGGTTACCTTCTATTGCATCAATGGTAATCTAATGTGGGGAAACATCGCAGCTATGAACCATTATTGATGTTGTTGAGGTGTTATTTCATGTAACATCCCCTCTGGCAAACCCAATTCGAGTAAGGGAACATGATACCAATATGTGGGGCTTTTACATAGCTCAACCCATATCATTAGATTCATAAAAACAAATGTGTGCAAATGTGACTCAAAGCAAACATGCACAGCGGAATAAAAATATCCACACACATTTCACATGCATTCATCGTATCAATAATAGTCATCAATTAATTAAAACAATGCAAAAGTAAAACACGTAGAGAGAATATACTTATCTCACTATAATGTTGTCCCAAGCAACTAGATATGTCGCTGCAACGTTCCACCCAACCTTAGGTCTCTTCCCAGCCTGTATTATTTCAGCACTCAGAGACCACCCCCGAGCTGGGCATGATATTTACAAGGAAAAGGGGACTTTCAAGCTCAAAACAGCCAAAGCAATGAATACCCATCTCAAACCCAACATTCTCTTACACACAGCAAACTCATAAATTGGGAATGGATACACATTTTAAACAATGGATTACAAATTAGGGTCTATGGGTTTTCCAAAATCGTTGCATACCCAAAACAAATTGTGGGAAGAGGGAATCAACCCCCAAAGAAGAAAACTGATTTCTCCCACAGATGTATGAGCATTCAGTGGGCCCAAATGGCCTCTATAAAACCCCAAATCAATTCCCCTTCTTCCCCACTATTATACAACACAAGAATGCACTTCCCAGCTAAGAAAATGAAGGAAAACACAACAAAACCATGGAGGAAAACGCCCAGGTAGCTCCAAACTCGTGAGAGAGCAAAACTGATGGGTGAAGAATGGCTTGGGGAGCAATTTCGTGGCTCTTCTCTTGCTAAGGAATCCAAACACGGTATTCCATGCAGGGTGGCTTTCCCATACCCAAATTTGGATAGCCATACCCCCCATTCCCCAAGGCATTAACTATTTCACCCAACTCTTGGGAGAAATGAATGATTGGGTACAAAAGTCAACATGGGTCGTTGAGGTTTTATGGGTTCTCTCATTGACACTTGGCTTGACTTGATTGGCTCAAGGGTTTGAATATTTCCCTTCCAATTCCTTGTAACATCATGCCCCCATGTCTTGTTGCATTACATAGCTATTTGTGGGCGTTTATATTAAAATGCATATTTACAATTCCCATGGTTCACTAGCACATGGGTGGCATAATATCCAATACTTGCCTCTTCAAGGTCGAGCGTTCACTAGTGGGGCCTTGGCCTTGAGATCCACGCTAGGAATCATACATAATGTGCATACAATATTTACATTATAGCCCAACATATTATAAGGGTCAAAATGGGGACATTGCATTTCAAAGCTAACTTGATCTAACAAGGCTTTGAATTTCTGATCAAATTCCCACACAGTCTCATTAGGTTTATGTTTTATTTCTTTTAGCTGTGTAATGCACTGAGATTCTGACTTAGGCTTCTTAAATTCTCTAATCAGCGCATTTATGATATCATATAGTGTTCTATTGTTTCCAACAAAATATTTCATAAACCATGTTAAAGATTTGTCTCTGAATGTGGTGACTAGTTGAGTTTGTTTTATAGCAACATCATGTACTTGCTTAGTGTTCCAGACAACATCACAGAGAAACCAATGTTCTTTGGATCTTCTAGGGCAGTTCCTTTAAAAACGGGTAGCTTTATGTCGTCTTCCATTCTTCTTCTAGGAGGTGTAGGGTTATGAAACGATGAAGGTACACCACTACTTGGTTGATTCTGAGTACCTGCTCCTACAGTATTACTACTAGTAGTGTTATGTGAACTAGTAATATTTCTTTCCTCACCTATAGGTTTCTGCAGATTAATAGGATGATAGCCAATGTATCTAGGTTCTATTTCATTATCGGACTCATCTTGATATGAATTTCTATCACTTCCTAGATCATTTTCTAGGAGTGTGTGAGGTTCAACTTCACGAGACCTCTTTCTAGTGCTAAATTTCTATCATTTTACACTATGCAAAATTCCAATATCTTCATCAGTGTCACTATCTATGTTTTTGAACATTACAGACTCAAACCATAGGAATCTGATTGCATTTTTAAGACACATTTTTCAGCTAATAGCATTTTAATGCATAAACTCAGGTTTTTCAGGCATTTACCTCTAAATCCTTGGAAAAATATCCTTCTGTTGCCCTGTAAGAATTCAAAGTGTCCACAACAAACTCTGTAATATAGGCTTCCAGTAAGCTATCCAACCAAAAGTCTACTTCTCTTGAAATCTGGTTGTTAATCCCTTTAAGCCTTTGAATCAACTCTGGATTCCAAACTGTAGGTTCTTCACCCTGCAAACAGTTTTTTCGTTCTTCTATCCTTGATATCCACTCATGTATCTCATTATCGAAATATGAGAAGAAAATTTCATGCAAGTTAGTGAATATATACCTCTGCAACCATTTTTCTGTGGTAAGATGCAAATGTTTGTTTTCTTACTTCTCAAACTCACGTTCTATTAGGATTAGCCAGTTCTGTATTTCTTTGTTCTCTGGATTCCACATCAATATGACACATCACCAAAATATCATTTAAAGCTTGGCATGGAACAATTCGTGGTATGCTTAACTGCATATATATAGCACAACAACAAGACCATTTGTTGCGCTCTCTTCTCTTCTAGGATGACACATCAGCATCGTACATCACTGGCATGACAAGTCCAAAGTTGAAAATAGAACCATTTGTTGGTCACAATGAGGCTGAACCAGGTTCGGTGAAGTTCTTGTATACCCAACCAAAATCCCCTTTCATTGGCCCTGTCGGCATCAACATGCGAACAGGCTTACGTCTCACCCGAAGCGAAGTATGGGGGGGTTAAAAAATCAGGTTTCTATAAATGTGGTGATGCGCAGATTTGAATACTTTACCTCGCAGCACATTCCTTGTTAACTTACACTTAACATAACAATATCAACCTGTCACTACGCACTTCGTAGTTCTCAACAACCTACAGAATTCACTGTATCACGGTTATCTTCGCTTCTATAACTACGCATTCACCATACTTAGTGTTACTTCACAGCATTCATACACATGTGTTCCATTTACTTAACATATGATTTCCATTCACAAACATATGAAATCAAATACATAAACATACCATAACATGAACAAAAAACACATCATAGATTCATACACATAAGGGGTAACAGTTCCAGTCTACACACTCAGCTGCAGACTCTTCTCTATAATAGATCTTTGCCCACTCAGCTACAAATTCTTTTCTCTCTTATATCTCTTTGATTCTAACCAACCAAATTCCCAATAACATCTAACAATATCTAACCACATCTAACCCTTTCTTATACAAAATTGCTCATATATATAGATCTTCCCGAAGGTCACATATTACAATAACTATGGGGAAACCCCCATAGTACCCTTAAACCCAAAACAACATGGTTCTCATGTTGACCACGATTTTCCTTAACTTCATTGTAACTCTGTTCTCCTTTTGCGCTGCTTCTTCTGAATCTGAAGCTTCTTCTGACAGTGCAGTTCTGACAGCGCGGCTCTGACTCTACAGTGTCACGTCCTTTGCACCATTACACTTATTTACTCTCTACTCATGTAGCTATTAGTTCGTTGCTTCATCCTTAACTTCTTCAACTACCTCTGGTCTTCCTTAGTACTTTTTTCTTTACTAAGGGGGAAGGTCCTTTCCTATCAACTTCGCTTCGCTCCATACCCTCCTCCGAGAAATTGCGGATTTGCTTCTCCCAAAACTGGTCAATGTTAGGCCTCAACTAGTTGTACCTTGCCCATCAAAACTTCCTATACCTGGGCTTCTCCCAATAGTCTTGACTGCTAAACCATGGATAATTGAGCCCTCACTGGATCTACCATGAATTCTAACCCCCTCCTCCGGGACTCTCTCCCACTGTGATCTGCTCTTGAATCTTCCTCACCGTTGCGGCCGAAAGGCTCTGTATTGAAACTGGGATTTCAGGCTATCAAATCTGAGTTTTCTCATGTATTTCTAGGAATATCCCACTCTCATATTCTCCCATGGTTCAAAACTATGGATCCCCCTATCGGATTTCAATTCCCACCTGAATTGTCTGAGTGATCTTTGCACTCCAAAATGCGCCTCCTCTCCCAGTCACGATTTTCAGTTTTCTTCCCTGCTAGGCATGTGTCCTCCATGAAAACTGAAGCTCTAATGATTCACGAAACTGAAGCTCTAAGGATTCACTATCCAATGGGGATTAGGGAGTACATCCCCCCATGATTTAGGGTGACTTATGGGTCAAGCCAACCGACCCCATAGCCTTCCATACGAATTTCAGGGCTACCCCTCCTCCATCAGTCTCGTGGACTGATTTATTCAACCACTTCCTTACAACATAAATAAATGACAGCTAGGGCAGTCAAAGGTGGGTTCTCAAAGTGACATATGACATCCTAGGGTTCAATCCCACAACCCCCTCACCTCTCCCTAGTGGATAAACATAGCCTCCTCATTTAGTTGCAACCATATCCAACCCCTTGGTATTTTATTTGCATTATAATCATTTACATCATTTTTACAATTTCCCCATGACTTACTAGCACATGGATATCACAACATAAAATACCAGCCCTTTAAGGTTGAGCATTAACTAGTGGGGCCTTGGCCTTGAGCTCCATGCTAGGAATCATACATCACATATATACAATATTTGCATTAAAAGATAATATATCCTAAGGGTCAAAATGGGGGTATTACACTATAGGGTTGAATATTCTAGCTTAGAATCTGTCATTATAGCTCCCCTAAGGTACTTGTTATCACATATATAGTAGTCGGGCTACCATACATTATTTTTCTGATTCCAGTACACTATTCAACCAGTTCCCTTGCATTGAGATGCTGAGATGAGCATCTACTATGGATCATTATCAAATTTTGGACAGCAGTTTTATTCCCCATGCCATGACTGAGTTTCAGGACACTCAGAGAGATGACCGATGTAGTTATTTAGCCATTTATACAGAGCAGTCAGTAGTTCCCAGAGTTACAGTATCAGTTTCAAAGGACAGATGATGGTTCAGATTGATGAGCATTCAGGTATATGACTCAGCAGGTATATTATGGTGTTGTGGTTATATTGCTTTTATTTCCATCCTCTTGGCATGTCTTAGCATTTAGTATCATGACCTGGTGATCATATAGATATGTGGACCTGGTTGTATTATATATATATTATATTTGTCCCTACTCAGACTTAGAAGTTCTTGGCCTATACTCATTGGTTTTACCCTCCCTAGGGAGAATAGAGGTGATCATTCCCACCACTCTTTGGCTTGCTAGTGTTGGTTTCATTATTCACTGTCTTCATCCATCCATGACTTACCCAGTTTGTTCATTACCTTGACTTACTACTTGACTAGTGGCATGGAGGACCTTTCCCCACTGTAGTCTCTATATTGGATAAGCTTCCCTGTTTATTGTGTCTCGGCTCTGAGTTGGTGACAAAACTTACCTACGGTGAGTTGGATTTCCTTGAGAATTCTCCCTAGTCACTAAAGATGTTGTTGGCTAAACCTGAAACTTTTAGTGCTGCCATGAATACAAAGTATGGAAATGAAATGTTATATCTTGTATGAAAAGACCATTCATGCAATGTGTTTCTAAACACACATGAATGAAAGGCAAGCCAAATGAAAATGGCTATGAAACATCAAATGTTATATCTTTTGTGAAATGTAAAATACCTAGGTAAACAAGCTGTCCGTGACACACCTAGAAGTGCTCAGGTAAACAAGTGCCTTAAAAACACACCTGCAACAAGAAGCCTAAATAAATGTAAATCTATGCAATGTGTTTGTAAACACACATAGATCAAAGGTTATGGAAACTCTAGGCCCAAAAAGCAATGGAACTTAAATGCTATATCAAAAATATTGCTATCCTCTTTTGTATTATGGATTGTGCATATCTGTGTAAGGTGAATAAACACTCTTTGAACAACTTATCCATTTGTGAGACATCGCCATTCCCTATGTTGTTGATTTTCCACTATATGCTATGGTGTGTATTCCCTCTCCCACTTCCAAAGTGTCACAGTGTTAAGTCAGTAAGTCATTCCCTCTAGCCTAGCCATGTTTTTCTTAGCCTTCACCCTTCACTAGCAAATTGATCACAACTATGAAGTGAGTACGACCTTAAAAGTCTAGTCTGAGTAATAAATAATAATCATGACTTATTATATTTGGATTTAGATCGCCAATAATGATTATTTCTTGTTATAATTGCTAAATGAATGGATTGTAAAGCATGTTTTAACCTTGGACAGCTTGTAGCAGCTTGATGATAGTTTGAGTTATACTTTGGTCATGTTGACTTGGTCAAACATCTGTTTGATCAAAGGTCAACCACGGGACATGAGATGACAAATCTCATATGTTATAGATAGATGTTACATGGTCTGGTATAGGTCACCTTGGTGGGCTTATGCAGTGGTTTCAGGCTTATGATGATGATTTGTGCATTTCAACACTCTTATAGGTTATTATTATTTGGTCTGCCAGATATGATGAGTATTTATTTTGGACCATGCAGAGGTTTATATGGTGTATGAGTACATATATTAGATGGATTTGGACCTTCTGAGTCCAATGAGATAGTTTGTTTCCAGTTCCAGGCAATTACAGTGATGATTGAGCCTCAATTGGCTATCCTAGTGCAGTTTTGGTTTGTCAGAGGCCCTGTTAGAGCATTGATGAGATTCACTTGGTTCACCTAGGGCGCTGTGCATGGAGGGGGTGGTCCAGCCAGTTTTTATTACCATATTACCCCCCTCCCATACTCATTGGTAAGCTCACCGTGACAGCGTAGGCACTTCAGGAGGAAGTTTGGGTAGTTTCACGTTTCCCGAGGTAGTTCAAAAATGGTAGAAATGGCTACAGAGGAATTTGATTTGGGCTACTGAGGAAATTTTATGGCATGGGATGATTAGTGATGATGAGTGGGATGTCTTCCACACATTCTCCAGTAGTTTCAGCTTCATTGAGACCCACATCCATCACTTGTGGCAATTTCTGATGATTTTTGGAGCCTCCCAAGGCTCACGATTTGTCCATAGAGGCACGATTTTGTACTTTGATGACTATTTTATTGATATTGTGTTATGGGGATTGACCAAGGGTGTCTAAAATTACCCCTTTGACCCACCATAAGCTAGATCTACTATTTTTTCATCATGATTTGGTGGGATCCTCTCTCCGAGGGCTATTTTGTCCACTTATTGTTGTATTTTATTATTGATCCATGTATTGTATTGTTGAGCTCATCTAAACCATTGATTAGATCTTTTGATCTTTTAATATTAGACACTCATTCAAAAAGTGGTTAGATTGTGGACTCACTCCTTCCTATTTAAAGGCGAGAGCTTCTCATTGTAAAGGGGACTTTTGGCTCTGGATTATTGGAATAGAAAATTACTATTTCATCTATCTATTGTGTTGTGGTGAATGCTTTTGGAGTTCATTCGTTGATTCTTCCTTTGCACTGGGTTCTTGGAGATTTTGTCTTGCTATAATTTTGTACCATCCTTTTGCATCTATGGGTGGAGGCCGATTTGGTTTGAGGAGGACGTATTGGTAGGGAAAAACCCTCCCTACTTCTTCTTTGGATCTCTTCATTGGTAACAGGGAGTATTATTGTCCTAGGACCTTTTATTTCATGTTATCATTTCTTTTCATTTGTATTTCCTCCATTGTTGCTCAACTGATTCAAATCGCTTTCCTTGGTTGATAGGAAGAGGAGGTCGCACTTGTGGGCTAGGGCATCATTTCGGCAAGCAAATTCAACAATTTCTCATTTGATCTCTACGGGAGTCTTCCTCAACAACAAGGCATCTCATTCCAACGCTTAGGTATGATCTCAAGGTAATTTCTTTCTCCATGATCTATCCATTTGTCTAAATGCTTCAAACCCTTACTATTTCAAAACCCTCATTTTACAATTTTTCAGATCTAGCTTGATCCACTTGGCTTTTGGGTATAATATTTAAAACCCACCTCTAGAGTATCCACGGCAATTTGGATCTGTAGTTTGGTGAGGATTGTCCATAATTTGGCTCGCTTTCCAAGGCAAAGAAGCCTCTTCAAGGGAGGTCGCACTCCTTGGGAGAGGTGAGTTTGCAGGGATCTAGCACCGGGGTAGGTGAGATTCCACTTGATCTATAATCTACACATCCAATAACCTACCCCCAGTGTGTCACTTCAGTGATTTCTGCCTTGTGGGCCCATTTGCAGGGATCTAGCACCTGGGTAGGTGAGATTCCACTTGATCTATAATCTACACATCCAATAACCTACCCCCAGTGTGTCACTTTAGTGATTTCTGCCTTATGGGCCCCATTCCTCACTTTGAGGGTTGTGCCCCACTTGGGTCACTTTGTGGCATACTTCAATCTCAGATCTATTGAGATCCAGCCATTAGATTGCCCTGATATTTTAGATCCACCTACCTCTATACCTCAACATTCCAGATCTGTAATTTGGCGGACATCTGATTCCATTTGGACCATTTCCCAAGGCACTGATCTTTCTCCAAGCCCATTCGACTTTCCTAGATTGTTGGGTTAGCTTGTGGTTTGAACTTTGTTTTGGTTGCTTGAACCCCTTGTGTCACATCCCCACCTTGACCCCATTACATTCAAATGTAAATGATTTAATATTGTTATAAAATCATGGTGAGGAGCTCAAGGCCAAGGTCCCACCATCGATTTATTGATGCATATGGTTTACGTGCTAGACATGGACTACAACAGTACCTCTTTGCAGTTCATCCAATGCATAACCAATTGGAAGTAAGATGTCATTTTGATTACCATCACCCAATACAAGCAGGAAACACACACTTCCTTCACTTTATAAGATGCTAAGAAACCATTGCTCTACTTGGATGCTAAATTCTAAACATGTTATTTAGCAAAATGCTACAATATTAATCACAAAACAGTGTTGATTGTGATATTTGGTAGCGTAATGCCATATATTTGTTAGCATTTGTTCACAAACACTCATGTCCACCGAGATTTCCCAAGACTATGTGATCTAATATATTATATGTAAGTGACTAGAGTTGACTACTCGTGAAGGTGAGGAAACTTGTTCTTTATTTCAGTAACAGAGTACCACTTTCCTTGAGATGGGAGCAAGCCAGCTTTGGCAATCTAAAACAAGGGAATTGTGTTCATCCTTGTAAGGCGTACTCGTTGTCCCACAATGGTGTCGCAAGGAAGAGGCTCCTGAACATCTGGATGGATGTCTTTGGGTTCTGCTGTCGATAAGTCATTATGTTCCAACATAGGTGCATGGTATGGTTGAAGTAGATCCACATTGAATACTGGATGCAAACCCAAGCATGCAAGAATGTCAAGCTGGAAAGCGTTCTCTCCAATCTGTCGAAGAATACTGTACAGACCATATCGTAAAGGATTGAGCTTCTTGAAAGGACCTGTGAAGCGCTCCTTCTTGAGATGTAGCCAGATCTTGTCCCCAATTTGGAATTAATGAGGAGTATGATGCTTGTGGTGTCGAGCCTTAGCTTTCTTGCTTTCTCTTTGTAAAATTTCGTGTGCTTGCTTATGGATGTCGCATATCTGATCTCTGAACTTGACAACTTTATCAACTTCTCACTCGTTGTAGTCCGTGTCATTCGGCTGTATCGAGGAGCTGATCAAGTCGATAGGAACTAAGGGTTGAAATCCATAACAGATCTCAAATGGACTCTTTCCTGTAGAGTTGTGCTGAGCACGATTGTAACTGTGATGGATGTATGGAAGACTTTCATCCCATGTGTGTCAATGCTTGTGGTTGTACATGCAAAGCAGTTGTACTACAAGGTGATTCACAAATTCCGTCTGTCCGTCGGTCTGAGGATGGAAATCTGTCTACAATGAGAGTAGTGTGTCTCAAAATTTCCAAAGGGTTTTCCAAAATATACTAACGAATCTGGCATCTTGGTCGGAAATAATGGTCGTTGGTAAACCATAGTGTTTCCAAACATGTGTAAAGAAGAGTTGAGCGGTCTGTTGCACTGTCGTGTTCTTCTTACATGGTAGGAGAATGGACATCTTGGAAAATCGGTCGACTACTACTAATATCACGTCATGCTGATGTATGGTAGTAGGATAACCCGTCAAGAAGTCCATAGAAATAGATCCTCATGGTCGACTAGGAACTGGCAAAGGTGTGTACAATCCCTTTCATCGATTAGGCAGTTTAGAAATGGCACAAACCACACATGATTGAATGTACTTGTTGACGTCGGACTTAAGTGTAGGAAAAAATAAATACTTCTGCAAAATAGCAAGTGTCTTTTCTACTCCAAAGTGTCCTACAGTCTTTCTGTAGTGCGTGTCTGAAATGAGTTGTTGTCGGTGCTCACCTATCGGTACACAAAGTTGTCCAAGATTGTATAGAAAGGTGTATTTCAGGAAGTAGTCGAGGGTCGAAGACTTGTTATTCTATAACTGTCACTAGACTGCTGAGAAGTCGTTGTCGTCCTCATACAACTGTGTCCAAGTGGTCATGTTGTATCCCTACATACTCATCACTGTCAAAAGGAGAGTAATGGGCGGTCGACTGAGGCAATCGGTGATGGCGTTAGCTTTTCCTTTCCGATACTTAATCACCAACTGGAATTGTTGTAGGTAATTAATCCACTTGATTTGTATGTTTTTATGCAACTTTGATTATGTCGGAGCGAACTGTAGAGGCTTTTGATTAGTGAGAATGATCGTTTCCTTGCCAAGGATGCAATTCCTTCATTGCTTTAGATCTTGCACAATGGCGTAAATTTCTTTTTAGTATGTCAAGTATCTCTTAACTATGTCGTTAAAAGTATTGAAATGAAAAGCGACTGGGTGACTAGACTGAGTGATCAATGTGCCCAAGGCATAGTCCGATGCGTCTATCTCAATCTCAAAGGGCTAATGCAAATCAAGTAACACAAGTACTGGTGCATTGCAGAGCTTGTGATGGAGCTGTTCAAAAGTTGCTTGATGTGTTTCTATCCACTGGAGGACTGTTTTCCCATTTCCCTTTGTCAATTGATTCAAGGGCTAGGCTATGTGACTGAAGCCGAGTATGAATCATCGATAGAAATTCACCAAACCAAGAAAACTTCTTGGTTATGGAATGCTTTTAGGAATGGGCCAATCTTCGAGGATATGTACTTGAATGCCTACAGATTCAATTACATACCCCAAATATTTGATGTTGGTCATCACAAAAGATCACTTTTCCATGTTTAGATAGATTCGATGTTGCTGGAGAGTGTCGAGGACTTGTCAAAGATGTCTAACATGTTCTTCCCAAGAGCGACTAAAAATAAGTATATCATTGAGATAGACATTGACCCATTTGTCGATGAAAGGTTGAAGAACGTTATCCATATGTCGCATGAATGTCGCAGGTTCATTGGTTAAGCCGAAAGGCATGACTAACCCTTCAAACAATCCTTCCTTGGTCTTGAAAGCAATTTTCCACACATCTGAGGGCTCGATTGGAAACTGATGGTATCCCGACTTGAGGTCGAGCTTAGTAAACAATTTATCACCTTTAAGATAGTCGATGAGTTTTTCTATCCACGGTAGAGGGTAGAGATTCTTTACCAAAATTTTGTTGAGAGCTCTGTAGTCGATGCACATGCTCCAAGTCCCATCTTTCTTTGGAACTAGGACGACTGGACTTCCACAAGGAGAGGAGCTGGGACGGATATGACCTTTGTCGTTTAATTCATGGATCTGTCTGCGAATATCTTCATTTTCAAGAATGTATCTTCTGTAAACAGATGCATTAGGAAAAGAAGAACCAGGAACAAGTTCAATGGAGTGTTTTACCTGACAATGTTGAGGTACTCCGTTGGGAGCTTGAAAGAGGTTCTGGTACTCATCGAGAATATGATCAATTTGTTGCTTTTGTCAGGATTTGCATTGGTCGGTGACGCGACTCGTCACTGCATTCTTCTTATAATGTTGTGGCTTGATCATGATTAATGTGAACTTCTGAGCATTATTGATGAGCTTCTTTGTCTATTTGGAAGATATCAGTGCAACCATTGGTGTAGGTTGATGCTCTGGTATGTTGAACCATCGATATTGGATTCTAGCAATCACCTTCCGAGGCCGTGACTGATAACTTCCATGTCTATCCCAAAGGTAAGGTTTCCCAAACAGGGCATCGGCTACGGAGAGTGGTGCCACGTCGTAGAGTACTTCATCTTCACAAAATTCTTTCTGAAGTAGGTGAGCTTGCATTGTCAAGTGATCCATAGTTCTTGTCCATCCTTCATCCAACTGATGTTGTAAGGCTAAGGATGCGGAGTGGTAACAAGACCTAGTTTCTTTACAAGATCTTCAGAAATAAAGTTCTTATGGCTATCGTTGTCCATAATTAGATGCAATGGGTTTCTCTAGACCCATATCCATGTATGGAACAGGCACTCTCGTTCCTCCTCATTGACGATAGTCGAGGCTACTGGAGTGGTCGATGTCAAAAGGGTCATTGTGTCTGCATCAGATTCTTCCACCCACTTTTCGAATGCGTCGAAGGTCTACACTTTTGCCAAAAATGTCTTCCGAGATTTGCATTCAAATGTATCATTCCAATATGAGTGGTGGCAATCACACCATTTTCTGATGGATGATTGTTTGCTACGTTCCCTCTTGTGAAAAGGATTTTTGTCATGATATGGCTTTGGCGGAGTCGGTTGAGAAGATTTTGACTTGTCGAATTCGGCTAGTGCCTTCTTGTCGGGTGGTTGTCCTGATGTTGGATTTGTCGCAAAATTTGATTTCACTTTCTACTTAGTTTTCAATTTGCTAGCGTAGTGAAATGCATCCGCAACCCCATTGATAGTCAGAAATTCCATCTCATGCTGAATGTACTGGGAAAATCCGCTAACGTATTTCAGAACAAGCAATTTCTCTTCTTCTTGGATGCAAGTCGAGCCATGAGTCGGTAGAACTTGTGTAACTTTGTACTGATTGGTCTTTCCATTGCCTTAGCTACTTCCACTTCTTGTACAACTTCTCGAGGTATTTCAGCGAGTAAAATTCCTTTCGAATGTGTTCGACTAATTTATCCAATGTATTGATGGGGTCTCTACTTTTATCCATCTTTGTCGAGAGTTTCTCCCACTAGTAGTGCACAAATTTTGACATCTTTAAGGATGCAATGGTGATCTTGTCGGCTTCTGAGAGTTGATTCATAGCGTAATAGGATTCCAATTGTTGTACCCAATTTTTGACAAATTCCACGTCAATCTTACCTTCAAGATTCGGTATGTCCAAATTCATTTGCACTTTGAAGGGGTTGATTTTATCGGAGTGAGTTCACGTCGAAAATCCTCTGAATGTCGAATCAAATCGGGTGAGAATTTCATTGAACTGGGTGAACATTTCAATCTGTTGTCAAGCCAAAGCTTGCTCAATAAGTTGTGTTGTCTCGTCGGTTGCATGTATATCTTCTATTTCTTCTGCCATCTCTAGAGGTAGTGTCTACTTGGGTTGCTGAGATTGTGAGCAAGTTTAAACCGGCATAAGTCAGGTAACTTCGAGAGAAGTGTATACGCAGAACTTAATCACGAAAACCGAATGCTTTGATTTGAGTCTTACTCTAATACCAATGATCCAAGTCATGTCCAGGAAGCACGAGGGGGACAACAATTCAACTGAATGAGTCAGCTCTGTTATGGTGGAAGGAATAAGAATAAGCAGAATGAGCAAAATAACGATTACACTACACAGGTAAACAAAAATGTACACAAACAAGATGCAGGAATGCGAACGGATCTTATATTACTTGAAACAAGTATAAGACATGATAAGATCAATAAGATGATGTATGTTACAATATTATACATGCTTATATAGAATTCTGAGACGCTTGGGTTCTTTCCCATTACATTCAGTTACAAAGAAGAAGTTAGAACGGTTCAACAGTTCAATCGTTACAGCCGACTAGAAGATAAAGAGACAGTCTGTCAAAGTTCGACAGTCATTGGTCGCATGTCGACACTGCATGTTGATGTCATGAACTGTGAGGTTTCTGAACATGTTGAAGGTGCGGAGTGTGTTGCAGTATGTCAAAGTCGAGACTCGTCGGATTTATGTCGAAATCGGAACTTGTCAAAGTTGCTGAGTTTGTCGAAGTCACGTCAAGTCAAAACTTCTCGAAGTTGTATCGACATCAATGTCTAGTCGAGGATATGTCGAAGTTAGCATTCGACAACAATGCCAACTGCGATGTGGATCAAACACCAAAGTTGTTTCAAGCCAAAAGATGCATGGAAGATGACCTTTAAGACAAGCTAAGGACTGTTTTGTCATTTGGCCATAGTAAATGCCCCTATCGAATTCATAATATTGATGAACGAAGTGTTGAGGCCATATCTTTTTTCATTGGTGAATGTGTAAATAGCCAATATATTTGTTTCTGGCAAACCCTTGGATGACCTTCAAAATCACTTGGACCAAGAGTTCTCGACATTAGGAAAAAAGCAATTACTTGTAAATTTGAAGAGTACAATGTTGCAATCCATTTGAACAAACATGGACTTATAATTGATTTCTCGAAGACTTCAATGATTATCAACTATCACAAACCAAAAAACATTTCTTGACCTATGGAACTTTATGGGAATGGAAAATTATCTAAATAATTATATTGCACAATTTTCCCATGTCAAGCTCCTCTTAATTCACTAAATCATGACCCAATCAATTTCAACAAAGATATTTAGAAGCAAGATTCATTTGAGAGATCAAACATAGAGTTGCAAATGCTCTTGTTCTTTCCTTATCGAACATTAAACAAGCCTCAAAATCAAAGTGCATACCTCTATACATGCCATGTGTGTGGTTTTGATGCAGCACCAAAGCCTCATTGAATACCACTCCAAGAGGTTTTCAAGTGCAGACCTATATTGTTTAGTGGATGGGAGAGAGATGTTTTCATTGATTCAAGAAATGAAGCATTGGTGAGATTTTTCTTGGAAAAGAGACTATTGTTCACAACAACCACAATCCTCCCCAAATTCTCCAAACATAAAGTAAGATCCAGAATACACACCACATTAAGTGGATCACATATTTGTGGAAATTGAAACATTGTGATTAACTACTAAAATGGAAACACAAATAAGGTAGCAAACTTCCTATCCAAACCACAAGTAGTGAAATCTGCAATGTTTTAACAATTTCAACCAATTGCTTCATTGTTTTCAAAGGACTAATGTGCATTGTCCAAATGTCACATGAACATATATGTAATCCTATAAAACATTGTGATGACCCAACCAAATGCAGAGTTTCATGAACATCTTTAGAAGGACGTGATTTTGTAAAAGTTAAAGGCCATTTACATTCAGTGAGAGATCACAAACTACAATTGTTGCTATAGACACATCATTCCAATATTTCATGACACTTTGCAGTGGAGAAGATATTATCCAATTTAAAGAAGGTATTATTACTAACCAAAGATTGCATAAATGGTAGCAAAGTTTGTTAAAATGTGTTCCCTTTGTATCATATTAATGCCACAAATTGAAATTTGAGCAAGTATAGTCCACTCCTAGTCATGAGAAAATCAAGGGAGTCGATATCAATGGATTTCTAGGATTCGATATCAATGGATTTCTCTGGAGGTATATTGACAACCAGTAGGGGAAATGAATCAATAGGCGTAGTTGTGGATTGCTTTAACAAAATGGAAATGACGATACCATGCAAGAAAACAGTTTCCGCATAGCAAGTTGTGCAATTGTTATCTGATAACGAATGGGTGCATTTAGGTTTACCATCATCAATTATCTCCAAGCATGATGGTGGATTTCTTAGTTACATTTGGAAAGAATTTATAGGGATTGTGAACGAAGGTGAAGACAAGCACTCCCACTCATTCTCAAATAGATTATCAAAATCAACATATAGTGCTAGTATATCAAAATCAACATTTACATGATCTCTCCCAAAAAAATTCAATATTCCCACAATTCAAGCTCTCGCCAAACCAGCTCTGCATTCTGCTACAATGTGGAAAATCTCAACAACAATTTTTCAAGTTCTCAATGAAGTGTATGGGATCTAAATGGTGGGGAACCGATGTTAACTGTAGCCACAAGAGCAAGTGAAGTTTGTATGTGCAACATCAACATCAAATCTAGATGATGTTTTTGGGTGTGTTAAATAAGGGCATTAGCGCATACCCATATAAACTTAGGTATGATATTATGTATGATATGCACCACAATGTTGTGAATCCCAAATATGCATATCTCAACTTCTTACCTATGCCCTAAATCTGACCCCAAAAAAGAGACCACATACTTCAAATTCTTACACATGCCCTAATTCAGAAACTTTTATTGATTCAAAATTTTGCTAAAACTTGGGGGAATCCTTGTAAATAAGGGATAAATAATTATGCAATAGAATTATGCAAAATAATAATTCTATTAATATTGTAAGAAACAAGGACTTTCTGCTAAATTTGGTATTATATCCATTGATTTCACCAATCATGGGTTAATTCCACAAACATACCACATCACTATCAATCTTATTTATTGACCCAACAAGTAATGATGTCACTTCTTAACTACTTGCACTATAGAAAAAAAGTATTTTTCATATGTAAGATACTTTAATATAGCACTATAAAATGTTTAATAATGAGTACAAATAGGTTTACCCCCTCATAGTAAGATTACTCCCATGGCATAGACCAAATCATCTATATCAATATAACACTGCACTATATAGAGGAGATGAATGAAACAAATATGCCTATATCATCTTCAGACATATTAAACCAACATGGAGGATATTTGATTATCCGACACAATGTCGAAAATGAATTGCAAGACATTGCAATGTATCTTTGGTGTTTCTTGGAAGACAATTAACGTGCCAACTCTAAAAAACATATGGAGCTCCCTAAAAATATGTATGGAGCTCTCGGATGTGAAGTATGTTGAGGAATTTTAAGGTCATTACAAGGGAAAGTTTTAATATAAGTTCAATGGAAAAGGGAAGAATAATATTAACACTCGTCTAAGGTCACTTTGGAGACTGGAAAACCTCTCATCTATTTGACCAGATGTTTTGAAGGTAGCTAGGGAGGCATCATTCTACTAGAATTGTGTGAAATATAATATCCTAGTTCAACAAAATAGAGGTATTCTTCCTACAAGGACAGATTTTTGTGTATTGATAACTTATTTTCAAGTATTTGATCAATATATTTTATTTTCCCATTCTACATAATATGCCAAGCTGTAATTTGGCTTCCCTTCCAATGAATTAGAAAACATGTTTTTTATTTAACTGGTTTTCCCTTGCATTCTTCCTACCTCCAACATGCAACCTATAGCATTAGCTACAATCACATGGGAACCCCCATTGGATGGAATTCTATAGCAGAATAATCTCTGATAGCTGACCTATCACATTGACTCTTGAAGACACTTACAAGAAGAGTGTCTACATAGATCAATGAGACATAGGAAAATGTCATCCAATCAAACATACTGAGAATGAAGTACTATTCAATTTTATCATATGATTTATCAAAATTAATTTTTAAAAGGATGGACTCCTAAGCCAAATCCCTCTAGGGTGCAGGCTCACACACGAACCTTTTTAGCATAAGTAGAGCAAGATTTCCTAGAAATCCTATTGTATGCATGTTGTAATAATCTAACTCTTGATGTGCATATATGTTCTCTAATGTAATATATAAAGCACTTAAAAAAAGGTGTTTATATTTCAATTTTTGCATTGAATTCTGTGTCACAAATGGAAATAATTGTGTTATAAAATCCAAGAAAACATGTGTTTCTGGTGAACTGTTGTGGATTTGTCTCCACTACAGATCATTTTAACTGGAATACAATAATCTATGTTTGATACTTTATCTACTATGACCAACATATGATCATTTTGTCAGTGTGTCAGTGACTTTGGGAGGTGGATGATAAAATTTTGTGAAATGTTTTTCTTCCATTCACTTTGGACATTAGGTGGTGGTGGTAAGCCAACTAGTACAAAGTTGCCAATTTTTACTTCATTTGTAAGTAGCTCAAATTAATACTCAATGGTCCTATTTATATTTGGCCAATAACATCTTAGGGTGACTATAAGATAATGCTCTGTAAATCCCTATATGTGGCTGACGGATAGAGGGTGGTCAAGTATGTAGATTAAATGTTTGCAATATCTACACTTGATAAGGATGGACGAGTTTATAAAATCTAAGACATGGATGTCATGTTCTTTAATGAGGCAAGTGAATTTTCTACATTTTTTCTCCACTAAGATATCTCAATGATTGGAAGTTTGAAAAATATTACTAAGAAAACCATTTCAATTACTATTTTTCAAATCCTATATTCAGAAAATCATGGCCCAGAAGTCAACTTTGATAATGAAAATAGACAATAGATATTGCACTGAATTCACATCCAAGAGTAGACAATGACCTAACCACAAAACAACTTCTCTATCCACTCAAGCTAGGCTTTTAGAAAACACTACTAGGCTCATATTTTGTATCAACATAATTTAACCTATAATAATATAAAGATAATTTGAGTAACATCTCTAAGGAAGACAAGTGGCAAATGGATTCTCCTACAAGATAGTCCAACTTCCAAAAAAATTTATAGATGATATTTCAATCCTCTCCTCCAACACTAAAAGAGAGGAAATTCAACTCCTTTTCTCTTTTTATATGGCATTAAATAATTGATAACTAACCATAGTAAAACTATGGTACTCTGATCTGGGATTCAAATACCACTAAGAATGCCCTTCCAAGAAAATATATTTAATAAAATAACTTCTACCTAGTAGGGAGTTTAGAGGTCTGACCTTGCTGTACATTTTCTATAATACGTGTAATGTCGTTACATCATAATCTTCCACCCTGTGAGCATCAGCATTATTGGCCTGTAGGATCCATTTCACTGACTCAGATCCACTTATATCCTTCAGAGACACTATTTTTCCCTATTTTTATTCCTACCCGCATGTTGCATCATTAAAACATGCGTACCCACGAGTTGCATCACTATAGCCCGCGAGTATCAAGTAAAATGGTAAAAATCACTAGTTTATTACTTTTTACTCCAAAAAAGCGGTCATTGGGTGACCTTTGGCTCTCCATCTACCCAAGTAACGCCTCGATGTTTCCTTTCACCTACCTTTGAGAGGACTATATATTGAGCACATATGGCTTATGGACGGGAGAAGAAGGGAATAGCAAGAGAACTCTAGTGGATTTTTTCCCTATATTGAGTCTGCACTCATTGATCCTTGTAGTTGTGAACCCTTTATGTTCACCTTCCAAACTCCTATCTAGTTTGAGTTTGCCATTCATGGAGGATTGAAGTGGTGGACACACAAGTGGATTGATCCGGATCTTGGTTCAGATTGGTTGCCGGCAAGAGGTCGATTCACCTTGTACTTCTTCTTGTTAATTAATAGAAATACTCATATTCTCGTCCATCATGTTGTAAATGTTGTTTATTATACATTGGGTTACATTTGCTTGTGATATTATAGACCATTGTTATTGATAATGTTAATGTAATTTATATATTATATGTACTTGTTGGATATTGGCTGTCAAGACTAATTTGCATATTTCAAGTGCATGGATTGAAAGCTCCAATGGGGATCTACATCAAACGTTTGGATCGAGGTTGGTTACATTTCTCCATTATCTTAACATTGTCATTTATAATAGCATTGTTTTCATAATTGAGTTGATTTCTGGTAGTCATCTGTCTGTTGTGGTATTCCCAAGCCATAGTGAGTTTTCTCCAATACAAAAATGGCGACTCCGCTAGGGATCGAACCCAAAATCTCTGGTTTCGCAGACATTTATGTATACCGTTAACAGACGTGAGCTGACCCACCAATAATGAAAATGGGCATCAAGGCACAGAGCACAAAAATCAGAGTGTGAATAAGTGGGTTGAGGCCATGCCTACTGTAAAAGCCAACGGTGCTACTGCAGCCCATTTCGTGTTCAACCATATTATCACTCGGTTCGATATCCCGAAAGAGATTGTCACTGACCATGGCAGTCACTTTCAAAACAAGATGATGGAGGATTTGTCTCTCAAGCATGGGTTTCATCAGGAACACTCATCTTCCTACTATCCTCAAGTGAATGGTTAGGTTGAAGCAGTAAATAAGTCTTTGAAGACCATTCTCCAATGTACCATCCAACAAAGCAAGACCAATTGGCATATCATGTTATATCCTGCTTTGTGGGCATATCGAACCGCAGTTAAGACTACCACCGGGTTCTCACCATTTCAGTTAGTTCATGGTGTGGAGTCACTTTTACCGATTGAATGTGAAATCCCTTTGCTCAAGCTAGACATAGAGCTCCTCCCTAATAAGACAAATATTGAGCAACGTTTAGTACACCTCAAGCAACTTGATGAGCAACGTCGAGATGCCGCTGTGGCCATTAATGTTAACAAGCGTCGTGTCAAGGTTCAATATGATAGGTCTGTCCGTCCCCGGCAATATGCTGAAGGTGACTTGGTACTTTTGTATGACCAAGCTAAAGAACCCCTAGGGGTACATAAGTTAAATCCCATGTGGCATGGTCCTTACATTGTGAGGCATGTCCTCGAAAAAGGAGCTTATGGGCTAGAAGACTATGAGGGGGTTGCCTTGAAAGAGCCTAGAAATGGGCTCTACCTCAAGCGGTATTACGCTTGAACCTTTGGTTTGGGCTGATACTTTTGTACACTATTGTATAGTTTTTCTGTACATAGTTTAGCTTGCCTTTTGGTTGTCATTTCTGCTAATTAGATTCTGTTTGATTGACAGATGTCAACAGGATCTCCTACATTCTTAGGTTTCATAGATGGTGCTAGCCGACATACACAGTAGCTTGCTTCTGCTACCTGGGTTATCTTCTCACCTGACCACCTAGTTGTGTCCTCAGGAGGTGCTTGTCTTGGTCCTACATCTAATAATGTGGCTAAGTATAGTGCCGTCATTGAGCTACTTCAGGATGTTATTTCACATGACATCCAGTCTTTAGAAGTCCGCCTGGATTCACAACTAGTTGTGTCTCAACTGAATGGGCAGTACCGTGTACGAGACCCTACATTACTACGGAAATTCCTTAAGGTACGACTCTTGGACAGACATTTTGTTTTAGTTACATATATTCATATTACGAGAATTCTTAATTATATATCTGATGCATACGCTAACTATGTATTATATTTCCATTTTTCACATTCATCATGAAGCACATAAATACAAATACATTCCTACATTTGTACATACACACATATAGTAGAACCGAGAACCAAAGTTTTATATATATATAAATATGTCGAAAAATGGTAGTTTCATACAAAACTGGAGCCCGTAGCCCTCAAAATATACATATTGATACAAAATGAGGCCCTGGGATATCTATTCCCTCCGAGGAGGTCTAGCTGCTGCCTCGACGGGATGTGTCTCATAGAAGTACTGTACTGCATTGGCTACCCGCTGCAGTAGCCGCACCCACTCACCAGGAACACCCACTACTTGGCGCTGCATGGCCTCAGGTAGTCGGGCTACCTCTATCTATGGTACTCATGAAACCATCCGTGATATGTTGCACCGTAATGTCTGAAGAGTGTGCCCTACTGCAGCATCTCCTGCCTCATCACCTCTACCCCGACGACCATGTCTCGGGAAGCCTTCGAGTCTCACTGGGCCTTTGTCTGCGAGCAAACAGTCAAACTTTAGCACTTGATACTACCACCACAACGATTTTTTGCATTTCAACTATAATCAAAAAATCCATAAAAATTTGATAAACACAAAACCAAAAAGAGTACTCACCGATGTCTCCGAACGCTGTGCCTGGTGGCAGCGGCATGTCACGATCTTGTTTGAAGTCTATCCCCGCATAAGGATATCCCTCTATAGCGATCACCTGCCGGTTCCACCAGCAGAAGAACTCCTCAGTATATGGTGACACCAGACGGCCACCACCTTGTCGTGTCAAGATCTCAGCCTACCGGGTCAGGGCTGGATCATGGAGACTGTGAGGAGGGACATCCACCCTCAGAATAAGCCTCAGAACCCTCTCAAAGAAGAAGCTGCATAGGATGCTACCATACCCAAAGTTTTTTTCCTTCCCCTCTTTGCATTCCGTCATTTTTGTCTTCATAGACACCAGCGGAGTAGTACACCAGTCGAATATCATAGGTTGCATGCATTGTGATGCATAGAACATCACCGGCCTGGATGCCTAGTGCAGATATTTGGATCCATTGATCCGCACCAGGGTAGCCACAATGATCTTTGTGCTCAGATATACTATGGAATTGACGGGCACTTGACTTCCCACCGCTCGTGTGTTTGCGGGGCAATACCGCACTATGTAGTCCTGAACAGTGATCCCACCACCCACGGTCTGAGACCGAAGACTGGCCACCTCCCCCCTACGAGACAAACCGGTAATGAAGTAGATATCCTCCACTTCCAGTGTAAGGGTTTTCCTGTTGAGGATGAAGTTTTGTGCATCCACATCCCAGTAGTCTATCAGGCGACAGAGTAATAGGTTTTGGGCCCTTAAACCCCCCATACTCCAGAACTTGTACAACCCACATGCTTGCAACGCCTGCTATGCTTGCACATCATTGCGCATGGCCTCATCAACCTGGTCATGCTCTCTCTCCCTCCACTCTAGAACCATCCTGTAGTTGAAAACAAACAAGTTTTGGTTAGTTTCATGATTAAAAATTTCTTCACGGGCTAATATATATATAGTGGCGGGTACCCGCGGGTAGTATATTTTTTGACTGCGCGTTTGGTGCCCTACCCGTGACTCGCATAGTTATAGCCCGTGGGTAGCGCCGAAGCCATCTAGGGCTTGGACAAACTAAAAATCTCACCGCTGAAAACTGAAATAAAAGCATTGAAATGAAAGGTATGGAAGTAACTACCAACCTGCTCTGGACAGTTCGTTGAACAGTCGCTTGTAGCTCCAGGATTGGAAACTGAATTTTCAAGTGAAAACTAACCACAAACTCCAAATTGGTGAATAGTGCAAATGAATTGTAATTTGGAAAATTTTATTACTATTTATAATTTGTTGGACCCACTTCTCTATAGTTTTTTCCATTTCGAGCCGTTATGAACTAATATCGTGTCATGGAGTAGTGTTTTTTAATCATACTTCCTCGGTGAAAGTTGTTCTGAACCATTTCACACCTATGGCAAGTACATTTCACATCTGGCATATAGGTTAGATGCCATTTTCGCATGCATTATGCATTTGACCTATTGACCATTTTCATAAACCCTAGGTGCGACCCCGCTTCATAACCGACACGGAACCTTCACACTGCTTTAGAAGTGTCGTTATGTGGTGGTAGGGCTTTTCCGAACATGGGTACCCTATTTAGAACCCCTTTATGCATTTTGGTGCCCATGTCGTTGTTTGTCCTTAGGATTGGGAGTCCTTTGTAGTTATGCCATGACATTGCGATAAAGACTCATACTCTACTTTGTCTTATTCTATCCATCTCCCTTAAGGACTCCCCTTAGTTATATCATGTTGTGATTGCATTGCATCATCCTGCTTGCTACTTGAGCCTTGTGCCGGCTCCCACTTACTCAATTATTAGCTTGGTGACTGAGCACTTTTCCCTGTCGAGCCCTGCAGAGCTTATATTTTCCTTTCACAATTTGATGACCTTTTGACCCGGAGGGAACATAGCCCCGAGTGTCCACATCCTGCACGCACTTCCTTGCATTGATCATAGGTATGTTCCACTGCTTGGGACTAGTCTGCTAGCTATTTGACACTCGTTCCCTCACCTGTTGTACTATAAGCAATTTTATTCTTTTTCAAGCTTTTCCCAAATATGAAAAAGACCAAAAAAATCAAATATTCCAAAAAGCCAGACGGGATTATGGTTACTACTTCTTGTTGGCAGCTGTTGTGTCGCCTTTTAACAGAGCATTCATTCCACTCCATACATTATGAGTCGGGACTATAGTTGGACCTTAGGTGTTGTACTTGTTTCTCAGTTTTCTCCATCGATTGGTTAAGCTTCCAGTCATTATGGAGCCCTTTGTAATGCCTCCTGCATTGCACAGTTTATGTCAAGTCTATGTTGCCTGAGTCTATCCATCTGCTCATCCTCTTTTTCAAAGGAAGTCCTGAACCCGTGTCGGCCACTCCTCAGATCTCTTGACTATTACATGTCGGCCATCCTTATTGAGTCAGGCTGTTTCACTTGAGATTTTCCAAATATTTCAGCATTGCTAGTACCTCATGCTGGTTGATGGGGGATGCCTTAATGCCCTCCTTCCAGCGAGTCTCATTCCGTCAACTTCAACCCATTTATTCCGGGACTTGAGGCTTAGAGTTCAGTTGACTACCTTGAGGCTTGCAGTCATTAGTGGCAGGTTCTCTCACCATCGACAGTTTTGGGAATACATAAATGTCCCCTAATCAATGGATTCATCCTAGTGTTTGACCTCAACCCATTTATTCACACTCCGATGATTGTTCTCTGTGCCTCGATGCCCATTTTCATTATTGGTGGGTCATCTCGCGTCTGTTAACGGTATACATCATTGATCGGTAATCAGATGATGTCTCATCAGGTTCGACCCCAACTCCTTTATTCACTTGATGGGACTTGCACCATCGAAGACTTGCGTAGAAGACCCCAGGCGACTGTGGCATTTAGTATGATACATATGACTTTGACTTTACATCTGAGATATCACCTCTTAGATATCAGCAGTTTGTACCTCCAGTTTGCACCAGTTGTTTCCTTTTCAGTAGGAGACCATATATTACTGTAGAGGGATCATGGCTATGATCACTTATGACATGTATTCACTATGCACTGCCTATTCATGGCCATTGTAACAGATTGTTGTACTATACTGACATGTATTCAAGGATACTATTGTATTATGACGAGTGAGCTGCTCTTTCCACTTGTGTCTCCATCACTCCACTTCTGAGTTTTATAATGTATTTTGGGCATCGTAGCATCAATCTCTGACCTCACACATTAGGGGGCATCTATTACATTGTAATCTTCCACCCTGTGAGCATCAGCATTATTTGGCCTGTAGGATCCATTTCACTGACTCAAATCCACTTATATCCTTCAGAGATACTATTTTTCCCTATTTTTATTCCTACCTGCATGTTGCATCATTATAGCATGCGTACTCACGAGTTGCATCACTATAGCCCGCGAGTATCAAGTAAAATGGTAAAAATCACTAGTTTATTACTTTTTACTCCCAAAAAGCGGTCATTGGGTGACTTTTGGCTCTCCATCTTCCCAAGTAACGCAAGTAATGCCTCGATGTGTCCTTTCACCTACCTTTTAGATGACTATATATTGAGCACATATGGCTTATGGACGGGAGGAGAAGGGAATAGCAAGAGAACTCTAGTGGATTTTTGCCCTATCTTGAGTCTGCACTCATTGATCCTTGTAGTTGTGAACCCTTTATGTTCACCTTCCAAACTCCTATCTAGTTTGAGTTTGCCATTCATGGAGGATTGAAGTGGTGGAGGCACAAGTGGATTGATCCAGATCTTGGTTCAGATTGTTTGCCGGCAAGAGGTCGTATCACCTTGTACTTCTTCTTGTTAATTAATAGAAATACTCATATTTGCGTCCATCATGTTGTAAATGTTGTTTATTATACATTGGGTTACATTTGCTTGTGATATTATGGACCATTGTTATTGATAATGTTAATGTCATTTATATATTATATGTACTTGTTTGATATTGGTTGTCAAGACTAATTTGTAGATTTCAAGTGCATGGATTGAAAGCTCCAACGGGGATCTACATCAAACATTTGGATCGAGGTTGGTTACATTTCTCCATTGTCTTAACATTGTCATTTATAATAGCATTGTTTTGAGAATTGAGTTGATTTCTGGTAGTCATCTGTCTATTGTGGCATTCCCAAGCCATAGTGATTTTTCTCCAATACAACTGCATAGCCTTTGGCCTCTTGGAACTCCCCTTGACATTTGCTGGCCTTTCAAAGGCTTGGAGTATATCTTGACTTATGACTATAAAAAGGTAAACTCGTCTTGAACTTTTCAAGTTCAAGCTCGATTAAAATATACCCTTAAAAGATATAGATTAGTCCTGTCGTATTGATCACTAGCCATAACCTTCAACATAAGGAATTATTGGGAGAAGAAAACGATTCACGAAGGTTTGGATAAATTATGTTTGCAGTAAAGGCATATGGTATTTGGAACTTATTTCACAAGTAAACAATATAAAAATATTGTTGGCATAAAATAGTATGACATTTTTACTATAAAAAATGGTGTTTGTGTGGTTGCAAAAAGGAAGGGGAAATTCTACAAAACTTAAGATCCCATAAACTTACCATGAAAGGGAATGGACAGCTAAACATAGTGAGAGTGGTCTAGTCTATATTATCAATAGAAGACTCTGAAAACAAAAGAGTGCTTGCAGACATGTCATAAATACCAACAAAATTAGGATTGACATTAAATCTAGAAGAATAGACCTTCATCACAGTTGTAATACCGCCATTTTGACCCCTAGGACATATTTGGCTTTCAATGTAAATTTTGTGTAAATGCGATGCATGTTTTCCTAGCGTGGATCTCAAATCCAAGTCCCCGCTAGTGGATGCTAGGATTTTATGTAAAGGCAAGTAGTTTATATTATGTTATCCATGTGTTATTAAGCCATGGGACAAAGTAAATGATGTAAATATTATTATTGCAATAAAAATATCGAGAAATTGGTTATGGAGGAAACTAATAAGAGAGGGCCATGTGTATCCACTAGGGAGAGGTGAGGGGTTTGTGGGATTGGACCACAGACTTCCAAATGTCATCCTTAGAAACCCTTTGACCTTCCCTGCTGACATTTAATTCTGCTGCAGAGGGTGGTTGATGAAACTGTTCATTGAGGTCGATGGAGTGTGGGAAAACCCTGAAATATCAGATGGCAGGGTATGGGGCTCTGTTTTCCTTGTCCCACAAGCCACTCTTGTTAAAATTCAATATGCTAAGATAGAAAATAGCAGCATTACATTCCATTTCACAATAATAGCATATACAAGATCACTGAAGAAACAACAAGCATAGCATAAACACAAGAGACACAGATTTATCCTGGGAAACCCTCATGGGGTAGAAAACCCAGTAAAGCTTCCTCAATATAGATGACCAGCAATATACAAAGATGCAAACCAAAGACATGATCTCCTCCTCCACCATAGCAGACCTCTCCTCCACAAGTGCGCCTCTCTTAAGTGAGTGAGTGTGTCAAATGAGGAACATACCTCCTCTATTTATACACTACACTAACATGTATTTTACACAAGTACATGTAGGATCGTATTTAACCATTAGGTTAAATACCCTATTATAACTGACTGGGCCGACCCCCACATGGTGGGTCTAATAACCCTAGTTACCACAACCAATCCGGAGGAATAAACATCTCCGTATTCATAGTATAATCACATCGTAGGTATGGAACATCTCCGGAATAAATAATATACAAATATAATATTCTTATAAGTTACAATATTCAACACTCCCCCTTAACGAGAAGGATATTATAACAACATACACAGGAGCAACGAGTCATACATCATACATGATACATCTATATATCATCGGAAGCTTTCTTCAGTTCATCATCATCAGTAACTCAACTAGTTACTGGAACATCGACATCATTCGATCATCAGCATCGTCACCACACGATCAGCATCGTCATCACACGATCAGCATCGATCATCAGCATCGTCATCACACGATCATCAGCATCGCCATCACATGATCAACATCGTCATCACACAATCATCAGCATCGTCATCACACGATCATCAGCATCGCCATCACATGATCAACGTCGTCGTCACACGATCATCAGCATCGTCATCACACGATCATCAGCATCGCCATCACATGATCAACATCGGCGTCACATGATCATCAACATCGATCATTAGCATCGTCATCACACGATCATCAGCATCGCCATCACATGATCAACATCGTCATCACACGATCATCATCATCGACATCACACGATCAGCATCGTCATCACATGATCATCAGCATCGTCATCACACGATCATCATATTACAGGATGATCAATCCTGCTCTCTTTAGGACATAGGTCCATGGATGATACAATCCAGATCAAGTTCCAGGATGATCAATCCTTATCTCTTTAAGACAAGTCTCATGTCTAGGGACGATCTAATCCCAACCACAGTGCTAGTCCTTTTTCATACTGGATGTGACCTAGATCAGATCTAGGATTTACCGCCACAGAGCCAGTTCTCTTTCATACTGGATGTGTCATGTCTACAGAGCCAGCCCTATTTCATGTTGGATGTATCACATCTACAGAGCCATCCCTGTTTCATGCTGGATGTATCACATCTACAGAGCCAGCCCTGTTTCATGCTGGATGTATCACATCTACAGAGCCAGCCCTGTTTCATGCTGGATGTATAACATCTACAGAGCCAGCCCTGTTTTGTGTTGGATGTATCACATCTACAGAGCCAGCCCTGTTTCATGCTGGATGTATCACATCTACAAAGCCATCCCTGTTTCATGTTGGATGTATAACATCTACAGAGCCAACCCTGTTTCATGCTGGATGTATCACATCTACAGAGCCAGCCCTGTTTCATGCTGGATGTATCACATCTACAGAGCCAGCCCTGTTTCATGCTGGATGTATCACATCTACAGAGCCATCCCTATTTCATGCTGGATGTAACCTAGAACAATTCTAGGATTTGTCACGTACATTTTGAACTGAGGTCCAGGGACGATCCAGTCCTATCATGTACCTTTTGAACCAAAATCCAGGGACAATCCAGTCCTATCATGTACCTTTTGAACCGAAGTCCAGGGATGATCCAGTCCTATCATTCAATTCTCGGAGACCTCATGTCTACGGCTCAATTCAAAGGACCATAGTCCGAGGACGATCCAATCCCCTTACCTGTTCATTCAGGATTTAGTTCTCGGAGACATCATGTCTATGGCTCAATTCAAAGGACCATAGTCCGAGGACGATCCAATCCCCTTACTTGTTCATTCAGGATTTAGTTCTCAGAGACATCATGTCTACGGCTCAATTCAAAGGACTAATAGTTCGAGGACGATCCAATCCCCTTACCTATTCATTTAGGATTTTGTTCTCGGAGACATACGTCTACGGCTCTCTTTAGGACTGAAGTCCAGGGATGATCCAATCCCCTCAAGTCCACCAAGGACTTCATTCTCGAAGACATACGTCTACGGCTCTCTTTAGGACTGAAGTCCAGGGATGATCCAATCCCCTCAAATCCACCAAGGACTTCATTCTCGAAGACATACGTCTATGGCTCTCTTTAGGACTGAAGTCCAGGGATGATCCAATCCCCTCAAGTCCACCAAGGACTTCATTCTTGAAGACATACATCTACGGCTCTCTTTAGGACTGAAGTCCAGGGATGATCCAATCCCCTCAAGTCCACCAAGGACTTCATTCTCGAAGACATACGTCTACGGCTCTCTTTAGGACTGAAGTCCAGGGATGATCCAATCCCCTCAAGTCCACCAAGGACTTCATTCTCGAAGACATACGTCTACGGATCTCTTTAGGACTGAAGTCCAGGGATGATCCAATCCCCTCAAGTCCACCAAGGACTTCATTCTCGAAGACATACATCTATGGCTCTCTTTAGGACTGAAGTCCAGGGATGATCCAATCCCCTCAAGTCCACCAAGGACTTCATTCTCGAAGGCATACGTCTACGGCTCTCTTTAGGACTGAAGTCCAGGGATGATCCAATCCCCACATCACTATGGGTACAAGTATCTTCATCCATACAAGTACAAACACGTATCAATACATCAAGGCATCATGTAACCTCGTCATCAAAACATGTATATCAAAACATGTATATCATCATCAAAACATGTATATCACTAATACATCTATCATCAAAAGCATGTATTCTCACTAATACATTTATCATCAAAAGCATGTATCTATCATCAAAAGCATGTATTCTCACTAATACATCTATCATCAAAAGTAAAAATATAAGAGTCCTAAATCTAAATAATTCTAGGTAACTAAGTGTAGTGAATAGGTAACCTCATCATTGATGAGGCAGACTTGTTATCAGATACTATGTTACTCCCCCTTTCGAGGAGAGTTCTTTTGAACTATACCAAGCTTGTCTCGAAAGTATTCAAACTTCACTCGAGACAGAGGTTTAGTCAAGATATCAGCAATCTGATCCTCAGTGCTTATATATTCGAGCTTGATAACTCCTCTTTGCACCATATCTCATATATAGAAGTATCGGATCTCTATGTGTTTTGACTTATCGTGGAACACTGGATTTTCAGTCATCTTAATGCATCTTTGATTGTCACACATAATCACAGTGGGATCCATTTCTAAGTCAAACACTCCATATAAAAGCTTCTGAAGCCATACTGCTTCACAGCTGGCAGAGCAGACAGCCATATATTCTGCTTCAGCAGTACTGAGAGCCACACTAGATTGTTTCTTGCTGAACCATGAGATCATGGCAGATTCAGGACTATAACATCCACCTGATGTACTCTTTCTGTCTGAGACACTTCCTGCCCAATCAGAATCTGAGTAACCATGTAAACGGATTTCATGACCTCCAAGATAATATAGACCAAAAATCTAATGTACCTTTTAGGTACCTCACTACATGCTTTGTAGCTATTAAGTGAACCTTTCTAGGTTCTACTAGATACTGACTTAGGGTATTTACAGCAAAGCATATATCTGGCCTAGTATTTGTTAAATACATCAATGACCCAATGATTTGTCTATATAGGGTTAGGTCCACTAAATACGATGAGTCATTAACTAATAACTTCAAGTTGGAGTCCATGGGAGTGGCCATGGCTTTATACTCCAACATATCAAATCTTTTTAGAAACTTCACAGCATACTTACCTTGATTTAAAAGATTCCTTTTGGATCTTGCCATACTTCTAGACCTAAGAAGTAGTGCATTAATCTGAGATCTTTCATTTTCATTTCTGCAGCCATTTTCATGACCTGTTTCTCATTCCTTGTCAGAAAGAGATCATTGTCATACAATAATGGTATGATAGGTTCATCATCCACAACCTTAAGGTAAAGGTTAGGAACAACTTTACTTCTGGTAAAGCCCGAGCTTTGTCATGAAGCTGTCAATTGTCCATTATTCACACTCTGCATTGAGTGATCTTCTGCATATCTATCTGTGCCATCTCTCGTCAGATGGGTCTACTAATATGAGCCTCAAAATCATTTGAACTCTGTGGTGAGTTCCTTCTTGCATCCATTTCATATGTGTATAGAAGCCATATTCAACCTTGTAGCAAAGGTTGAGATCCACATCACCCATGATGATCATTAAGCTCATCAATTGACTATCGATCCTGGGTACCCATACAGAACCTGATTCACACTTCTTCTTTAATTACATCATTAAGAGAATGGTCTTATCTAGTCCCTTGGAGAAAAACATCTCATCATGATTCTCTTCCTACAAATCAAAATTAAGTACATGATTAGTAATACTTCATAATCATCAAATCTTATTGACATGATAACCTATTGTGTATACAGATATCATTTACATAGTTATGCAACTATTTTGACCAATACTCTGGCACAACACTTTCCCATATCCTGTATGCATACAGTAGCTATCTAGATGCCTTCCATCTTTACCAGAACATACTATCGAGAGTGTGCACAACTCTCAGCATGTCAGCAAAGAGGTTTCATTCTAGACAAGCAACAATGGAATGTTTGTCCAACTTACCAATCATATGCATATTAGTAGTATACTGTTCAATGCTTTATGAATGTTTACACTCAGCATGATATATTCTAGGAATACAAATATGCATACAAGCAATATCATTTACTATTTCTAATAACAACTCAAATACTTATCTTTTATGTTTGTGTGGTTGCCTCCTGCTTGATCTTCTATATATCTCCTGAACTTCTATTCATTCTGTACCACTGTGCATGCTCAAGTGTACACTAGTGTCATCCTCATGATCTCATACACAAACATACATTCATTAGTATATTCTCAATATTATCAAAACATTCTAATTCTAAATAATCTTGAATATGTACAGTCATGATCATTAGTATTCAGGGTTTCAAGGAAGTCTTCTTTTACTCATGCATATTCTTGTTTGATCTAGTTAGTTAAATCATCAACCAAGATAAGAGACATAATATGCATAAACCCTTGATTACTAACCAATCATACCAATTATACTTACATAAGGGATCCTAACACAAGGTAAGATTCTAACATGACATAGGAAAACATACCTGGATTAGTATACCTGCTTAGTTATGTACAACATACCTAAACAATCTCTTCAATAATTTAGAGATTCTGAGCTAGAACCTGCATGTCTCATAGGTTAAACATAATATAACAAAGTCATACATACCTCGTGAGTCTTTGTCTTCATGTTGTCATGGTCATGGAACTTGAATTGTCTTTTGTGATGTACCTGTATCTTGTTAGCAAACAACATCAACCTCACACAACACCATAATGCATTGGTACAATCATATAGCCCTAATCAATGAATGTCTTCATGCATTCATACTGTTACTAGGGTGATAAGACAATTCTAACATTAATCAAGATTGTACTAATAAATAATATGAAGACAAACACATCATGAACTTAATCAAGAATAAGATTTCAAGACATACCTGAACCTCCTTAAGTCATACCTGTTGAGACTTCTTGTAGTCTTCTTATGTAAGGCCTTAGCCTCAACTCCCCCTGAAACTTGATCTGGAGCTTGATTAGGGTTTTCTAGAGAAACCCTAAAAATTCAATCTTTGATTTTCACACTTCCGAATGAATGGAAGGATGTGTCTTGCTGAGCTGATCAAACTAGCATACTTCAACTCCAAAATTTGACCCCTCAAAATTGCCTTTGAAACTTCTGGATCTTCTAGACAAGATCCCAAACTAGGGTTTGATGAAGCCCACTCTTCTGCTCAATCGAAAGGTTTGATCCAAGGCTCTAAACTCTTATTTTTCTGAGGAGCTTCCAGCCGTGGTTACAGACTTCAAAAATTCCAACTTTTGCTGAAGCCCTAATTTTCCATCTTTCCGATCAAAATCCCGAGCTAGGGTTTGATCAAGCCCGGTCTTCTACCCAACCAAAAAATTTGATCTTGGTATCTAAATTTTGATTTTTCTGAGTAGCATTCAGCCGTGGATTCCGATTCCAAAAATTCTAACTTTCTCCGAAACCCTAAATTCTGGAAGCCATGAATAAAGGTGCTCCAAAAATAATTCTGTTTTGACAGAAATATGTACCTGATTGTTTCTGCTATAACTCCAAAATTTTAGCTCCACAGGGTCTGAAAACTTTTTTTGCAGTAGCCTGACCTGTCATCTTTCCATCCTGACAGGTCTGACCTCAATTGGATTTTCTGAGAGAGAGTTATGCCAAATGTCGCAACGTGACCTGTTTTGGGATAATACAGGAGAGCGAACTTGTACGGTGTGCCACGTGTCACTGTTTGAACTTCAGCCTCTGAAAAATTTTTCTGAGATATCTTGCCCTGTTATATTTCCATCCTGATAGGTCTGACCTCAATTGGACTCTCTGAGAGAGAGTTATTCCAAGTGTCGCAACGTGACCTGTTTATGGGATAAAACAGGAGAGCGAACTTGTACGGCATTCCACGTGTCACTGGTTCAGCTTCGGCCTCTGAAAACATTTCTTGCGATAGTACAATATGTGTACTACCTGTCACTTTTTACGAAATTTCATTTGGAGCTTCCTAGCCCAAGTTATGACCTTTTTTCCTAGGTCACATGATTTTGACTGAGATCTGGAAGAGGCAGAAACCCTAACTTGTACTGATCATAAATTACAAAGTACAATGAATATGAGGGTGCCCTTTGGACACAAGATACCTGGAGATGTTATCTACAACCTGTAAAGGTTTCAGATCCTAATCCTTCTCCAAAATGGAGTTATAGCAAAAGTTCCACGATGACTGGTTTTTTCTATATAAAACCCTAACCTTCAAATTGTCGTAAGTAAAGCAAGTGTCGTAAGTGCCATACCTTGCCTTCCTTCAGTTTAGCTATGATACCATGTTAAAATTCAATATGCTAAGACAGAAAATAGCAGCATTACATTCCATTTCACAATAATAGCATATATAGGATCACTGAAGAAACAACAAGCATAGCATAAACACAAGAGACACAGATTTATCTTGGGAAACCCTCATGGGGTAGAAAACCCAGTAAAGCTTCCTCAATATAGATGACCAGCAATATACAAAGATGCAAACCAAAGACATGATCTCCTCCTCCACCATAGTAGACCTCTCCTCCACAAGTGTGCCTCTCTTAAGTGAGTGAGTGTGTCAAATTAGGAACATACCTCCTCTATTTATACACTACACTGACATGTATTTTACACAAGTACATGTAGGCTCGTATTTAACCATTAGGTTAAATACCCTATTATAACTGACTGGGCCGACCCCCACATGGTGGGTCTAATAACCCTAGTTACCACAACCAATCCGGAGGAATAAACATCTCCGGATTCATAGTATAATCACATCGGAGGTATGGAACATCTTCGGAATAAATAATATACAAATATAATATTCTTAGAAGTTACAATATTCAACAACTCTATCTCCTGGGAATTTGTATTCCTTAATCCCCATTCCATTAGGCAGAAGCAACCGGAGTTTGAACGCAAAATAGAAAGTCGAGCAGTGAGAAAGGAAATAAAATCATGATTCTAAGAAACCTCGATTTTTGAGTGTCGAACTTGCCCAAAAATTCATGGGGAAATCTCAATCCAGCAGGGGATCTGTTGGCCTAAACCCTAGGGAAATTTGCAGCATGTGAGATGCTCAAAAACCGGTGAAGAAAACCTTGTGTTGATGGTCAAGAAACTAGCTACAGGATAGAGTCATTTGACCATAGAAAATGAAAGAAAACCCAAGTGGAAATAACAAAAGAATAGGACAGAAGGTAGGGTTGCTTGATAAACCCAGTGAAGGCTAGATTCTCAAGAATCCAACAACTTGGACCTTTCTATGCCACCCTGAAGAGAGCTGGAGGGAAGGTATGGCCTGAGGGACTATGTAGCAGTGAAGGGAATACTTCCTTGTGTTGGGTGTGGTAGGTATTGTGGGTTCCAAGACTGTCTGAGTGTGAATTGAGAGGCTTGCAGCTCTAAGGTTAATATCATTGTCTTAGCATCCTCCTCCACTGATACTTATCTGCTTGATAAAGCCAACTGTGTGTTCGCTTAGAATGTGTGTTTGGGAGAAGGCATGGATGTGAGTGAGCCTGTTTAGCCCTCCTTAGTGGATACATATCCTAGCTCAGGGATGGTCTCTCAGTTGAAAGAGTATAATATAGACAGAGACCTATGGTTGGGTGGAACGTTTCTCTCACATAGCTAGTTGCTTAGACAGTTTATCTTATAAGATAAGTGTTTTTTGTGGTTCTCAATGATACTAATTCATATGTTGTGTTCCCTTGTTATTTCAAGTTAATTGAATGAACTGATCATAGGGAATAAATCAGTAGGAAGTCTGTGTATGAGCCTATCCATGAGGATGATTCATTTGTTGGTGTATTATCATTTTGCTTGGGTTAATATGTTGTAGTCTTACATGATGTAAATGCATTAACCAAGATTTAATTCCACTATCTTTTTTGCTATGCATTGCAAACCTCCTTAGAGGGTTTGTACTTCATTAAATGATATTGGGGGATGAATTAGACACCCCCCTAATTTTTTCATGTTTCCTCTATGATCAGATGAAGGGAGGGCCCTTGGCAGGGTGATTTCAGGGTTTTTGACAGTGGGGTAAAGAGGATTTCATGGAATTCGGGGAAACGTTTTGGTTGTAAAAGAGGCAAGGTTAGAGTCCTTAGGTGTGGAAGGGGTCCATACCATTTCATAGATCTCTCCAATAGATTTCCAACGGTACCGAGTTTTCCCAAAATGGTCTAAGGATGAAGAAGTTATCGGGCTGGGAAGTTGGCATAACGAGGGTATGGCCAGTTCCCAACCTTTCGAATCCACACTACAGAATGCAGAAGTCGGGGGTGCATTTTTGCAACGACGGGAATTTTGGCGTCCTGACTTTCCGACTCTTGCATCACGGATGTAGAGTGCGGAATTCTAGGGTGCGTTTTCTTCAACATAGTGGATTTGATGTTCAGACCTTCCGATTCGTGCATCGTGGATGCAGAGTGCGGAAGTCGGAGGTGGATTTTCATCGAAGGGGTGTGATTGGTATCCCAAATTTTCGACTCCTGCATCATGGATGTGGAGTGCGAAATTCGGATGTGCATTTTCATTGAGATAGTGAATCTGGCATTCTGACTTTTCGACTCCTGCATTGCAGATGCAGAGTGTGGAATTCAGAGGCATAAATTGTCGAGCTGGTGTAATTGGGCGTTTCGACTTTCCAACTCCCTCACTACGGAATGCGTAAGTCAAAGTTGTATTTTTCTCTACACCGGGTATTTTGGCGTTCTGACTTTCTAACTCCTGTATAGCGGATGCAAAGTGTGGAATTTGGAGTCATATTTTGTTCGACGCTGTGATTTGAGCGTTCCACCCTTCTGACTTCCGACCTGCGGATCGTGAACTGCAGAATTGCAGACCAAAGATAATTGCAATTGTGTAAAAAGAGTAGTGTTGCAGATAATTTTGGAAAAAAAATTATCAGGCTTATTCCCCCATCACTGAAAGGGCACTAAGGGGATCAGGGACATGACAGAGTGGTATCAGAGCCCAAGGTTGCAGCACTGGGGCTGCTTGGGCCAAAGTAGAAGGCACAATAGATTTATAAATTACTCCATGAATTCAAATCTGTTAAAAGTGGATGTTCTATCTTTTATATGTGTTCTTATGATGTCTAATAAAATGATGCACAATGATTGTAGCTGATAGAATTTGAATAGTGTAGCAGAGAGCAGCAGGCAGGGGAAAGAAATCTCCAAATGAAAAATGGTAACCATGAATGACGCCCAGGATCCTTACGAGCATGATGAAGACGTGCTAGGAGAAAATGTGCAAGAAGATCATGCTGAGATTGAATCCAATGGGAGAAGGGAGCAAATAACTCCACAGAATTTGGTTGAAACCATGACAAGTTTTAATGAAAGGTTGATGAAGTCTCAGGAAGAACAAAATTAGCTCAATGCTACTATTTTGCAAAGCCTCACTGATATGCAACAGAGGGAAAAACTTGGGTCCAACCCAAGTAACACAGGTAAAGAAGGAAGGGGTGCAGAAAGTCGCTCTAGAGGCCATTCTAGGAAGAGGACTCCAAGCCCAAGGAAGATTTTGGCTATCAAAAAGCATAGCACGCCCTCTTCAAGATATTCTTCCAGCCATTCATGTGGCTCAAGAGACCCTCGAAGAAGCCCGAGGCATACTTCCAGCAGGTTTGAAAGAAGAAATGGATATAAAGGAATGCCACAGGGATAATTTAGGAAGGAAAGGCCTCCCACATTTGATGGAGTAAGTAATACTGGTCAAGAGGCAAAGGCATGGATTCTTGGGATGAAGAAGTATTTCAGGATTCATGACTACTCAAGAAATGAAAAGGCCAAAATTTCCATTTGCAATCTGTTACCAACATTTTTGTACCATAGTTGGATTATCTGACAAGCCGCCATTTGACAAACATGATGAATGTTTGTGTTCCAATGTATCAGACGATCCATCCTTTGTGCCTAGCCAGTTTTGGCTAGTCAATTTTTGTTTGCAATCAAAATGACCATGGCCCCACGGAGTTTATAATAAGTGTACTAGTAGGATTTTTGAGTGGTTCGGTCCCCCATGACTTAGTTAAGAAACTAAGTTATTCCAGGGAGTTTTTTCCCTTGTCAATTATACTTTGCCTATAGCCGAGCTATAATCAATGAGGTTTTCTCTCGCTTCCTCCAAAGCTGGAATGCTCGATTTTGAAAATTTTAGCTGTGGGGGGTTATTAGAGCCCAACTGATATGTATAAGCCTACTAGACACCATGTATGTCTTAGATGGTCATTTTATAGGGTCCCCGTCCAATAAAAACACTATCCGAAATTTTTTTACCGGACGCATTGCTTTTGGGTTTTTTAATTGTTTTTTAATAAATAATTTTTCCATAGTTTAAATGGAAAAATTCAATTTGTAATATGTCAGTCGTCCGAGGATGTTTTTTAGTGAATGGAGGCTTGATTCCTAAGCCAAAATTCAGACTTAGACCCTGGACACCTTTATACTAAGTTTCAGGTCATTATTTAGCCACTTAATTAATAATTCCTCAAAAATCAATAAAATAATATTAGCAATTAATTAAAATCAAAAAATTAATAATTGGAGAAAATCCAATTCTCTCCAAAATAATCCAATTTAGATTATTTCAGTGGCTAAATGACATGGCACAAGGAATTAAGGAATATTCCAATCATCTCAGTCATCATCTAGTCAAGTGTACAGTCAGCATCAATGATTAAGTCCAAAAGATTTCGCCTCCCTCATGTGAAATTTCGAATTTATGACATGCCAAAGGTATTAAGTGGTAAAGGAGTTAATGTTTGAGTTACATTAATGGGAGTGGGGGCACCTTTCCTAGGGGGAGGCCACCTCCCACTCTCAACTACCAAGATATCAAATCAAATTCGAATTCACTCCAAGTTATTGCATGCATTCACGTCAAAGATTGAAGAGATATGCAAATTAGTTGTGTGGCACATGTTTAAAGGGTGGTTGGGATGGTATTTATTTCTAAGGTAGGCGCTTTCCTTAGGTGGAGGCCACCTCATAGCTTGACTATTCGTTTAACTCCTCCTTATCCCTTAAAAAATCTCATGCAATTAAGCCCTAAGGCTCACGTATATCCTCTTGTGTCACGAGTTCTCCACTTGGCATTCGAATTTGAGGTTGTTGAATATGCATTAATGGAATGGTGGGCGCCTCCCTAGGTTTGTGCAACCACCAAGGCTTGGTTTTCAATGCAACTAGGCGTGATCCTACATTAGCTCATGCTTTAACTCATGAATGGATCACGTATATCTCTTGATAGCTCACAAATGTATGAGGTGGAAGCTTCCTATTTGATGGATGTATATTCCAAAGTTTTGGTGGATTTAACAAGAGGGAGTGGGGGGCGCCTTTCCTAGGTGGAGGCCACCTCCCCACTCTCCTTTAACACAATTTCGAGTTATGTGGAGGTTAAAGCACTCCAAACTTGGCTTGACATAGGATTTGATTGGATTTTGATTGGATTTTGATGGTTCTCCTTGTGCCAAATTCGAATTTGGGCCTAGGTGCTTGTATTTTTTTATATAAGGAAGTCATTTTGGCTTTCTTCTGATGGAGATTTTGGGAAAGAACACTCTGCCAAAATCGTATTGTAATACTTGTTTTATGCTTTTGGAATAAAAATCAACTTTGGAGGTCTATGCATGAGTTTTCAGACCTGGTTCACATTGTCTTAGTGATATCTCTCTCACCTCATCTTTTATTTCAAGCATTTCATTATTCAATTTATGTTCTAACATGTTAGAAGTATCTTGTTCGGTTTTGCTTGCTTGATTGTGAGGGTTTTGCAGGTATCAATCAAGGTGGAGAGTGTCTTCGAATTCAATCTTTTCTTTGCTCACACAATGGCTTTTCCTCTCTAACTTTTTCTCTTGCAGGTTCTCCAAGTCATTCTATTTTCAAAGGAAAGAAACACAACAAGGGATCTAGCCTTTCCTCCATCAACAAAGTTACTTAAATCATTGGTTACTCAAACTTTTTTGTCTTCTTTCTGCATTCTACTTCCAAGTCTTGACTTGATATAGCAACCTTGGGATTTCATCCCAAGGGCCACATTGTTTTGTGGTAGCTCCTCTATCCCCATTAGCATCCTTGCGGACATCTAGCTAGCTGAAAGGTTTTCGGGACTAGTGGTTCTAGTGATCACCTTGTTCGGAGGTTGATCCCACCTTGTGTTTGCTTGTTTTTCTTACTTTGCTTTGACCTTTCTTCTCCTCTTGACTTTTTGTTTTTTGCCTCAATTTGAGCCTTTCTACTTTTCGTTTTCATCTTCAAAGCCTTCTACCCCTTCTATCCTATAGATCCACTTAGCCTAGCTTCATTTTCTTCTTTGCTAGCTCTCTCCCCTTTCATTTTGAGTCCCTCTTTAGCTTTCGTCTCCTTCCCTTTCCTTCCTCTTTTCTTCCCGTTAGCTCTCGTTTTGCTCCTATTTTTTTAGCCTCTCACCTTCCTTTCATTTTTTCCTTTGGGTTTGTCTTTTTCCTCCTTCTTTTGACCTTCTATACCTTCTCCTATCCTCCTTTCATCCATCCTAGTTAGGGCCCTCTTCTCCTCATTTTTTTGTCTTCATCCTTGCTCCTTCTCTCCCCTTCTCATCCATCTTGGAAGAGCCCTAAACACTACACGCAAAACACAAAAAATTGTTAAAAGTTAGTTTGTTAAAGGAGTTAGTAGTTAGATCTCACCTTTTTTAATTTCATTAATAATTTCATGCTTTGAAAAAGTTAATACTTAGGCATTTTTTAGATCTCACATATTGCATAGGATCTAGTCTTTTTTGTATCTAGTTTATTGCTTAGCCATATTTTTATCTTAGATCTCATTCTTAGGATTAGAATTGCATTTGTTTTTCTTGTCATTTTCTTAGTTGCACTTAGTTTAAACTTTTCTCTATTTTGCTAATACTAAAGGTTGCCTTGAGTTGTTTCATTGTGCAGGTGTTTTTTTTTTAAGAAGAAGAAAAATAACTTGAAATTTTTGAAGTGAAGAGATCCAAGCAAAGCTAAACTTGAAGAAACCATAAGGATGATCCAAAACAAAACACCATTTATGATCCTTTGTGAAATCTCTTAAGAGCTTACTTCAATTTGTTTTCCAAGTTTTGTTATTCTTTCAAAAGTCCTTACGAGGGTTAAATTCCCAAGGCATTTGTACTCTCATTAATAAAATAAGGCAAAAGTGGGATAAGGCCTCCCACACTTTGGTTTTTCTTCCCTATTTGGGGAAGAGTGTTCTTGTTTCTTAGATTAGATTTATTTCAAGCACATAGAGTAGTTTCAATTTTGCAAGTAGATTTTAATTGTTAGATCAATCATCTCATTGTTTCATTTTTATCTTTTGAGCTATCATATGTTTTCTTCGCTTTAGCTGCTTCTATTTTAACAACAAACCAAAGTCTCTTGAACTTGCAATAACACAAGTCAAGAGAACTCTCTATCGGAGAGAATTCCCACAACATTTCCTTGCATCAAGCATATAGTTTAGTTAAAATATCTTGAACTTCCGTCATAAGACGAAGTCAAGAGTGCTCTCTATCAGAGAGTTGAACTGTGTGCTCTTAATATTTAAAACTTTCCAACTCACACTCCCCAAAATAAAATTTATTTTCGTTGCTATCCATCACTGAGTATGCTCTGCTGACCATAAAAGGTTGGACTAGTACCCAGAAAGGTGTGGATCTATTAATCTTGAAAGTGATAACATAATAAAATTTTCACCCCATAACCAATGAACCGACGTTGCTATTTCGAGAAATACTCAGGTAGTGGGATTAGTTCCTAAACCTAGTGGAGCCGAAAATCACCGTTGTCTTAGACTTTGAGGGTGGTTAAATCATTGGACACCTGTCCTTGATAACTGGATGGTCCGTCATACCACCAGAGGGGAAGCCACTGAAAGTATACCTTTCTGGTTGGATGCATGCCTTTCTTTTGCTAGCCTAATAATCAATATCACTAAAATTTTCAATAAACCAAGATAATTTGTAAAATGATCTCACAAACGTTACCACTTTGAACTCTTGTATCGAGCAACCCAAGCACTCAAGACTATATTCGACTCCATAAGGAACTGGTCCTTGTCATCATTTTCATTTGCTTTTTATCTATTTGGAGCATTTACATTATCATGGTTGTCTTGCTTTAATCTATCAAGTGGTTGTTTCTTCAATCTTATAAACTTTTTTCGCAACGTGGATTTGCTTGTTATCTTTTGTTTATTTCATCTCAAACTGTGATCATCATCATTTTAAAAAACTCCTAAAAAACACTCATCCACATCACTCAACACCCAAAATCATTTTAAATATAAGAGCCATAGTAAACACTTTGTAGGGACTACCCCCCTTGGCTTCGTTAGGAGTTAGCCTAAACGAAGGAGCTAAGATTTAGGTGGCAGTGCCTATCTCATTGCTTTCCCCCAAGGCCACACCTCTCCCCACTTCTAGTGAGGGAGATAGATTTCGAAATATTTCCGTTGTCGGTGTGCATCTCGGCGGATAGCACAATCAAAGTGGTAGAGATTCAATTTGGTGGGAGCACCTCATGCAAGTGAAAAGGATCGGTGAAAGGAGGATCAATTGGTATATATTCAACAGGTATTGCAAGGAAAAATACCTATCAGCTAGGTATTATGACAACAAGAGGAAGAGTTCAATGAACTCAGGTTGGGACAGAAATCTACGGATGAGCATGTCCATAATTTTTTGGAATTGTTGAGGTATATGGACTATATCAAGGATGAGAGGGTTAAGTTCCAATGCTTCCTTGGAATTTTACCTCAAAATTTTAGAGATACGATTGAGTTTGTTAACCCACCTAGTCTTTATGAATCCATTAGAATGGTAGTGCATTGCTATGAGCAGAGCAAAGGAAAAACAAAGGTCCACCCAGCATGGAAAGGAAATCCCAATGGGAGGTTGGAACAAAGGAAAAGTAGATTTAAGCCACCATTCAAAAGTCAACCAAGAACTTTTCCATAGGGCCAGCAAGCAAGAAGTGGGAACAAACCAACAGTACCAGCAGAAAGAGCCCCAAGAGGGCCACTTCAGTGTTGGGGATGTGGAGGAAACCATGTGATTAAAGAGTTCCCACATCGGAGGGAGAATCCCTGAATTTTTCACAACTTAGAGGGAGAAACTATATTGGAGGATATGGCAAGGACAACGCCTCAAATCTATGCAGCATTGGATAATCATCAAGTAGACCACTAGTCAGAAGTGGTGGAAGTTGAAGGTAAGATTGCTAAGAAATCCATTATTGTTTTGATTGACCCAGGATCTACTCATAGTTATGTTTCTCCAAAAGTGGTTGAATTTTTTTCTCTTAGAAAAATAAATCACAGTGAATCTTGGCTAGTTCAGTTAGCCACAGGGACCAAGACAAAAGTGAGTGAAGTGGTTATGGAGTGCTCCATGGATTTGAATGGACCCCTCACACAAGTAAATTTGAATTTCCTACCATTAGGATCTTATTGTTAGAACAATATCACCATCATATTCATGCCATGGACCTTCATGTTGTTCTACCTAGTGTGGTTTGTCTTCATAGTGCTTAGTCTAGGGAGTTTGTCCACATATTAGACTAGTGGTTTACCATAAATGCCAATTTTGTCCACAAGTGTTCCTATTTCCTTATTTTGGGGTTGTTAGAAGTTAGTTAGGGTTAAATGGTGACATATCCACCAAATATGAGACAAAATATAGTCAAACTAGTTGTTGGGTGCCTTATTAATGGCCACCTCCATCATTTATTACAACTCCTTGAACTAAGGCATCCTGATTCCCCTGTTTTAAGGAAATGTCTTTGACCATAGGCGCCCATGCACTGTATCTAGTCATTTAGACCCTTTCTTGGCTATTTTTGCCAATCCTTGGCCACCTAACTTCCACTCAATCCTAAACCAACTAATCCACCCTCATAATGGTAACTTTCACACTATTTTGACTAGCCTAACCTCCTCATAGTCCATCTATGTTCATTGAACCTCATTATGGCCCAATCTATGAGTTACAATTGGCCTCATGTCATTGATGGGTAAATTGGTCCAATCTGAGCCTCATTAAATTGTGAGCTACTCAACTTTCCACTAAGCCTTTCAATTTTGTCTCTTGAGAGCATCTATATATTGTACTAGCTTTTGCTCAACAATGAATAATGGAAATAAATCTCTAGAGTGAATTTATCTAGTTTTGTCTCAATATTCTTCTTCTGATATTTTTGTTATATCTTGAAATATTCTAAGTGAATTTGTTGTTGAATATAGATCTATATCTAATTTTTTCTTGTCACATGTATCAAATCCTAGAGTTGTGATTGGTGTGCATTCCAAACTTTCACATGGTATAAGAGCTAGATTGATTCAAAGCAATTTCTATATCCTTTCTTGAGTGTTTTTTGCAGGTGCCTACAACAACTTCAATATGGATTCAAAATTTGTTCCTCTCCTCTATCCATTCAACTATTCAAAGTGAAAATAAAAGATGTGTGCATATCTCAAGAGAAAATGTCTCTTTGATGTGTCCATTGGTGTTATGAGCGAGCCAGAGTCTTATGAAGAGAAGTGTGATTTCCTCAATGATTGTGATAGAGCATATGGAACTATGTGTTTGGATATACCTCCTAGAATGTATTATATCATTGATTATGTTGAGTATCCATTTGAGCTTTGGAGAAATCTAGATAAATCTCTTGGCATACAGAAAGAAGATATTGTCTATATGGAGATCAAGCAAATGGACACCTCCTCATGTGCTCTCCCTCCAAAGGTCTCAACCTCATGCATTTCTCAATAATTTGTTCAAATTGAAGAAGAAGAGATGTATCTCCATTCCACTTCTTTCTCCTCTATCTTCTATTACGAATGTTGAAGATGGGTTGTTGATTGGTGATCAAAGTGGGTCTTCTCTAGAAGAGGTTATTTCTTCATATGAGAGTATTGGTTCGAAACATGATCAAGGAGAAGTTTGGAAGTCAAGTGAATATCTATCATTGCTTCACACTCTTTTTCTTCCTATGTATTCGTACACCATGACTAGCATAATTTATTCAAGTTAATTTGAAGACGGAGAAGCCTTAGCCATCACATTGGAAAACTTGGGACTCTTGTTCCACTTTCTTGGAGTTGATTACAACTCTCTTGGTTTGATGTTGATGCTTCAAGAGCCTTATGATTCGCTTGGGGTCACTTATTCTCAAGCATATCAAGTCTATTTTGGACCTGGAACCCTAGTTGGTTTGAAGTTCAATTCTAAAGAGCACTGCATTCGCTCTACTATCAGTGTTACTCAGTTGTTCTACATGGCTTCAATTTCCATCAGGTATTTGTACATGTACATGATCTAGTTGAGCGCATTCCACTTCTTCCCAAGAAGAAGGTTCCACCGGACATATGAACAAGTTCACACCTACTTGTGTTTTGGAGTAGTTTATTTTTGGTGTCTTTCATGTCCATTTTAGAGGGAGGATTTTCCCCATGTGGTTTTGCCTCTTTCCTCACTTACATGGATGAATAAATTGTAAAGGGTGACCATAAGCCTTTGTTGCTTGGGCCCTATTTCTCATCCTCACTACCATTTTGGCTTAAGGTGGGTTGTTATAACAATATCACCATCATATTCATGCCATGGAACTTCATGTTTTTCTACCTAGTGTGGTTTGGCTTCATAGTGCCTAGTCTAGGGAGTTTGTCCACATATCAGACTAAAGGTTTACCATAAATGCCAAGTTTGTCCACAAGTGTGCCTATTTCCTTATTTTGTGGTTGTTAGAAGTTATTTAGGGTTAAATGATGACTTATCCACCAAATATGGGCCAAAATATAGTCAAACTAGCTGTTGGGTGCCTTATTAATGGCCACCTTCGGCATTTATTACCACTCCTTGACCTAAGGCGCTCTGATTCCCCTATTTTAAGGAGATGTCTTTGACCATAGGTTCCCATGCACTGTATCTATTCATTTTGACACTTTTTTGTCTATTTTGGCCACTCCTTGGACACCTAACTTCCACTCAATCCTAAACCACCTAATCGACCCTCATAATGGTACCTTTCACACTATTTTGACTAGACTAACCTCCTCATGGTCCATCTATGTTCATTGAACCTCATTATGGCCCAATATATGAGTTACACTTGGCCTCATGTCATTGATGGCTGAATTAGTCCAATATAAGCCTCATTATTGTGAGCTACTCAACTTTCCACTAAGCCTTTCAATTTTGTCTCTTGAGATGTTGGAATATTATCACCATCATTTTTTATATTTGCATGCATTCTTGTAATACCCCAATTTTGACCCTTATGAAATATTGACTTTTAATGTAAATATTGTATACATGCGAGGTATGTTTCCCTAGAGTGGAGCTCAAGGCCAAGGCCCCGCTAGTGTATGTTCGGATTTTATTTAAAATGGACAAGTATTTGACATTTTGTTATCCATGTGCTATTAAGCCATGGGATATTGTAAATTGATGTAAATATTAATATTTCAATAAAATACCAAAACTGGCTATGGAAGCAACTAATGAGAAGGGGCCATGTGTATCCACTAGGGAGTGGTGAGGGGTGTTGATGTATTTGTAACTTCGGGAGATATTCTTCTATGTATTACTTTTGTACTTTATTGTATATCCATTAAAGATGTTACATTCCTCTATTTAGAAGTGTCGTCATTTGTATTTGTAAGTGTCGTCATGTGCATCGACAAGTGTCGTCATTTGTATTGATCGGTTATTAGACCACCAGTGTGGGGTCGGCCCTGGTTAGTACATGTGGTTGGGTTATTAGGCTTGATTATCAAGTTGGCCCCAGTGGATTATTGGAAAGTCAAGTTAGTGTATAAATAGAGAGGTTGTGTCTCTCATTTATCTCATTCACTCACTTCTCAAGCTCGCATAGCTAAGAGATAAAGCGGCACACTTGTGGAGGAGGAGGAGCATCTGCTAGAGACATCTTATTGGGTTTGATCATTGTGATCTTGGTTTGTGGCTTATCTTATCTCGGAGGAAGTTGTGGGGTTTTTTTCACCTTCTTAGTTTTCCCCAGTGAAACTCTGTGTATCTTGTGTGATTGCTTTTGTGTCTATGATTGATATGCTGTAGAGATATGCTGTACATGTTATTCTCTTAGATATCCTTATGATAATGGAATGAAATTATTGAAAAATTAACATGGTATCAGAGCCTACCTAAGAACAAGGCACTGTGCAGTTGCGGAATTTAGGGATTCTTAATATTTGGGTTTCTCTCCACAGTTCATCAAAGGAATAAGGCTAGATTGACTCTCCTTAGAAGGGCGCATCTTTCTGTCGAGACTGAATTTAATTCTGAGTATTTTCAGTTTTGGCCCTAAAAATTAGGGTTTCCACAAAAATAGGAATTTATGAAATCTGAGGACATGGCTAGAAGCTCCTTGGAAAAATCAAAGTTTGAGGCTTTGGATAGAACTTTTTGGTTGGGTGAAGCTTCGGGAAACTCAAACCCTAATTCAGGGTCCTCCCTAGTGAATCCGGGAGATTGAAAAGCATTTCTAAAGGGTAAAACTTTGCAGTTTTCAATTTCTGAGTATACCAGGATGATCATCTCATCAAGGCGCATCTTTCTATCCTTTCAGAATTTTGAAATTCACATTTTGAACGTTTAGGGTTTCTCTAACAAACCCTAATCCAGCTCCAGATCCAGTTTTCAACAAATCAAGTGGTAATACCTAAATATTTTTTCTATTTCGATTTGAAGTACTCTTTAAGATGTCTCACCACACTAAGCTTGAGGATAAGCTTGAAGGGGCTGATAACTTATGAGCATGGAATTATAGGATTGGGTTAATCCTAGAAGAGAATGAGTTGGACAACTACATAAAGGAAGATGTTCCAGTTCCAGAAGAATAAGAGGCTAAGACCTTACACAAGAAGAACCTGGTCAAGGCTAAGAGAATCATTGTTGATTCTATAAAGGACCATCTCATACCCCATGTGTCTTCCCTAAATACACCTAAGGAGATGTTTGACTCCTTGACCAAGTTGTTTGAAGGAAAGAACATAAATCGAAAGATGACTCTGTGGAACCAATTGAAAGGCGTAAAGCTTCAAAATGGAGAGACCATTCAATCCTACTTTTCCAAGGTCTCTCAAATCAAGGAACAACTTGAAGCTGTGGATGAAGTAGTGGAGAATGGTGAAATTGTAATGACCACATTGAATGGCCTACCTAGGTCATGGGACTCCTTCATCCAAGGAATCTATGAAAGAATAAAATTGGTCTCCTTCAGTAGACTATTGGAGGAGTGTTCACAAGAAGAGGCTAGGCTTGTGTCCCAAGAACAAAAGATGGGAAATGAATACCAAGCTCTCACAGTACACACCAAGAAAGGTAAGTCCAAAAGAGAGAAATCTTATCACAAGAGAGCTCCTCACCACCATCAAAGAGATAGGAAAGACTTGAGGTACTTTACTTGTAATGACAAGGGACACTTTGCTTCAGATTGTACCAAGAACAAAAGGAACAACAACAACAAAAAATTCAACAAGAAGAGGAAGAACAACAAGAAGAGATATCATGCTCATGCTGCTAAGGATGATGAACCTCCCAAGAAAAAGGCTAGAGCAGAATGTGATGACTCATCAAGTGAAGATGAATATGTTCTAATCTCTGCTTTCACAGGTACTATCTCTCATGGATGTAATGATTGGCTTATTGATAGTGGGACTTCTAAACACATGACTGGATTTAAAGAATCATTCATGTAACTATCTGAATATGAGTCATCTCACAAGGTGAAACTTGGGGATGACTATCAATATCCCATAAAAGGAAGTGGTGAAGCTTCCTACAAATTAGACTCTGAGAAGTCTATAAAAATGCAAGATGTTTTATATGTACCTGGACTTAAGAATAATATTTTCTCCATATCATCCTTGGATGCAAAGGGAATGAGAGTTGCATTTGTGGATGGCCAAGTACTCATGTGGCCAAAAGGTAAGACCATAGATGATGCATTAGTGATTGGAGAGCAAGAGGGAGGATTGTACAAATTGAAAGGACAACCTGAACATGCCATGGTACATGAATCCATGGGGCCAAAAGAACTTTGGCATAGAAGGCTTGCTCATGTGCACTATAGAGCACTACCAATTGCAAGTAAAGCAGTAGAGGGTCTTCCCGAAATCAAGACAAAGCATGAAGGTGTTTTCCAAGGATGTGCAAAAGGAAAGAACATTAAGAAGGCATTTCCAAGCAGTGAAAGAAAAGCTAAAGGAATCTTGGAAATTATCCACTCCGATGTATGCAGTCCAATGTCATCTAGTTCTCTGAGTGGGTATGTATACTATGTCTCTTTCATTGATGATTTCTCTAGGAAGACTTGGTTTTACTTCTTGAATAACAAAAATTAAGTGTTTGATAAGTTCAAAGAATTAAAAACCTTGATGGAAAATCAAACTGACAAGAAAATCAAGACATTTAGATCCAACAATGGCGGAGAATTCACTTCAGGTGATTTCAAGAAGCTATGCAGTGATTCAGAGATTAAGAGGGAGTTGAATGATCCTTACAATCCACAACAAAATGGAGTTGCATAAAGGAAGAATAGAACTATCATGGAAGCAACACGGGAAATGCTTCATGACCAGGATCTTCCTATGCATCTATGGGAAGAAGCAACTAGGACAATTGTATATGTGCATAACAGAACACCTCAAAAGATATTGGACAACAAGACACCATAAGAGGTCTTGTTTGGTAAGAAACCTGAAGTCAGACATCTCAGAATATTTGGTTGTCCAGTATATACACATATTCCAAAGCTAAAGAGGACTAAGCTAGATCCTTCAGGAAAGAAGGGCATCTTTGTGGGGTACAGTGAAAACTCGAAGGCTTACAGAATATACTTTCTAGGGTTCAGGAAGATTGATGTCAGCAGGGATGTAACATTCGATGAGGACTCAACCTACATCAAATCAAGGAAGACACCTGTTGAAGATCATGAAGAACCAAAGGAATCCAGATTTCAAGATACCACTATGAATGAAGCAATTCCAGAAGCAACCCGTGAAATTGAAGATCCACAAGAACCTATAGATCCACCCCGTGAGAAGAACTCTCACAAGAGGAAACCTACATAGGCTAGAGAACTAATCCAAGATGCAAAAAGATATGGTATTCTAGAAGAGGAACACAGAGAAAGGAAAAGGACAAGGTCACACACTAGCTATGTTTCCTTGCTCTGTGACATTATGAACAAAGAACCTTCCAGTTATAAAGAGGCAACGAAAAAGAAAGAATGGAAGGATGCCATTTTCGAGGAATACTAATCGATCATGAAGAATGATGTTTGGGATGTGGTCCCAAGACCAGAAGGGAAGTCTATTGTGACTTCCAAGTGGATCTATAAGATCAAGCATGCTGCAGATGGTAGCATAGAGAAATACAAGGCAAGGTTTGTAGCTCGTGGCTTCTCTCGGAAAGAGGGAATAGACTATGAAGAGACCTTTTCTCCTGTAGCCAAATACACTTCCATCAAAATAGTACTTGTTGTGGCTGCTGTGATGAAATGGAAGATACACCAGATGGACGTCAAGACAGCTTTCTTGAATGGTCTAGTCGAAGAAGAAGTGTATGTGGAGTAGCCACTTGGTTTTGAAACACATGACAGGGAGTCATATGTGTGCAGGTTGAAGAAAGCCTTGTATGGATTGAAGCAAGCTCCTAGGACTTGGTATGGTAGGATGGATTGTTTTCAGTCCAGTTTGGGGTTTACCAAGAGTAAAGCACATTCCAGGAAGGCAATCCTATGATACTACTCCTATATGTGGATGACCTGTTTGTTACAGGAGAGGATGGGTTGATTACTGACACCAAGAGGAAGCTTGGAGCCGAGTTTGAAATGAAGGACTTGGGGATGATGCACTATTTTCTAGGCATGGAGGTGTGGCAGAGTACAGATGGGATCTTCCTTGGACAAGGGAAGTATGCAGTAGAGATCCTTAAGAGGTTCGGGATGATGGAATGCAATGCCATGGCCACACCTATGGCATCGAACCTGAAGCTTCTGTGTGATGCTTCATCTGATCCGGTTGATGTCACAATGTATCATCAGATAAATTGGTCCTTGATGTACCTGATGAATACGAGACCAGATATTTGATTTGCGGTAAACACATTAAGCCAGTTCCTAACGGATCCGAGAGGTGTTCACCTGGTTTTTGTAAAGCATATTCTGAGGTACCTGAAGGGTACAGTTGATTATGGGCTCAAGTATGATGCGAATCAAAAGTTTAACCTGGAGGGTTATGTTGATTCAGATTGGGCAGGCAGGCTGCATATAGGAAGAGGACTTTTGGGTGTTGGTTAAGTATGGGATCAGGTGTGATTTCTTGGTTTAGCACGAAGCAATCCTGCGTAGCACTGAGTACAGCTGAAGCAGAGTATGTGGAAGCTTGTTTGGCTAGTTGTGAGGTAGTATGGCTTAGGAAGCTATTGTTTGAGTTATTTGATCTCCTGTTGGATGCTACTGGTATCTTTTGTGACAACCAGAGTTGTGTGAAGCTATATGAGAACCCGGTGTTCCATGATAGGTCAAAACACATTGAGATAAAATATCACTATATCAGGTATATGGTGCAGAGAGGAGCAGTGAAGCTCCTGTATGTTGCGACAAATGAGAAAGTTGCAGATGTGTTAACGAAACCACTAGCCAAAGTGAAGTTCGAGTACTTTAGAGAGAGGCTTGGTGTTCTTTAAATTAAAAAACACTTCGAGGAAGAAGTGATGGACACATTTGTAGGATCCATTCCAAGCATGGTTAGAGGAGGATCCTTCCCATGGCTATGGATATAAGCACTGTGTGATGAGCATCAGGACGATGCTCCAGTTACTGCTTTGTATATGCATCAGTTGGATGCTTGATATGATCATGTAGATCATGTATATGTATGTGATTCAGTTGGATGCTTTGTATGATCAGGATGATCATGTATGATGAGTATCAGGACGATGCTCTGTATGACTTGCATCAGGACGATGCAGTGACGATGATCAGGATGATCATGCGACGATGACATGCATCAGGACAATTCGGCGATGATGATCAGGATGATCATGTACATCAGGATGATGTATGGTGAGTATCGGATTGATACTTTGTGGTCGTGGACAGGTTGTGTAGATGAGCATATAATTTTTCCCTGGGAGATTTGCAAATACTCTTGCGAGGTTTTGCCTATGGAATATAATAGTTCCTTGGGAGATCTGGAAAATGCTCTTTCGAGTTTTTGCTCTGGGAGGACATATAATATTTCCCTAGGAGATCCGATAGGTTGAGCAGTACGCTCGTAATCAGTCCTGGGATGCTCTTTCGAGGTTTTGTCCTATGGCATATAATAATGCCCTGGGAGATCTGATAGGTTGAGCAGTACGCTCGTAATCAGTCATGGGATGCTCTTTCGAGGTTTTTCCATGACCACTTGTAATCTTGCCCTGGGAGATCCAATAGGTTGAGCAGCACACTCGTAATCAGTCCTGGGATGCTCTTTCTAGGTTTACTGGTGACCACATGTAATATTTCCCTGGGAGATCTGATAGGTTGAGCAGTATGCTCGTAATCAGTCCTGGGATGCTCTTTCTAGGTTTTGTGGTGGGGTCACATGTAATATTTCCCTGGGAGATCTTGCCAGTCATACTTAGGCACATAAAGGATCCTAGGATACTCTTTCAAGGTTTTGTGACACACGTAATCAGTCCTGAGAATTCCACAGTATAGCCAGTGATGATGAAGACCTACAGGTGGTGGGCCTACATCCAGCATGAAAAAGGGATGGCTCTGTAGAACTTTCTATGACGAGTAGAATTCAGAGATAGCCCAAAGATCGATATGTCGAGTACAGCAGCAGTGATGATGATTATGCTCCATGATCCAGTGATGATGATCCAGCTCCAGAATTGAAAGACTTGCGCCAATATGTATTGATGACCTGTGTCCAGAATACCTTCCTAGTTAAGAGGGAGTGTTGATGTATTTGTAACTTCGGAAGATATTCTTCTATGTATTACTTTTGTACTTTATTGTATATCCATTTGAGATTTTACATTCTTCTATTTGGAAGTGTCGTCATTTGTATTTGTAAGTGTTGCCATATGCATCGACAAGTGTCGTCATTTGTATTAACGGGTTATTAGACCACCAGTGTGGGGTCGGCCCTAGTCAGTACATGTGGTTGGGTTATTAGGATTAATTAGCAAGTCAGCCCCAGTGGATTATTGGTAGGTCAAGTCAATATATAAATAGAGAGGTTGTGTCTCTCATTTATCTCATTCACTCACTTCTCAAGCTCGCATAGCTAAGAGAGAAAGTGGCGCACTTGTGGAGGAGGAGGAGCATCTGCTAGAGAAATCTTATTGGGTTTGATCATTGTGATCTTGATTTGTGGCGTATCTTATCTCTGAGGAAGTTGCGGGGTTTTTTTCACCTTCTTGGTTTTCCCAGGTGAAACTCTGTGTCTCTTGTGTGATTGCTTTTGTGTCTATGATTGATATGCTGTAGAGATATGCTATACATGTTATTCTCTTAGAGATCCTTATGATAATGGAATGAAATTCTCAAAAAATTAACAAGGGGGTTGTGGGATTGAACCATATGCTACCAAATGTCATCTTGTGAACCCATTTGACTTTCCTTGCTGACATTTAATTCAGATGTAAGAAAGTTGTTGAGAAATCAGTTCATGGACTCAATGGAGCATGGGCAGCCCATAAATTCGTATGGCAGGTATGGGCTCTGTTTCAATTGTACCACAAGTCACTCTACCTCATGAGAATGGGTTATTCCTTATTCCCATTCCATTGTTGAATATCCGAGCATCAGTTTTCATCCATTACGAATACCCAGTAGTGAGAAAAAATAGAAATCGCAACTTTGCAAGAACCCACGTTTTGAAGTGCCATAAACGCCCAAAATTTGGTATTGACAGTGAAATCCAATGGGGGATCCATAGATATGAACCTTGGGGCGAAATTGAGAGTATTAGATACCCCGAAATCCATTGGAAAACCCAGTTTTTATAGCCCATAAATCCAGTGACGGGATTAAGTTATTTGATGACAGAATTGTGAGAAATCCAAGTGTAAATGATTGAAAAGAGGTTGGGTTTGCTTGATAAACCCAGTGAAGGTTGGAATCTCAAGGAATTAGAAGTTGGACCTTTCTATTCCCACCCTGAATAGCACTGGAGGTAAGGGATGCTTGAGGGACTGTGCAACAGAGAAGGGGACCTTCCTTGTGTTGGGTGAGGTAGGTATTGTGGGTGCCATGACTGTTGAGTTCATTTGAGATGCTGTGAGGCACCTGCAACAATTAATTAATATGAATATGCTAAATAGCAGAAATGACAGAACTCAGAATCACTTTTATATTGATCGCAGGCCACTTCGAGGGGGCAACCTCCTATGAACAAGCTCAATACAAATAACTTCACCGTCCTTCATAGGTCTCAACACACACTTATATACTAATTCTAGGTGCCAATACTATGGGTCGAAACCATGGGCCGTTACAAACTATGGATCAACAATACTACGGGCGACTTACAAAGCATATGCGCCAACAACAATAACACAAACTATTGATCAACAAATACTACGGGATGACTTACAAAGCATATGTGTCCAACAACAACATACTAACAAAGTAAAGACATGGATTCCTAACATCCCCTCCCCCTTAAAAAAAATCTTTGTCCTCAAAGCTTTAGATGTGGAAATTGTTGTTGAATCTGAAGGAGTGGTTCCCATGTAGCATCCTCTGGTTGCATGCCATGCCACTGAATTAAGACCTCTGTGATAGAGCGAGAGCGAAGATGACGTGTGCGCCGATTGAGGATGGCCTCTGGCTCCAAAAGGATGGATCCTTCATTATCCAGTTCGGGTAAAATCGTTTGTCCGCTGATGTTGGTGCCAAGAACTTTCTTCAGACAAGAGACATGAAAGACTGGATGAATGCGGGAAGAAGGAGGAAGTTCCAATTTATAAGCAACGAACCCAATCTTCTAAAGAATCCGATATGGCCCATAGAACTTTGGAGCAAGCTTATGATGCCCTTTGAGTTTCAAGGAGGATTTTTTGTACGGTTGGAGACGAAGAAAAACCATATTTCCGACTTGAAAAGTGCGCTCCGAACGGTGCTGATCAGCTTATTGCTTCATGCGATTTCTTGCCATGTGAAGATTGTCCCGCAAAATGCGAAGAATCTGATCGCAGTTTCAAAGGACCGTGTCAACTTCCTGAACTAGTGAACTGGTGGGGGTGTATGGAAGAAGAGCTAGAGGTGCCTGACCATAGACTGCTTCATATGGGGTCATTTTAGAGGCAGTGTGGTAAGAGGTATTGTACCACCATTCAGCGAGAGGGAGCCACTTTGCCCACTGATGTTGTTGTTCTGAGGTGAAGCAACAAAGATAAGTTTTCAAGCATTTATTGACAATTTCAGTCTGACCATCTGTTTGTGAGTGATACCCTAAACTCATCTTCAGTTTGGTGCCAGTGTGGCGAAATAGTTATGTCCAAAAATGACTGGTGAAAGTCGCATCACGATCCGAGACAATGGAAGAACGGATTCCATGAAGACGAAAGATCTGGTCCAGAAAAATTTGAGTGACGGAGGAGGCTATATAGGGATGGCTGAGAGCACAAAAATGACTATATTTGGAGAGGCAATCAACCACAACGAGAATCACTGTCTTCCCTCCATATTTAGGGAGCCCTTCAATAAAATCCATAGAAATATCTGTCCAAATCCGTGTAGGTATCGGCAAGGGTTCAAGCAATCCTGGAAGGAGTGTTGTTTCACCCTTATTGCGCTGGAAGGTATCACATTTGGCCACCATCTGTTGAATTGTCCTTTTCATGCCATGCCAAAAGAAGTTATGTCGTGCTCATTCATACGTTTTGAGGAACCCAGAGTGCCCTGCCGATGGAGAAGCATGGAGTTCATAGAAGACAGCCTGTTGAATATCTGTGCTCTGGGGAAGCACCAAACAACCCTTGTATCGCAGAGAAGCACCATCCCAAGAGTAATGTGGTACAGCAAAAGGGTTTTTGGTCAAGCGTTGGATGATTTGAGATAAGGAAGAATCATTGACATAACCCTGTTGAACAGATTGCAACCAATTTGGAACAGGCATAGAAATAGCTGAAAGAGAACCTTGGGCATCAAATGTGCGAGAAAGAGCATCTGCCACAATATTGTCTTTACCCTTCTTGTAAGTGATCTCATAGTCATAACCCATGAGTTTGCTAACCCATTTCTGTTGTGCCGGGGAGGAGACACGCTGGTCCAAGAAATATTTCAGACTCTGGTGATCAGTCTTTATGCATAAATGATTCCCTAATAGGTATGGGCGCCACTTCTGTACTGCATGCAAAATAGCCATCATTTCCTTCTCATAGGTAGAGGCAGCTAAATTCTTACCTGAAAGGGATTTGCTGGTGAATGCAATGGGGTGTTCATCTTGAAGGAGAACAGCACCAAGTCCATTGTCGCAAGCATCACTCTCAATAGTGAAGGGCTTGGAAAAATCGGGCATATCTAGCACAGGTGTAGTACACATAGCTTGTTTTAGTTTGTCAAATGCACACTGAGCAGCAGGTGTCCATGTAAAAGCATCCTTTTTCAATAGAGCAGTTAATGGAGCTGCAATATTCCCATAATCCTTGACAAACTTGCAGTAGTATCCAGTCAACCCCAAAAAACCACGAAGGCTCTTGAGTGTCTGAGGATACGTCCAATTGTTCATGGCCTCGATTTTGGCAGGATCCACGCGAACCCCTTGTGCTGAGATAATGTGCCCAAGATACTCGAATTTTTTCTGTCCAAAAACACATTTAGACTGCTTGGCATGGAGATGATGGTCAGAGAAAAGTTGCATGACAAGATCCAGATGCTGGAGGTGTTCATCCCATGTTTTACTGTAGATGAGGATATCATCGAAGAATACCAGAATGAATTTCCGCAAGTAGGGTCGAAATATTTTATTCATTAAGACCTGGAATGTGGAAGGAGCATTAGTGAGGCCAAAGGGCATGACCAAAAACTCATAATGGCCATCATGTGTGCGGAAAGCTGTTTTAGGAATATCATCCTCATGAACCCGAATTTGATGATACCCAGAACGAAGATCCAACTTGGAGAAAAAGTGAGCCCCATGAAGCTCATCAAGAAAATCATCAACAAAAGGAATTGGAAACTTATACTTGATGGTGAGGTGATTAAGTGCTCGGAAGTCAATGCAGAGGCGCCATGACCCATCTTTTTTGCGGACAAGAATAACTGGAGAAGAAAAGGAACTAGTGCTTGGGCGAATAATACCTTGCTTCAATAAGTCCCGAACGAGCATTTCAATCTCCATTTTTTGGTGAAATGGGTAGCGATAGGGCCTGATGTTGGGAGGAATGCTGCCAGGAAGGAGCTGAATACGATGATCTTCTGGCCTGGAAGGTGGCTATCCCACTGGTTCAGCAAAGACACCTGTATATCAATCCAGAATTTGTTGTAGATCCAAAGGAGTAGTGGAGACCGCTGATGGTTGCATCTCGATGGAATGGATCTGAGCGATGACACCATGTGAATTCTTCTTGAGGAGTTTTTCCATGCGATGTGAACTGATGATGCTAAGAGAACCTGGTTGTAATCCTGTCAATGTGTCTTTTTGTCCATTGAGGGAAAATTGCATCCAGAGTTCAACAAAATCCCATAAGATAGGGCCAAGTGTGCATAGCCATTGAGCGCCCAAAACCACATCACATCCGCTTAAGGGCAAGGAAAACATGTCAGAGCGCAAGGTATAATCTCCCATAGAGATATGCACATTTTGACACTTCCCTTTGCAAGGTAAGGTGCCCCCATTGGAAACCATGACTTCAAATTTGGAGCAAGGATGGATAAAACAATCAGCTTGTTTGGCGATTCGAGGGTCAATGAAATTATGAGTGCTACCAGAATCAATGAGTATTGTAAGAGGAAGCTTCTTGAAGTAACCCCTGACCCGCATTTTTTGGGGGGTGGTGATTCTAGCTAAAGCATGGAGATATATCTCTAGCTGGTCATCCTGAGACGGAGAGTCAATAGGCGGTTCCTGAATGTCGACCGGAGCATCCAGTGTTTCTGGATCTTCGTCACCAATTTTAGAGGCAGGCGGAGACTCCACATCCAAGAGATAGAGATTTTGCTGAACACATCTATGTCCCCGAGTGAATTTCTCATCACAATTATAGCAAATCCCCTTTTCTCTGCGTGCTTGTATCTCTGTTTCAGACAAATGCTTGATAGGAGTTGGTCGAGGAGCCTGCGGTATAGGTGGTCGCTGAGAACCCATATTTCGGAAGGGAACAAAAGTGGGCTTGGAGCGTTGTTGGGTTGCAATCTTGTCTTCTTACAACTTAGCCAACCCTAGGGCTTCCATCATTGTGTTGGGACAGAACAGTTTGAACTCAGAGCGGATGGTATACTTTAGACCACTGATAAAACAACTCCGGTAAAAGTCATCAGACAATCATTCGGTGTGGTTGGCTAGATTCTCAAATTCAGTTTGATACTCTCTCACCATGCCAATTTGGCAAAGTTTAGTGAGGGATCTTGTGAAGTCATCAAAACCACTAGGACCAAATCATTGCAAAAGGAGCTGGCAAAAGTCTGGCCATTTGGGCTCTGGATGAGCCTTGATGTACCAACGGTACCATTGAAGAGCTTCCTATTCCAAGTGAAAGGATTCCAGTGGAACTTTGTTGACATCAAAAGTATTATGCAGACTGAAATACTGTTCTACACGATAGATCCATCCAATTGGATCAGTACCATTGAAGTGAGGAAAATCAAGCTTCAGACCACGAAAATTGCTGGAAGAGGAGAACCCATTGTCTGATGAAGACTCGGACTGCCGTTTGTTGTTCATAGCTGAATGTTCAAGATGGACGCCGAGAAATTTTTCATCCAAATCCTGGAGTTTGGCTTGGATGGCTGCAAGTGATTCCTCCATGTTTTTTGCTCCTGCACGGGTGACAACCATAACTAGGAGCAAAAACAGAAACTACTTCAGTAAGGGAAAATCTGGACTAGGGAAAAAATCTGAAGGGTAATTAGGGTTTGACTAGGTTTTGGACACTGTTGAATAGACAGGGAAACAAAGATGAGGATTCCAAAAGCGGGGTGAAAGAATGGGAAAATTTGGCAGAGGGGAACAAAGAAGCAGAATTCAGAAATGAACTCTGTGGTAAAATTTGAGGGTGATTGGGTGAAATCTGAGGAAGTTATGGAAAACCCTAAAAATAGACAAATGTGGGATTTCGGGCTTTGGGAAGGGGAATTTTGGATAGGGTCCTTAGGAATGAAATCTGCAGAATGGGGTGACAGGGGTTCCCTGAGAATTTCAAGGGAAACAGAGTGAAAACAAGGGAGATATGGAGAAAAAACTGAAATTTTAATTTTTTATTTTTTTTCAAACTGGAGTGGCTACGGCTTGAAAGGGATCTAAAACGGCGCCGAATGGATTGAAAATGGCTGGATCTGGAACGGCTTGCAAAATGGATCTGAACGACTGGATGTAAAACGACGCAGCAACGATTGACGACAATTCAGCTGAAATTAGATATGGACCCCAGGTATGTGTGGCTTCCTAACAATTCAAGGGTTTCACTCGGCCACCAATGTTGTCTGACGGCTTGCGTATTGGGGCAGCACCCCTCACTCCACGGCTCAGGTAAAACTGATAACCGCTTTGCCACAAACTACAGCTCTTGGTTTACCTCACGGGTGGGAACTAGTCAATCAGGTAGGGGTCGTTGCCCTTTTCGCTGGAAGGTCCTCTCAATGGGCCAGCTACTTCGGGGTTCCTGTGGTACTCCTCATAATGCGTTTTAGGGCTTATGCCCAAGTACTTCCCACAGTTAAGCGGATAGGGATTATTCCCAAATCCGAACCTGCAACAGATGCGAAAAAAAATTTGGCAGAACTTTCACCTAGCAAGCCCAAGAAAGTGCTCTGATACCAGATGTGAGGCACCTGCAACAATTAATTAATATGAATATGCGAAATGACAAAACTCAGAATCACTTTTATATTAATCATAGGCCACTTCGAGGGGGCAACCTCCTATGAGCAAGCTCAATACAAATAACTTCACCGTCCTTCATAGGTCTCAACACACACTTATATACTAATTCTAGGCGCCAATACTATGGGTCGAAACCATGGGCCGTTACAAACTATGGATCAACAATACTACAGGCGACTTACAAAGCATATGCGCCAACAACAATAACACAAACTATTGATCAACAAATACTACGGGATGACTTACAAAGCATATGCGTCCAACAACATAATACTAACAAAGTAAAGACATGGGTTCCTAACAGATGCCTGTAGCTCTTTGGTTGAGCTCACTGGCTTAGCATCTTCCTCCTTTGCCTATTGCATGCTTGATAAACCCAACTGTGTGTTGGCTTAGCATGACTATTTGAGTGAAACCATGGCTGTGAGTGAGTCTCTTTAGTTCCTCCTTAGTGGATACACAACCCAGCTCAGGGGTGATCTATCAACTGAAAGAATATAGGTTGGACAGAGATCTATGGTTGGGTGGAACGTTTCTCTCGCATAGCCAGCTATTTGGACAACTTCATCTCAAAGATAAGTGTTCTCTGTGGTTTAAATTATATGCATTTTTTGTTCTGCAATGTGTTAATTCTTAATGATAATTATTCATGTTAATGGATTGAAATGATTATCTTAGTATGGTTGTTATGAAATCTGTGCATAGCATTGGACTGGGATTGATTCTTTGCATGTTGAATCATCCTCTGCATGTGATAGATATGTTGATGCATTACCGTTGTGTGTGTGCAAATATGTTTTAATTCTGCTAGTAGTTTCAGTATGCATTTTATTTAAATGTTACAATTCAATCTTATGGCTTTGGGGAAGAATCAGACACCCCCATGTTACATTCATGTTCCCTCTGTGGTTTTGAATGACGGGAGGGGACATGACAAAGTGGTATTAGATCCCATGTTGCAGTACTGGGATTGCTTGGGCCAAACTCTGAGTTTGCAGGTAGATATCAGAATGTTTTAATATGGTATTGAGAAAGTTTGGGCGACATTTTCGATTTGAAAAATGGTAGGATCAGATTTCTTAGATGTGGCATAGGACCACACAGTTGCATAGAGCTCTACAAGAGCTTTCCAATAGTACCATAATCGTCTCATTTGGTTAAGGGACGAAGGAGATATGGACCCCGCAAGTTGCAGGAACAGAGGTGTTTCCACAGTTGCGGATTGCGGAATTGCCGAATTGTGGGATTGCGGGATTGTGGAAACGTTAAGTTTTCGTAATTGCGACTTGGCATTTCCGCACCCGCAATTGCGGATTGCAGGATTGTGGGTTGCGGGATTGCGGAAACGTTAAGTTTTCTTAATTGCGACTTGGCATTTCCGCACCTGCAATTGGGGATTGCAGGATTGCAGGTTGCGGGATTGCGGAAACATTAAGTTTTTCGTAATTGCGACTTGGATTTCCGCAATTGCGGATTGCGGGATTGCAGGATGGAGTAGTCTCGGGTTAGAAAATTGGCATTTCCAAAGCCGCAGTACGGATTGCACGTTGCGGAACATGTGGATTGCGAAAAAAAAAAAGAGAGTATAGAGCCCGAAACTCAATTTTTGGATAGCAGGCGCATGCGGAATCAGAATTGGATGAATTCAATGGAGTTCTAAGGCCATTAACGAAGGCCATGAATGAACTAGTGAAGATCCCGAGCTCATTATGCCCCAATTTGGCATAAAATTGGAATTAATGGCTTTTATAAATGAGTGTCCCAACGCTTGACAGAAGGTCGGATTGAGGTTAAACTGATATGGAGAAGTCATGGAGTAGGAATGGTATTAAGTTTGGAATTTTGAAGCCAAACTCCAAAGGATGTGGAGTCGGGGTAAGTAAGAAGGCCAAAAAGCACTATTATGGGCCACTTTTTGGGAATTTTGAAAAGCTTGCAGTGGATGAAAGAGACCTTAGATGAAGGATTCAAGAAATTTATTGAACTCATCATTTCTTATTCTCATTAAAATAGACAATTCACGTTAGACATATTTTCCAAAAATGCACCGTTTGAGAAATAGCCATTTTTGGCCCAAAATTTGAAATTTTGGAAAAAGTCAAAAGTGAAAAGTAGTCAAACCCAGAAATTTATAGAAGATGAATGGTGCATCGGATAAGAGATCTGCAAGTTTCTGAGTGTTCCTTGTTGTATGGACTAACTTCGCTCGGTAGAAAAAAATTTCTTAATATTTCTAGATTTGCTTCTACAGGTGGCTGAAGTTGGCAGTTCAGGATATTTTGCAACTGTGTAAATATATGCAGAATTGTGGTGAAAATTGTCATTTTTGTAGTAATGCAATTTCCACACCCGATGTCGAAAAGGAGCACGTGGATAGGCATTGGAAATCTTGTCCAGCAGGGAATAATGGTGCATGACCATAATTTGAATGAGGTTATCATACCCCATAGATAATTAGAGCATAAAAGTGATAGTGACTATTTTGTCGAATTGTTGACAATATGGGCAATTTTCAGAATTAGATGAATAGGCAAAAGAAATGAAGACATTAACTCTGTAAATGATTCCATGACTTTGATTATGTTAAATATTGATGTTGTATATTTCTATATGCATTCTTATGATGTCTAATAAAAATTTTCATAATGCACATTGCTTGCAGCTCATAAGATTTAATAGTGTAGCAGAAGTAGCACACAGGGAAGAGAGTCTCCAAAGAAAACTGGTGACCATAAATGATGCTCAGGATCCTTATGAGCATGAAGAAGATGTGTTAGGAGAAAATTTGCAAGAAGGGAATGTTGAGACTGAATCTAATGGGAGAAGGGAGCAAATAACTCCTCAGAATTTGGTTGAAACCATGGTGAACTTCAATGAAAGATTGATGAAGGCTCAGGAAGAACAAAACCAACTCAATGATACTATTTTGCAAATCCAATTTGATATGCAGTAGAGGATAAACCTGGGGTCCAACCCAAGCCACGTAGGTGAAGAAGGAAGAGATGCAGAGAGTTTCTCTAGAGGTTGTTCAAGGAAGAGGACTCCAAGCCCAAGGAAGAGTTTTGTGAGCAAGAAGCATAGAACACCTTCCTCAAGATCTTCTTCCAGCAAATCATGTGACTCTAGAGGTTCTCAAATAAGTCCTAGGCATATGCCCAGGAGATTTGATGGAAGAAAGAAGTTCAAAGGCATTCCACAGGGAGAATTTGGGAAGGCAAGGCCTCCCACATTTGATGGAGAAGACAAGACTGGCCAAGAGGCAGAGGCATGGCTTCTTGGAATGAAGAAATATTTTAGAATTTAGGACTACTCAGGAAATGAAAAGGCCAGAATTGCCATTTACAATCTAAATGGAAGAGCTTCAATTTGGTGGGATAACCTCTTGCAAGTAAAAGGGATCAGTGAAAGGAAGGTCAGCTGGGAGATATTTAAGAAGTACTTCGAGGAAAAATACCTTTCTACTAGGTATTATGACAATAAGAGAAAAGAGTTCAATGAACTCAGGTTGGGGCAAAAATCTAAGGAAGAGCATGTCCACAAATTTTTGGAATTGTTGAGGTATGTGGACAATATCAAAGATGAGAGGATAAAGATCTAATGTTTCCTTGGAATTCTACCTCAAAGTTTCAAAGATAGAATTGAGTTTGTTAATCCACCAAGTCTTGATGAAGCCATTAGGATGGAAATGCATTGCTATGAGCAGAGTAAAGGAAAATCAGAGGTTCACCCATCATGGAAAGGAAATCCAAGAGGGAGTTTTGATCAAAAGAAAAGTCGCTTCAAACCACCATTCAAAAGTCAGCCCAGAACCTTTCCACAAGGGCAGCAAGCAAGGAGTGGATTCAATCCAGCAGTAGCAACAGAAATTACATCAAAAGGGCCACTTCAGTGTTGGGGATGTGGATAAAACCACATGCTAAAGGATTGTACACATCGGAAGGGGAATCCCCGGAGCTTACACAACTTAAAGGGAGCAGCAACAATGGAGGACATGGCAAGGGAAATGCCTCGAATTTAGGCAGCGTTGGATAATCATCAGGCAGATCATCAATCATCAGTGGTGGAAGTTGAAGGTAATATTGCTAAGCAATCTATTTCTGTTTTAATTGATCCAGGATCTACTCATAGTTATGTTTCTCCAAAAGTGGATGAGGGTTGTTCTCTTAGAAAAATGAATCACAATAAGTCTTAGCTAGTTCAATTAGCCAAAGGGACCAAGAGAAAAGTTAGTGAAGTAGTGGTGGAGTGCCCCATAGAATTGAATGGACTCCACACAGATGCATATTTAAATGTACTACCATTAGGATCTTATGATGCTCTAATTGGCATGGATTGGTTGGAAAAGCATAGGGCCAAGTTGGACTGTTATGAGAAACCACTTGAATGTATTGATGAAGAGGGAAGGCCAAGATTGGTAAGAGGAATTCCCAAGCAAGTTTCAGTAAGACTGTTTTCAGCCTTACAGTTGACAAAGTTTTATAAGAAAGGTTGTCAATTATATGCAGTTCATATATCAGATTCTTTAGAGAACAAAGGACCAAGGATAAAAGACTTCCCATTGTTGCAAGAGTTCCAAGATGTGTTTCCGGATGAAGTGCTGGGACTACCACCAAAGAGAGATATTGATTTTACCATCGATCTTGTTCCAGGGGCAACGCCGAATTCCAAAGCTCCTTATAATATGAGCACACCGGAATTGGTAGAGTTAAAGATGCATCTACAAGAGTTAATGGACAAGAGGTATATCAGGCCAAGTGTATCTCCTTGGCGAGAACCCGTGCTATTTGTTAAGAAGAAGGATGGGAATTTAAGGCTGTGTATTGATTACAGACAGCTTAATAAAGTGACATTCAAGAATAAGTATCCATTTCCAAGAATTGATGACTTATTTGATCAAATGAAGGAATATAAAGTGTTTTCCAAGATTGTCTTGAGGTATGGGTACCATCAAGTGAGGATTAAGGAAGAAGACATTCACAAGATGGATTTCAGAACTAGATATGGTCATTATGAGTTCACTATGGTGCCATTTGGTCTTACCAATGCACCTTCCACATTCATATGTCTCATGAATAGTGTCTTTAGTAAATATTTAAATAAGTTTGTGATTGTGTTCTTGGATGGCATTCTTGTCTGTTCAAGGAATGAAGGAGAACATGAGGAGCATCTAAGGATGGTGTTGCAAGTCCTTAGAGAACATCAGTTGTATTCCAAGTTAAGCAAGTGTGAATTTTAACGAAAGAGGGTTCAGTATTTGGGTCATGTTATTTCTGAAGAAGGAATTGCAGTGGATCCAAAAAATATTGAAGCCATCATGGATTGGTCTACTCCAAGGAATGTTTCAGATGTTAGATCTTTCATGGGTCTTGTTGTTTACTACAGAAGGTTCATTGAATGATTCTCCAAGATAGCTCATCCAATCACTTCATTGCAGAGGAAGAATGTCAAGTTTGTATGGTCTGAAAATTGTGAGAAAATTTTTCAGCAGTTAAAGGAGTTACTTACCAGCGCTCATGTTTTGAAGATAGCAGATCCAAAGAAGGATTTTTTTGTGTGCATAGATGCTTGCATTGAAGGGCTAGGTGGAATGCTCATGCAAGAAGGAATTGTGATTTTCTATTAGTCAAGAAAATTAAAAGAGCATGAAAAGAATTATGCCACGCATGATTTAGAATTAGCAGCCATAGTATATGCTCTCAAGATGTAGAGACAATATTTGTTGGGAAGAAGATTCGATCTTGGAACAGGCCACATGAGCTTGAAGTATTTGTTTGACCAGCCAAACTTGAATGCTAGGAAAGCTAGATGGATGGAATTTCTTTGTGAATTTGATTTTGAAATTAAGCATGCAAAATGGAAAGAGAATAAGATTACAGATGCCCTTAGCAAACAATTTCATGTTGCAACATTAAGTGTGTGTAAAACATATTTGAAGATAAGAGTGCTTGAAGCCGAAAACAGTGATGAAACTTGCCTTCAAATTAAAGAAAAGTTGCAGCAGAGTAATGTGGATGAAGCATGTGCAAGATATCAGCTGGGTGAGGATGATGTTATCATCTATCAAAGTACCAGACTGTACATTCCAAATAGTGCATATTTAAAGAAGCTATTAATGGATGAAATACATCAAATGCCATACTTTGGACATCCAGGATATCAAAAGACTATAATAACAACAAGAAAACAATACTTTTGGCATGGTATAAAGAAGGACATAATTGAGTACATTGCTAGGTGTCAAAAGTGCCATCAAGTCAAGGCAGAGCACCAACATCCAGCAGGATTGTTGCATCCCTTACCCATTCCAGAGTGGAAATGGGAAGTGGTCTCTATGGATTTTATAACAAGTCTTCCCATGATAGTGAAGAAGCATGATTCAATCATAGTTGCGGTGGAAAAGCTATCAAAGGTAGCTCACTTTATTCCAGTCAAGTCCACTCACAAGGCTAATGACATTGCAATTATTTTCATGAGAGAGATATTCATATTGCATGGATTTCCCAAGGCAATAATTTATGATCGTGATACAAAGTTCACTTCCAATTTCTGGAAATGATTATTTCAAGAATTGGGAACTAGATTGAATTTCAGTACAGCATATCATCCTCAAACAGATGGCCAAACAGAGAGGGTGAATCGGGTTCTTGAAGACATGCTGAGAATGTATGTGATGGATAAACCATCCAAGTGGGAAGATTACCTACACTTGGTAGAATTTGCATAAAATAATGGACATCGTGCATCATTGGGGATGAGTCCATTTGAGGCATTGTATGGCAAGGGATGCAGGACTCCAGTGAACTGGGACAGCCCGGTGAACAGGGTAGTACTTGGACCAAAGATGATCAAGGAATTGGAACAGGAAGTTGCTAAGAGCAGGCAAAATTTAAAGGCAGCTCAGGACAGGAAAAAGAGTTATGTAGATTTGAAAAGAGTGCATAAGAAATTTCAGATTGGGGATCATGTTTATTTGAGAGTGAAACCAAGGAAAAGTTCTCTCAAGTTGGGAAGTTGTGTCAAGTTGGCACCAAGATATTGTGGACCATTTGAAGTCCTTGATAGGATAGGACCAGTTGCATATAGAATTGCATTTCCTGCTAATATAAGAGATCATAATGTTTTCTATGTGTCTTTGCTTAAGAAGTATGTACATGATCATAATCATATGATTGATTGGATTGTAATATGGGTGGAACCCGAGGGAGATTTCCAAGTAGAGCCTATGCGCATCCTCGACAAGAAGGTCACTTTGCTCTGGAACAGAGCCATCGGGAAGGTAAAGGTCTAATGGGAGCACCTTAGTCCCGATGAGGGTACATGGGAGCTGGAGGATGCCATGAGGGAAGCATTCTCATTTTTGTTTAGTTTTGAGAGCACCGAGGACGGTGTTGTTCTAAGGGGGAGGGGAATGTAATACCCCAATTTTGGCCCTTATGAAATATTGGATTTTAATGTAAATATTATATACATGCGAGGTATGTTTCCCTACCGTGGAGCTCAAGGCCAAGGCCCCACTAGTGTATGTTCGGATTTTATTTAAAATTGACAAGTATTTGACATTTTTTTATCCATGTGTTATTAAGCCATGGGATATTGTAAATTGATGTAAATATTAATATTTCAATAAAATACCAAAACTTGCTATGGAAGCAACTAATGAGAAGGGGCCATGTGTATCCACAATGGAGTGGTGAGGGGGTTATGGGATTGAACCATATGCTTCCAAATGTCATCTTGTGAACCCATTTGACTTTCATTGTTGAGATTTAATTCAAATGTAAGAAAGTTGTTGAGAAATCAGTCCATGGCTTTAATGGAGCATGGGTAGCCTAGAAATTCATATGGCATGTATGGGATCTATTTCTCTTGTACCACAAGTCACTCTACCTCATGGGAATGGGTTCTTACTCATTCCCATTCCATTTTTGAATATCCGAGCATCAGTTTTCATCCATTACGAATGCCCAATAGTGAGAAAAACTAGAAATCGAAACTTTGCAAGAACCTATGTTTTGAAGTTCCATAAAGGCCCAGAATTTGGTATTGACAGTGAAATCCAATGGGGGATCCATAGATATGAACCTTGGGGCGAAATTGAGAGTATTAGAAACCCCAAAATCCCTTGTAAAACCCAGTTTTTATAGCTCGAAAATCCAGTGACGGGATTGAGTTATTTGATGACAAAATTGTGAGAAATACAAGTGTGAATGATTGAAAAGAGGTTGGGTTTGCTTAATAAACCCAGCGAAGGCTGGAATCTCAAGGAATTAGCAGTTGGACCTTTCTATGCCCACCCTGAATAGCACTGGAGGGAAGGGATGCTTGAGGGACTATGCAGCAGAGAAGGGGACCTTCCTTGTGTTGGGTGAGGTAGGTATTGTGGGTGCCATGATTGTTGAGTTCATTTGAGATGCTTGTAGCTCTTTGGTTGAGCTCACTGGCTTGGCATACTGCTCATTTTCTTATTGCATGCTTGATAAACCAACCTGTGTGTTGGCTTAGCATGACTGTTGAGTGAAACCATGGCTATGAGTGAGTCTGTTTAGTTCCTCCTTAGTGGATACACAACCCAACTCGGGGGTGATCTCTCAGCTAAAAGAATATAGGCTGGATAGAGATCTATGGTTGGGTGGAACGTTGCTCTCACATAGCCAGTTGTTTGGAAAGCTTCATCTCAAAGATAAGTGTTCTCTGTGGTTTAAATTATATGCATTTTGTGTTCTGCAATGTGTTAATTTTGAATGATAATTATTCATGTTAATGGATTGAAATGATTATCTTAGTATGGTTGTTATGAAATTTGTGCATAGCATTGGAATGGGATTGATTCTCTACATGTTGAATCATCCTCTGCTTGTGATAGATATGTTGATGCATTACCATTGTGTGTGTGCAAATATGTTTTGATTCAGCTATGTAGTTTCAGTATGCATTTTATTTAAATGTTACAATTCAGTCTTATGGCTTTGGAGAAGAATCAGAAACCCCCATGTTACATTCATGTTCCCTCTGTGGTTTGGAATGATGGGAGGGGACGTGACAATTATGAATACATGCATGCATACTGCATGCATCCAGTCATCAGTATGGTAGTCTTCCCAGCACTTGTAGCCTATTTTCATCCCCCTATAGCTTGTTTTATCCCTCAATGTCCATCCTACCTACCTAGTGCGCCTCGTTTTCCTCACCGGGATGACAAATGCACCCTATTACACCTACTTGGATTCTAACAGTTAGTTGTAGCATTGATTTCCCAGTTCTTGCATTTATTGCTCAGTTTAAATGCATGTAGCTTCCAGTTGTCTGTATCAGAGTGCCACTTGACCTACTGACAGACTCATGCGCCCTCCTTGGATTCTCCTTCCCTTGATTTATGCTCACATGGCTCAGTTAGACTCAGTTAGACTCATTTTACTAATATTTGAATATTTGTGACTACTACCACTGATTGGGTGATGTCTCCAATGTTATCAAAGCCACACATTCAAGATAATTCGAATGACCTTAGGTGTATTCAAATCCATTTGATCGTATTAAGTTATTATTCAGTTTCATAGTGCCAGCTTATAGCTGATGTATGATTATACTGCAGATTTTACCATTTCCAATTTTATGAGTGAATATTGATTCAATTCTTCTTCTTCTTCTTCTCTACAATTATTGAGTGAGATTAGTGAGATTTACTCTAGCTATGTGACCTACCCTATAAAACATCACATGGTATCAGAGTTGGAGCCAACTATTCGAATTACAGCAACAGGAGTTGCAGCAATTCATTGAGCACCAAAAGCCTCTGGATTTCCACAGCAATTCCTGGTGCAATTGTATTGAATTCACTAGAGCAATCTAGTGAGGCATATCCAGGTGTTAAGGATCCAGTCACATGTTCTCATTGTTAACATTCAAATTAACACCCTTAACAACGTGAGGAGAAGAAGCATATTTTACTATGCACCCACAACATGAAGAAAAAAGACAAGTACACAAGAGAACAAGTCCTCTCTTATCTAATCACTACATCCACAATCAGAAAGATTGAGTGAATAAAGAGGTATCTTAATAAGATAAGGTTCAGTGATTGAACTACTCCTTAAAGGCTCAAATCTAAGCTCCACCAATCAAATAGTGAGAAAAAATGCACAAAAGTGCATTAAATATTGTACTTAAATATGCTAAAGTTGTGACAAAAGATAAAAATATTATGGAAAGTGGGTTTTTGAGAGAAAATAATCAAAAATCATGAAAATAGATTAACCCACATTGAAAAGAGAAACTTGAAAACAGATTTCCCAATGCTATAAAACAAAGGCATTTGGGGCATAGTAAGGGGGGCAAAGGAAGAACAAAGGCATGTTGGAGAGATTCTGAAGATTGGAAAGCTCAACTTCATCAAAAGCAAGGGTGGAGAAGGGATAGCTCATGGCAAAGGAAGAAGGATGCACATCAAGCTACATGGTAGATATGTACTTTCTTCTCTAGCTTAATATGAAATTATTCAAGTTTCCTTCCATTTGGTTTGCATTCATGATGGTTTTAGTTATTGATAAATGCTTGATAATTGATTAAAGATCTTAGGAAATTTGTGTTAATTGTTTCATATCTAAAATTGGAACTCACCATTTCATAGTAAGATAGATTTTTTAATGTAGATCTAACCCTACCTTTAAAGCTATTATCCGATTGGCGACCTTACTAGTTGATTTCTCTTGAAACTTTCTTATTTTTCTTGCAAATTTCTTCATTTTTGGTGTTCTAACCTTTGATATCTACTCCATAAGTTTCCTTAAGATGCCTTCAAGAACCCATGCTACAGGTTTATAGGCTCAAAACCATCCTAGATCCACTCCTACACTCCCAAAAGATTCAAATATGAAGCTATATTTCAGCCTCCTTTGATAGAGAGTGCATTGAAGGATTTTTCTTGAAAATTTCTTCATTTTTGGTGTTCTAAACTTTCAAATCTACTCTAAGAATTCCTTAATATCCCTCCAAGAACCTATGCCGGAGGTCTATATCCACTCCTACACTCTCAAGAACTTCAAATATGAAGCTATATCTCACCTTCCTTTGCTAGAGAGTGCATTGAAGGTTTTTCTTAAGATTTGTGCCCAATTCTTCCCTCTTTCCTTTGTTTTGTTGATATCTCCTTCTTGTATGGGATTAGGAATCCCTGATATCAGAGTTCAGACCTCATTTTGATCCTCCTTATGTTGAAATATTGTAACTTCTAAGAATATTCTATTTGTACTTTATTATTATTCATCCGGAGATGTTTTATCCCTCCATCGGAATGTTATTATTATGTAAAGTCATTGAGGTAAATACTCCCATGTAAGTTGGGGAAATAGATCCCCTAAGAGTCATTTGTAATGGGGTGTTTAAGCCCCCTAGAGGGTTCAGCCCAGTCAGCATTATGTTGAGTGGTTAAGTTGTTGGGGCCGACCTAGTTAGGGAAAAAGTCAAGTGAAAGTAAAGTATAAATAGAGGAGGTGTGTTCCTCATTTAAGACACTCACTCACTTGTGAAATCGCATAGGAGAGAGAGAGAGATATATGAAAAGGAGGAGAAGGAGATCTTGTTTGGGGATTACATCTTTGTATTTGTCGATCATCTATATTGAGGAATTTTTGCTGGGTTTTCTACCCCATGAGGGTTTCCCAGGATAAATTGTGTCTCTTGTGTTTATGTTGTGCTTGTTGTTCTTTCAGTGATCCTGTATATGCTATTGTTATGAAATTGAATGAAATATTGATGTTATCTATATTAGCATATTGAATCTTAACATGGTATCAGAGCTAGCATGAAGGAAGGCAATGTATGGCACTTACGACACTTGTTTCACTTACGACAATTTGAAAGTTAGGGTTTTGTATAGCGAAACCTAGTCATCGTGGAAATTTCACTATAAATTAATTTTAGAAAAGGTTCAGCATCTAAAACTTGGACAGGACGAAGATGAAATTTTCCTGTACCTTGTGTCTGATTTTCAGCCTCAGATTCGTTGTACTTTCTGAGATATGATACATACAAGTTAGGGCTTCTGCCTCTTCCAGAATAAATCCCTAAACAGGTGACCTAGGTAAAAAGATCATATCTCTGTATAGGAAGCTCCAAATGGAATTCCGTAAAAATTGATTGTTAGAGAACGGACTGTAGTTTCACAGGTCCGAGTTCTAGAGGTTGAGGTTGAAACCGTGACACGTGGAACTCCGTACAAGTTCACTATGTTGTTTCATCCCTTAAACAGATCATGTTGGGAAACTGAGAATATCTATCTGATGGAGAATCCAATGAAGTTCAAAACTGTGGGGTTGGAAAGATGATAGGTTGGGATACTATAGGCTGAAGTTTCAAACCCTGCAGATCCTAAATTTCATAGATACACCAAAAACAATACGGCACATCTGAAATGGCTCAACGGAGGAAATCAAAGAAGAGGAGGAAGAAGCTCTCACTTAGGGTTTTCAGTTTTTAGGTATGGAATAACCTGATACAATGTTGTAGACACCTGATGCAACATTGGAAACTTTGAAAATGGATTTGGATTCCATTCATCATAGATATTAATCCTCCATCAAAATTTTTTGGGAGGAAGGAGATTGAAAATTAGGGTTTCCAAGTAAGAAGAAACCCGAGCAAAGTTGGGAGACTCATAGGTAAGAAATGAAGGAAGTTTAAATGGCACTAATATTCGATCATCATAGCACCATGAACCTATATAAGATGTTTACAAGTTATCTACCTTGGATGGTTAGGGTTTTACCCTTATAGAGAAGACTACAAACAATCTCGACAGGTATGACTTGAGGAGATACAGGTATGTTTTGAGATATGTTCCATGATTAAGTTCATGATATGTTTGTATTCATATTATTAAGGTTAGTACAATCATGATTAATTTTAGATTGTCTCATCACCTTAGTAAAAGTATGAATACATGTGAATAATAGAAGACATTCATTGATTAGGGTTATGACACTTATGATTATACTAATGCACTTGTGGTGTTGTATGAGGATGGTGTTGTCTGCTAACATGAAAGTTACATCAAGAAAGACAAATCTATATGACCATGATGACATGAAGACAAAAGTTCATCCATATTCATTGATCACATAGAATCTCTACTTACAAGGTATGCATAATAGGTTATCATTGAAATGTCAACATGATTTGATGATTATGAAGTGTTACTAATCATGTAATTAAATTTGATTTGTAGGAAAGATCATGTGCTATGATCTACAAAAGAAGGATGATGAACACTTGTTCCAAAGAAAAAGTGATGGATGTTTAACAAAAAGACTTACAAATCAAACGTACTATAGAAGGCTCATGGCTAGAGGATTCTCTTAGAAAGAGGGAGAGGATCATGACGAGATGGTTTCTCCAGGTGGCTAGACACACTTCCAGAGATAGATTACACCCATGGATGACAAGACCGTTCTCTTGAAATTGAAGAAGAAGTGCATATCGAGCAAACTCCTAGGATTCGATAGAGAATCGCATGATTGAAGAAGGATTTGTACGGGTTCATCAGGTACACAGGATCGATAGTCAATTGAGGAGCTTGATGATCACCATAGGTGATTCAGATTTCAACCTTTTCTATAAGGTTGAAGATGGTTTCTATATACAAATAACATGCTTCTCTCAGATGGAAGCAAGAAGGAACTCACCATAGAGTTTGAGTGATCTTGAGGCTCATATCAGTAGAACCATCTGACGGGAGATGGCATGGATAGATATGCAAAAGACCACTCAATGCAGAGTGTTAATGATGTTCATTCATAGAAGGAGGACAATACTCAGATGTAGAAGACTCCACTTCAGAGGGAGTAGATCTCAGAGTTAAAGAATCTTGGCATGATTCTTGTGATTAGATATGTGGCTGAGATCAAATGAGATTTTTCCTTAGCCAAGGAAAATGTGAAGTAGAGATCTGAGATGATGGACAGTGGTTTCTACAGTTTACATACAGATGATTGGTTCGTTGATGTATTTAACGAATCACGGGCCAGATATATGCTTTGTTGTGGACACCATGATCCAGTATCTAGTTGAGCCTATATGTTTTCACCTAGTAGCTGCAAAGCATGTGATGAGGTACCTGAGAGGTACGATAGACTTTGGTCTATACTATGTTGGAGATCATGACTTCAGACTGTATGGTTATATAGATGCAGATTGGGCTGGAAGTGTCTTTGACAGAAAGAGCACACTAGGTGGATGTTATTGTCTGGGATCTGCTATGATATCATGGTTTAGCAGGAAGCAATCCAGTGTGGATCTCAGCACAGCTGAAGTGGAATATATAGCAACTTGCTCTGCTAGTTGTGAATCCATATGGCTTCGGAAGTTGTTGTCAGGACTATTTGACTTAGAGATGGACTCCACTGTGATCCTGTGTGACAACCAGAGTTGTATCAAGATGACAGAGAATCCAGTGTTCCATGATAAGTCAAAGCACATAGAGATCCAATATTTCTATATACAGGATATGGTGCAGAAATGAGCTATAAAGATCAAGTATGTAAGCACTAATGAGCAAGTTGTTGATGTATTGACAAAACCTCTGTCTTGAGTAAAGTTTGAGTATTTCTGAGACAAGCTTGGTGTAGTTCAAAAGGAACCTCCCCGAAAGGGGGAGTGATATGGTCGATGATGATATTTGGATCGACTATGAGGTCGATGATGAAGGATACTTGTATCGATGATGAGGATACTTATATCGATGATGAGGATACATGTACCGACGATGAGGTCGATGATGAGGATGCCTGTATCGATGATGAGGTCGATAATGAGGATGCCTGTACCAATGTTGAGGTCGATGAGGTGATTCTTAGACTTTGTCTGAGTGGATGAGAGGGATTGATCATACCATAAGTAGATCAGGATTGCATCATCCTTGGACTTATGTCCTAAAGTGAGAGGGATTGATCATCCCTTAAGTAGATTAGGATTGCATCATCCTTGGACTTATGTCCTAAAGTGATAGGGATTGATCATCCTGTAAGTATATCTAGATTGCATTGTCCTTAGACATGGTATGGTGTCTTAAATTGATAGGGATTGATCATCCCGTAAGTAGATCTGGATTGCATCATCCTTAGACATGGTATGGTGTCTTAAATTGATAGGTATTGATCATCCCGTATGTAGTTCTGGATTGCATCATCCTTAGACATGGTATGGTGTCTTAAATTGATAGGGATTGATCATCCCGTAAGTGGATTAGGATTGCATCGTCCTTGGATTTATGTCCTAAATCGATAGGGATTAACCATCCCGTAATTGGATCATGTGTGTTGCATATTATGATGTTGTTGATCAATAGATCCAGACGATGAGGTTGTTTATTGGAAGATCCAGATGTTGATGTTGTTGATCAAGAGATCCAGATGATAAGGTTGTTGATTGGAAGATCCATATGTTGATGCTATTGATCAAGATATCCAGACGATGAGGTTTTTGATCGAGAGATCCAGATGATGATGTTGTTGATCGAGAGATACCTATGATGATTTTTTTGATCGGAAGATCCAGATGATGATACTGTTGATTAGGAGATACAGATGATGATGATGTTGATCGGGAGATCCAAATTATGATGTTGTTGATCGAGAGATCCGGATGATGTTGTTGATCAGGAGATCCAGATGATGATGTTGTTGATCGAGAGATCTAGACGATGTTTTTGATCGGGAGATCGAGATGATGTTGTTGTTGTAGCTGATCAAGTGCTACAGAATATGAAGACTCAATACTGATGATATTGATGTTCCAGTATTCAAGATACTGAAGATGTTCCAGTAGCTGTTTTGAGTTATTGATGATGATTAAAGAAAACTTCCAATGATTTATATATGTATCAATGTGATGTTGTTGATGACTCCTTTCTCTTGCAGATGTTGTTAGAATATCCTTCTTGTTAAGGGGGGGTGTTGAAATATTGTAACTTCTAAGAATATTCTATTTGTACTTTATTATTATTCATCCATAGATGTTTTATTCCTCCATCGGGATGTTATTATTATGTAAAGTCATTGAGGTAAATCCTGCCATGTAAGTCGGGGCAATAGATCCCCTAAGATTCATTTGTAATGGGGTGTTTAATTCCCCTAGAGGGGTCGACCCAGTTAGCATTAAGTTGAGTGGTTAAGTTGTTGGGGCTGACCTAGTTAGGGAAAAAGTCAAGTGAAAGTAAAGTATAAATAGAGGAGGTGTTTTCCTCATTTAACACACTCACTCACTTGTGAACTCGCATAGGAAAGAAAGAGATATGCAAAGGAGGAGAAGGAGATCTTGTTTGGGGATTACATCTTTGTATTTTTTGGTCATCTATATTGAGGAAGTTTTGTTGGGTTTTCTACCCCATGAAGGTTTCCCAGGATAAATTGTGTCTCTTGTGTTTATGTTGGGCTTGTTGTTCTTTCAGTGATCCTGTATATGCTATTGTTGTGAAATTGAATAAAATACCGATGTTATATATTTTAGCATATTGAATCTTAACACCTTAGCCAAATATTTGGGATATTTTCAAACTTTTGTAAGATTCAAAGCCTCCTTGTTTCAGATTTGCATGAATTATGAACTAGTTTTGAAATATTTTTGTTTTGGGGCTATTTGGTGGCTATATTTTTTCATTTGCAGACCTTATTAAGGATTCTAAATATTTTAATATCAGTTTATCACTAACTTTGAATAGTTTTGAAAATTTTGGAAGAGTTTGGGTTAAGATCTTTAGATTGGCAATTTCCCTCCCAAAACTACTAAAAATAGCCCAAATTGTCATTTCTTTCCAAATTTTCTTTAAATTGGTGTTAGATCCACTTGATTAAAGCCATATTTTTCTGTTAGGTCCCTGATTGGATAGGATTAGAATTGATATTTGAAATCATTTTGATTCCTTTTATAATTTGCAAATAACAAAAATTGAAAAAAGCATGAAGAAGAACCTTGAAAAGACACCTAGTTTTGAATTTTCATTGTTTTAGGGAAGATTTGAGGCTTTCTTTTTGTACTTGCAGACCTTGAAAAATATTTTAAAACTTCTTAGGATAATTTTACCACTAGTCAAGGAAAATTTGGGAGGGTTCGATCTCCTTAGATTTGGAATTTCTTACCAAAAAAACCTCCAAAAATATCCCAAATTGACATTTATTTCATAATTTTCTTAAATTTGTGGTAGATTCATTTGCTTCAAGTTACAATTTGCTGTTGAATCCCTGATTGGATAGTATTAGGACTGATATCTATAAAAAAATCATTCATTTAAGAGTTTGCAAATCACAAAAATTGAGAAAACACAAAGATTTGTTCAAAGAACCTTAAGACCCTTTAACTCTTGAATCTCATGCACTTGATTATTTGAAACGTCACCAAAAATATTAGTCATAACATTTGAAAGATCATTTAAACACATTTTCATTGAAGAACATAAATTTTTTAACATCACACTTTGAGTTATTTTGAAAAACAATTTCCTTCCAAAAGCAAAAACAAGCTTTAATTAGTTAAATTTTGTTTTGGATCTTGAATATTTTCATTATTCTCATGCACAATTAGAGAAAGTTATAGCTTTATATATCAATTTTCTTGTGATAATTTGTGTCTGAGCCACCGTATCCTCTTCACTTGGGCCTTTGAGAAATCTTGTGAATGAGAAAGTGGATCTCAAGTGTAACAGTCTAGGATTTTATTTTTTAAGCATCTTATTTTCTAGCCACTGTATCCTCTTCACTTGGGCCTTCATGCGATCTTGTGAATGAGAAATTGGATCTTAAGTGTAACAATATAGGATTTTATTTTTCAAGCATTGTTCTTTTGATCTATTGTATCGTCTTCACTTGGGCCTTCGTGTGATCTTGTGAATGAGAAAGTGGATCTCAAGTGTAATAGTTTAGAATTTAATTCATAAGCATTCCAAAGGGATATGTGTATCCTCTTTGCTTGCACTCTTGGGTGGCCTTGCAAATGAGAAACAAAGATCCACCGTGTAATAGAATTAGATTCATTTTCACTTGAGATATTTTTTAGGTTTACATTGATCTTTGAAATCAATTATTATCCATATTTCAGAAGAATTGTCCATAAAAATACAAAATCTACCAAAAAATTTTGTATGTTTGAAAATCACACATGAACCTCTAACCTTTCGTTAGTTTAGAACATTCATCGAATTGAAAGGTAGCATAGTGAGCATATTGCATTGTGTGGTTCATATTTTTCGATTCAAAACACCACCAATTTCACTTCCACTCCTCAAACTAAGCAAAATACCCTTAAAATTGGCACTTAATCTAAAATTGACCAACATTCGATTTTCATATCACCAACAAGATTAGGTTAATTCCCTAGATTATGTTTGGAGAGTAAACACTCCTGGGCTGCAAAACTTTTGAAACTAGCATTGATTACTAAGAGTTTAAATCCATTAGTAGAAAAAAACGCATGTCGAGAAAGCACTTCTAAAACATGCGTTAAGCACAAGGTCAATATGGATAAGAGTGGTTCCCCCCTCTTGTTTTTTTATTGGGGAATGAGCTCATCAAGGAATTCTATGTGAAGCGACAATTCCTTGGGGTGACATCACTTTTCTAGAGTACCTGGTTATGAGAGTTGTCCTCGACTTACAACTATTTCTCCTGACCGTTGATTGTGAAGTGGTACTTTAGTTGCTCTTCCTAGGATATCACATAGGCTACTGTAAGCGGTGAACTCCTTCAGTACCTGAGACAAACTTTGGAGCTTTTACTCCTTAGGAAGGTGATTGGTCAGGAACCAACACTTGCACCCCTGGTGATTAAAGTTTATTGTAACTGTTTCTCATACCTTCATTGCTAGTAATTGTCTGAGGCTTAACATCCCTCAACAGCTACTAGTTTCGGAAGTCCCTCTAATCCGTATTTTCACTGAGCTTCAATTCTTTGGAAAAATAGTTTTCTTGCTTGGATCTATAGGACTTTTTACTGTGTGGACACTTTTTATTTTTGTTGAGTCTAGACTTCCTTAGGATTGTTTGATTCTATTTTTTCAAAATCAAATTATTTTTAAACACGTCCTTTTATCAAATTCTTCAAAGTGGCTACTCTCTCGATCTGCCAATCACGGCAGAAGCAAGGTGAGTCACCATAAATTGAAGGCCCCAATACATCATGAAGATGAATACAAAACACCCAACCTTGTGACATGGAAACTGAACAAATTCTAGATTCAATTAAAAACAATAGAGAAGAACAACATCAAACAAATACTGAAACATCACCTACCAAGGAACACACAGACATTGTTGATAATATTGCTCCATTTGAAATTGAAACACTAGAGAAAAACACATGTACTCACGTAAACCCACCTTTGACAAATATTTCAGACCCAATGGTACTTCACATCAGTGAACCACTTGATTACATCAATCCTCTTTTTGGATATTGGGCTAATATGCAAAATCCCACAATTGACCCTATGGCTTCATCAACAGCACAAGGGACTACATCATCACAACCTCCCACAGTTATAGGAATTAGGAATACTTCCAATTTGTCCTCTACATCAATCCCAATAGTTAGTACGCATTCGATTAGCAGAAGTTCAACCAGCACTTCAGTGCCAGTTGGTACAGTTTCGGGTTCCAATCCTGGAAGTACATCCACTTTGTCTGTAGGAATTCCTACTAGAGGGTGTGCCTTACCAAATTTTGGTTTTCCATATGGTTTGGATACTCAAGATCAAAACAATCAAGGAGTAAACCAAAATACTCTTGGTATACCTAACATTTTTCCAAGTTCTACTTCTGGGGGAAACCCTTTACCATGGAATCTCAATATTCCTGGCGGAACCAATGGACCATGGAATAGTAATGCCAATTGGGGTTATGCTCCACATATGAGTGGAAGTGCCTCAGGAATTCATCATCCAAATTTTCCTAGCATAAATCCTAGGGGAAATCCCATGCACCCAACAGGTAGCACACCAGGAGGAAACCTATCTATCAACCCCATTCCACCATGAAGTGGGAAAGTTCCAGGAAGTAACCAATCTTCTTGGGAAACACCCCTGCAAGGGTTCAATCAACCTTGGAACGCTTATCAAAACCAAGGAAACAATCAATGGAGTGGTCATATTCCGAGAAGCAACCAATCTTATTGGGGCGCAACTCCGTATTAATCGTTTGCTACGGCACCAATCAAATCACCATTTTTTTCACATTGAATCTACCAGATTTATCCCGCCTGACCAATGATCCTATTCTACATTTGAATGGATGGCCAACCATACCAACCAAAATACCCTCAAACATAGCCAAGTTTGACAGAAAACCACGCGAGGATCCATCAAATCATGTGATGACATTCCATTTGTGGTGTTCATCCAATTCCCTAGTTGATGATAGTATTAGGTTGAGATTGTTTCAGTGGACCCTAACGGGAACTACTGCGAAATGGTACATTGAATTTCCACGCAATACATACATGGACTTTTCATCTTTAGATATGGTATTTCTAACACATTTTCAATTACCTATCCGTTATGAGACGAGAACAGAACTATTAACTTCACTTAGGCAGTCCACCGCTACTCACATAATGGGTCATATCCATGAGTGGAGGAGGAATCGAAGGCTTATAAAAGCCGAAATCCCTGATCAATTCTTAGCAGATTGGTTCATAAAATCACTATTACCTACTCTTGTAAAATATGTAGCCATGTCAGGATCCATGATCGAAGAACAACTCATTCAAAGTGCTCAACAGATGGATTTGATATATTCCCAATCGGGCACACTTTATGATTTAATACCTCTTGTTTTAATGCCTACGTCTGATCTAGCTAGGCTGCCGGGAGGACCTCATACCGATGGTTTGATTGGATCCATCAACCAAATTGAACAGATTACCCAACAATTGGGACAAATGTCGGTTCAAAATTCGCAACCCACAGCTGGCCAAGCAACACAGCAATCTACAACTCCCACCCAAACTTATGAAGTACTTACAGTTCAAACTGCTGACCCCAAAGGAAAAAAGAAGAAGCCCAATGCTAATTCTGGGACAGGAGATGCACCTAAGGTGAATAATCCTACGGGAGGCAATCATGAAAACCGAAAAAAACAAATACCCTTGCAAAATTTTCCAAGGGGATCATCTTACTCATCTTTGTCCTCATATGGGATATATTCATTGAATGTTGGCACAACGAGGGGGGGAACAACCACAACCTGCCGTACTAACTCATCCCTTCCCCCAACAACAATAGATGGTTGTTGCAATGCCAATACCTCCATGTTAATTTTTGAGCATTAATTCAATATACTCTATGATCTTTACTGAGAGAATAACATGTACAACATATCAAGTATAACAATGCATATCAATCACACCAAGCAATCACATGAGACAATAGACACACAGAGTTTCACTGGGGAAAACCATAAAAGTGAAAAACCCCACAACGTCCTCATAGATAGAAAGAGCAATGATACAACCAAACTACAAGAGATAATCTTCTCCTAGCAGTTGATCCTCCTCCTCACATGTGCGCCACTTTCCGAGTGATGGAAGAGTGAGTAATGAGATGATCAAATAGAGATCTCCCGATCTCTATTTATACTTGTCCTTTCCTTCCCAATAAACTAACAGGGCCGACTTGTCTAACTTAGTCTAATAACCCATGATTACATTAATCCCGGCTGACCCCACACTTGGTGGTCTAATAACCCATCACAGCAAGTTATGACACTTGCGACACTTGTCAATACAAATGACGACACTTCCGTATAGAGGAATAATAACATCTCTATAGGAGTACAATATACATAGGTGAAATACATTCCGAAGTTACATATACATCAACACTCCCTCTTAACTAGGAAGGTATTTCTCGACATAGATCTGCTAGCACAAGTCTTCTTCTCTGGATCATCATTAGCGAATCATCATCCTCGAATCATCGTCATCGTCACTACTACTGCTATCTCAATCAATATTCGATCTACTCGTCATAGGAATTTCTACAGAGCCAGTCCTTTTTCATGCTGAATGTAGGCCCACCACCGGTAGGTCTTCATCATCACTCGCCATACTATGGAATCCTTAGGACTTATTACGTACGTCAACAAAACCTCGAAAGAGCATCCCAAGCATTTTACGAGCATAAAGCTCAACCTAGCGAATCTCGCAGGATCTTTTACATGTGACTGTCACAAAACCTTAAAAGAGTGTCTTTCCCAGAAAGATCTCTAAAGAGCATCCGAGGCCTTTTACGTGTCTAGCACAACCTGTCCGGATCTTTGGACTTATTACATGTGACCCCTACCACAAAACCTTAAAAGAGTGTCTTTCCAAGCAAGATCTCTAAAGAGCATCTAAGGCCTTTTTCATCCTATCTAGATCTCCAGGACTTATTACATGTGGTCCCCACAAAACCTTAAAAGAGTGTCTTGCCAAGAAAGATCTCTAAAGAGCATCTGAGGCCTTTTTCATCCTGTTCAGATCTCCAAGACTTATTACATGTGGTCTAGCAAAACCTTAACAGAGTGTCTTGCTAATCAAGATCTCTAAAGAGCATATGAGGCCTTTTTCATCCTGTCCAGATCTCCATGACTTATTACATGTGGTCTAGCAAAACCTTAAAAGAGTGTCTTTCCAAGCAAGATCTTTAAAGAGCATCTGAGTCCTTTTTCATCCTATCCAGATCTCCAGGACTTATTACATGCTACCCTTGCACAACCTGTCCATGGCCATAGAGTATCAACCCGATACTCACCATATATCATCTTGATGTACATGATCATCCCGATCATCATCGTTGCATCGTCCTGATGCATGTCATCTAGAGAAACATCCTAAAGCTCATCATCCATGATCATCCTAATCATACAATGCATCCACTTGATGCATACCAATTATCTACCCAATACATATCATCATACATGATCTACCTGATCATACAATGTATCCACCTGATACATATACAGATACATGATCCACCTGATCATATAATGTATCCACCTGATATATATCAACATACATGATCTACCTGATCATACAACGTATCCACCTGATACAGATACATGGTCCAAGCATCCAACATGATGCACATACATATACATGATCTAACTGATCATAACAAGCATCCAACATGATGCATATACAGAGCAGTAACTAGAGCATTGTCCTAATGCTCATCATCCAGCACTTACATCCACAGCCATGGGAAGGATCTTCCTCTCAGCATGCTTGGAATGGCTCCAGAAAATGTGTCCATTACTTCTTCCTCGAAGTGTCGTCAATCTGAAGAACACCAAGCCTCTCTCTGAAGTAATCGAACTTCACTTTGGCTAGTGGTTTCGTCAATACATATTCAACCTGCTCATATGTCGCAACATACAGGAGCTTCACTGCTCCTCTCTGCACCATATCCCTGATATAGTGATATTTGATCTCAATGTGCTTCGACCTGTCGTGGAACACCGGATTCTCAAATAGCTTCACACAACTCTGGTTGTCACAAAAGATACCAGTAGCCTCTAGCGGGAGATCAAATAACTCAGACAGTAGCTTCCGGAGCCATACTGCCTCACAACTAGCCGAACATGCTACAACATACTCTGCCTCAGCTGTACTCAGTGCTACGCAGGACTGATTCCTACTAAACCAAAAGATCACACCTGATCCCATACTGAAGCAGCACCCAGAAGTGCTCTTCTTATCTGCAGCACTGCCTACCCAGTCTGAATCAACATAACCCTGCAGGTTAAACTTTTGATTCGCATCATACTTGATCCCATAATCAACTATACCCTTCAGGTACCTCAGAATATGCTTTACATCAACCAGGTGAACACTCCTCGGATCTGTCAGGAACTGGCTTAATGTGTTCACTGCAAAGCAAATATCCGGTCTCGTGTTCATTAGGTACATCAAGGACCCAATCATCTGACGATACATAGTGACATCAACCGGATCAAATGAAGCATCACACAGAAGCTTCAGGTTCGATGCCATAGGTGTGGCCATGGCCTTGCAGTCCATCATTCTGAACCTCTTCAGGATCTCTACTGCATACTTCCCTTTTCCAAGGAAGATCCCATCTGCACTCTGCCACACCTCCATGCCTAGAAAATAGTGCATCATCCCCAAGGCCTTCATCTTGAACTCGACAGCGAGCTTCCTCTTGGTATCAGCAATCAAGATATCTTCTCCTGTAACAAGTTTCTTCTCACATATGACTTCCTGTCATGTGTCTCGAAACCAAGTGGCTGCTCCACATACACTTCCTCTTTGACTACACCATTCAAGAAAGTTGTCTTGACATCCATCTGGTGTATCTTCCATTTCATCACTACAGCCAAGCAAGTATTGATCTGATGGAAGTGTATCTGGCTATAGGTGCAAAAGTCTCTTCATAGTCTATTCCCTCTTTCTAGGAGAAGCCATGAGCTACAAATCTCACTTTGTATTTCTCTATGCTACCATCTGCAGCATGCTTGATCTTGTAGATCCACTGGGAAGTCACAACAGACTTCCCTTCAACATCATTCTTCATGATCGACTGGTATTCCTCGACCATGGCATCCTTCCATTCTTTCTTTTCCGCTGCTTCTTAATAATTGTAAGGTTCTTTATTCATAATATCATAGATTAGGGCAACATAACTGGTATGTGATCTAGTCCTTTTCCTTTCTCTGTGTTCTTCTTCTGAAATGCCATATCTTTCTGCATCTTGAATGAGCTCTCTAGCCCATGCAGGTTTCCTCTTGTGAGAGTTATTCTCATGGGGTGGATCTATAGGTATTTGTGGATCTTCAACTTCACAATCTACTTCTAGAATTGCTTCATTCATGGTGGTGTCTTGAAATCTGTTTTCCTTTGGTTCTTCATGATATTCAACAGGTGCCTTTCTTGACTTGATGAAAGCTAAGTTTTCATCAAATGTTACATCCCTGCTGACATCAATCTTCTTGAACCCTGGAAAGTATATTCTATAAACCTTCGAGCTTTCACTATACCCCACAAAGATGCCCTTCTTTCCTAAAGGATCTAGCTTTGTCCTCTTTTCCTTTGGAACATGTGTGTATACTGGACAACCAAATATTCTGAGATAGTTGACTTCGGGTTTCTTACCATAGAATACCTCTTCTGGTGTCTTGTTGTCCAATATCTTGTGAGGTGTTATGTTCTGCACATATACAGTTGTCCTAGCTGCTTCTTCCCATAGATGCATAGGCAGATCCTAGTCATGCAACATTGTCCGTGCTGCCTCCATAATTGTTCTATTCTTTCTTTCTGCAACTGTTAACACCCAAAAAGTGATCACTACCTCATCTACCACATTACATGGCTCATTTGTCCATTTTCCTACCATTTTTTCCTTAAAAACCCAAAAAATCCCACTAAAAAGCCTCCAAAAGGCCTAAAATGCCTCCAAAAGGCCACAAAACCATCAAAATAGCCTCAAAAAGGCTAAAAAAAACCCCTTTTCCTCCAAAAATAGCAAAAATCCCCTAAAAAGGGAATAAAAAATATAAAATAATGAGGAAAAGGAGGAAAAAACCCTATACAGCTGCCCAAAACCATGTGTTACCCAAAACCATGGGTCAGCACTCCACCACCAAAAAACTATAAATAGGTGATGGAGATCCCTTATTCCATATCCACAATCACAAGCACCCTTACTCTGCCAAAATCTCTCTCGAAACCCTAGTTCACCATTGAACTACTTCCACCTTGAGAGCCACTTTTGGCCCATTCCCACCATTGGAGAAGGAGAAGGAGCATATTGAAGCTTGGAGCATCCTCTTAGACATTGCAAAGGGCTTCATCAAACCTTCACATTGAAGGTAATATCAATACAAAAAGCCATTATTTAAATTTGTTGTTTATGTTTCATGCATGTTTTAGAAGTAATTTAATTTCTGTTTTAGCTTAATTATTTACATTTACTGAACTGCTACTAAGGAGTCCATTCTCCTTAGTAGGTGCTCATTTGCACAAGCTAGGGGTAAAACCCTAGCTACAGTTTTGGAGACTCCCCTAGATTTTGAATTTCTGGTTTCCGTTTATAATTTTTTCCCTTTCGGCTGTCCCTTTCGGCCGCCGCATATCGCATTTTTTCCATCTGCAGTCGCGTCCCGACCGCGTCTTTCAGGCCTTTACCTGCGACCCGACCGCGGCTCTCAGACTGTTTCTGGCGCCCTGCCGGCGGATTCAAGTCTGTTACCTGCGATCCGACCGCGGCTAATCAGCCTGTTTGCTGCGATCTGACCGTGCCTGTCGGCCATTTTCCCGCGTCCCGACCGCGGCTTTCAGCCCCGTTCCGGCGTCCCGACCGCGTCTGTCAACCTCTTTGCCGCGACCCGACTGCGTCTTTTTCCCTATTTCCTACGTCCCGACCGCATCTGTTGGTCCGAAAGCCGCGATCTGACCGCGTCTGTTTCCCTCAAACCCGCGGTCTGCCTGTTCCGATTCGCCACCGACCCGCGGTCTGACCTCTGCACTTTTTGAGCCCAGCCCCTTTTGCTGCAATATTTTCTGCATTTGAACAGCCCTCTGTCCTACCTGCAGCCTCACTCCCTTATAGCCTTTCTGCAACACAATTTCTGTTCCCTTTACAGAATTCTTTTAAAATTTCAGTATTTTTAATTCAGAAAATTTTGCAAGTGAAAGTTTCAATTTCAGTATTATTGATAGTTGGAAGTTGCCCCCCTTGTGGCACTTCTATTTTGGGTTCATCACCTCACGAGCACACACTCTGTCACATAAATCAAGTGAGCCTTAAAAAGTACCTAATTGAACCAACATTCTAACCCCACTTGGGGAACACAAAAGAATCTTTGTAGTTAGGTAGGGTCGGGGGGATAGGCTTCCAATAACACCCCTCGATCACTTACACTTGAGACATAGTTGTTGTCCAAATAGGGAACCAAAATCCCCTAGTACTTTTTGGCACGGTCACGACCAGTTTGTCAGAGGGCCTCTCCCTTAGGAGGGTTGAAGTCGGGAGACTGGTTCCGGAGGCCTGAGTGGAATACCGCACTCCATTCAGTAACCGAAGGGCTACCTTTCGCGGTTCGCGAGATATCCCTGTATAGGGGTATTGCGGTCAACGGACTAAACGGCAGATTCACCTTTCTGGACGTGTCATGAACGGGGTATCTTAGTTGCCATTCTTCTAGGATTGACTACCCGGTGTCCCTCCCGGTAGGGGGATATCATAGCCACTTGGCTTTCCTACTCATATTGTCTGACTTGGATTTCATCACCTTGCAGAGGATATGTTTAGTTGAGTCAGAATACTTTTAGTTAGGTGTTTGCATGCTCCTTTACCTCCCTTTGGTCTAGTGAGTCCACCATTTTTTATTTTTAGGAAACCTGCTGCTTGTTGGTATTCTGACCATCTTTGTTGTTACTCCACCTATTGTAGCACAGCTGTTGCAGTGGGTGTTTTGAGTTGGTTGTTGGCCTGAGTGCCTTGTTTTTTAGCTCTCCTTCTGCACACTCGGTTGCATTAGGGTTTTTGAGCTGTTTTTACACACCTCAACCCACAGAGATTAGACACCATCTGTCACCATAGAGTCCCCGAGACATTCTCGGCGCCTCAGGGGCGAGCCCCCACAGCACGGTTCTCTTGACACCACTCGTCATAGATTCCGATCATCATCCATTGATACCACCCATCACAGATCTAGAGCCTTGTCACTTGACTCCACTCGTCAGCGACGTAGGTCTCCGTCACCAGATATTGACACTCCTTACTTTACCTCGGATTCTGACGAAGACTCTGAGAACCCTATTTACACTGCCCCTACTAGCCCCATGGCTGGCATGACTTCCACTCCTTTTGTTATAGGGACCATTGGTGGCACATCCACCACTACACCAGTTACTACACCTGTTTTGGGTATGCCCTCCATGGGACCCTCATCTATCGTTCCCCTCACGGTACCTATTCCCGCTGCGGGAATCCCTATCCCCACTACATCAGTGGCTCACACTACCCATGGTGGTGCTGGACCATCCTCCACCACCTTAGTTCCCCCACTAGGGGGCACCCTCCCAAATCCTGTCCCTCCACTTGGGGGCATTGGCCCCAACTTGGTCCAACCCACTACTGTGTCACATCCTCCTTCCAGTTTTCCATTCATGGCTAGCCTTAACCTACCTGACCTGGCCAGATTGACCAACGATCCTATTCGACACGACCCTACGTGGCCTCATATGCCTACCAAGCTCCCCTCTGACATCCCTAAGTTCGAGGGAAAGGCCGGTGAGGACCCACAAAACCATATCATGTCTTTCCACCTATGGTGTTCCTCTAACTCCATAGTGGATGACTCTGTTCGCCTACGTCTCTTACAGCGCACCTTCACTGGCTCTGCAGCCAAGTGGTATATCGAGCAACCTCATGGGACCCATGCCACCTTTGCTTCCCTTGCCTCGACCTTCCTGCAGTTCTTCCAGTTTCCTGTCCGCTACGACGCGGGCGTTGAGATCCTCCTATCTTGTAGACAGAACACGGCTACCCATATCACGGACCACATCCATCAGTGGCGTCGACGCCGAAGCTTATGCAAGATCAAACTCGACGACCGTATCTTCCTAGATTGGTTCCTCAAATCCCTTCTCCCTGTTATTGCTAAGGATGTGGCATCAGAAAGACCCCAGTCTGAAGAAGAGGCCATCCTTAAGGCCCAACAGTTCGACCTCATTTACGCCCAGTCCGGTTACCTTTATACCATTATACCTGACGCCCCTCACGGTGAGTCCTCCCAGCATGATGCGCCGGGGGCATCCCACGCTGCAGACGGTATCATTGGTCGTGTTTCTTCGCATCCCCAACCATTTTCCATAGCACGTCCTACCCCTGGCCCCGACCTTTCACGGGCTACCTCCCAGTCTGGAGCAACCAACTCGTATGCTCCCATGACACATCACCACCACCATGGACCCTCATGTCCTCCTCAGTTTTTCGGTCATGCGACTCCCGCTTATGCCCCCCCCGTCGCACCTCAGTCTTACTACCATCAGCAGGCTGCCTCAGCTCCTGCGCCTTCACAAGCCCAACCCGCTTATTATCCGCCACAGGCAGCACCTGCGGCAAACCCACAACCTGCTCCGCAGCCATATCAGCAACCCCCTCAAGTTGCTGCACCTGCTCAGCCTCAACCTGCATATCATCCACCGCAGCCTGCTCCCGCACCTGCGCAACCTCAGAATCCACCTGCTGCCCAAGGGCAAGTTTACGCTCAACAAAACCCGCAGCAAAACCAAAACAACCAACGTAACCAGGGTCAACAGAACCGCGGCAAAGGCCGTAATCGGGGGAACAACCAACCTGCAGACCAAGCTGGGAAACCGGCGAATCCCCCCGACAATAATAATGCCGCCCCTGCTAACCAAAACCCTGATCGCCCGCCCAAGCAGGCTAAAAACCCTAATCTGCGAACAAACCCTTGTTCTATTTGCGGGGTCTATGGACACTACACCCATGCTTGCCCACACTTGGAGCGAGCTAGGCAACTCTGGGTTGACGATGCCCACTGCCAAGGGCTAGCAGCTCCTCAGGCGCCTCCTAACCCCCCTCAACCTCAGCAGACACCTTTGGTGCTGCAAAACCCATTACCAACCCAAGGCGTCGTGAACACTCAGCCGTTGGCTCCCACTCAAGCCAACGTGCAACCCCAACAGCAGATCACGTACGCTGCCCCTGATCAACCCATGTTTAACTCAGGTACCCACCACTTGCTGATGATGTCATCTGCTGACGTCAATCTCCAGACCCGTCGGAAACAGTATGGATCCACCACTGACGTACCTCCCATTGATAAAACCACCAACGCCCATCCCACAGATCAAGCGTTACGTATTCCTCCACCTCCATTAGATGGCGCTCCCAAAGCCCCTCGTTTCCCACTTCGTCGTATCAATAATAACCCCAATGCGCGCGCTGCGTCAAACTACAACATTGTAGACGACCTAGCCCAATCTCCCGCAGCCATGTCTGCGTTAGAAGTCTTGAAGAATTGCCCTTCCCAGTGCAAGACTTTACTCTCCGCCATTGGGGGGATTGACCCAAATGATTCGAATTTGATGGCATTTGATTTAGACCAGTCTGAACCTCGCCTGCCTTCCACCCTAGCATTCCAAGTTTCTGTTTCCATTCGGAATCTGGTCATCCATCGATGCATCATCGATGAAGGTGCCTCTACATGCGTTATGTCTACATTCGTATGGCAGAAGTTGGGATCCCCCACTCTCCAGCAGTCCACCACTGCATTACGCGCCTATGACGGTCGTTCGGCTCAGCCCCAAGGCCTCCTCCCCAATGTCCCCGTCCAGTTAGGTGGCAAAACCGTCCTCATCGACATTGAGGTAATCAATGCCCAATTGGATTATAACCTTTTACTTGGCCGCATCTACATGTATGCCATGCGCGCGGTTGCCTCTTCCATCTTTCGCACCATGTTGTTCCCCCATGAAGGACGCGTGGTTAAGGTTGACCAGCTCACCTACTATGATCCCAGTGCTCCCGCGGCCCCTGAAAATGTCCTCCCCATGGGTGAACAACCTGTTTCTCGTGCCACCACCTCGTTTGTTTCCTCTACGGGGCCTGGAGTCTACTCAGACGCGCCGATGAGTTCCACCTTTCAATCTATTCCGCCTCCATCATCCCACACGGAAGTGTCTGACTTATGTACCTTATCCCACGATAATCAACCCCCTAATAATCAACCACCCTTGTTGCCTAAACTACCATTGGTACCTAGCCACATTGGTGTTACACCGATCCATACCATCCCCTTTCTAGTCCCTCCATCGGGAGTAGTAAGCGCCCCGGTTATGGCTACCCTTAGCCTCCCGGGGTTAACCTTGGGATTACCCATCTGGTACCTTTCGCCTCCCGTTCGCCTGCCGACACCGGATGTCGTCCTCCAACCGGTGCAACCCATGGCTACTACCACTCAACCACCCCCCGGCGTCTCTACCCCTTCGTCCTCCACGACTCCCCCTCCTCCTCCCAAATCCACTGGGGGCAGAGGGCCACAACCTTACACTGCTGTACCACCTCCCAAGACAGTCAAAAACCCTCCAACATTTCGTGCTCCTCCCAAATGCTCGCTGTGCGACGAGTTGGGCCATGCAACCCACCAATGCCCACAGTTACCCGCATTGAAGAAGCACATGCAGATGCTCGACGATGACCCCAACATCCCAACTGTCGAACTAAACCCCACTCCCAAGCCTAAAGATAAGTCCCTACGCACTAACCACCCCTGTGCCATATGCGGTATTTACGGGCATTACTCCCATCATTGTCCCGATCTCCCGGATTACCGAGCGGCTCTCTATGAGATGAACAATCTGGATCTTGAGACAGCCCCAACCACCATTGAGGAGATCCACCCCCCGGCCTCTTCCCCTTCTGGAGAGATTAATACCATCTATATGATCTCCCCTACCCCCTCGTCAACCGATTTGATGACGCCAACTTTCCGTACCGATGAGGAGATTCTTGAGGCCCTTACCGCCCCAGATTATCCCTGGGATGATATGCACCACCGTTCCTATTTCATCCCAGAAGAATCCTCCTCTAGCACAGCTACCCAATTCACAGTTGAGTCCAAAGACTTCCTTCCCACTAAGGTCGATTGGTTCAAGGACCCTATTCCTGCTCCTGATGCCTTCGAAGAAGGTAACATGGCCAACATCTCACCAGTCATCCAAGTTGATATCGCTGCCCCTGGGAGTGCCCCTGAACTCATCACTTTAGGAGCCTTCTGTAGTAAGCAAGAGATTGAGGAATACACTAACCTCTTCAGAGAGTTCCGTAATGTCTTTGCCCGGTCCTATACCGAAGTGCCCGGTCTTGACCCCGCCATCAAAGAGCACCACCTTGATAACTCTGAGTCAAGGGGCATAATAGATTCCCTCGACCCTGGGATAGGGGGCATGATCAATCATTTTGAACCTTCCCCATCACATCTATCTCAGCACGTCAATGAACCCATCGTTCAAACCAGCACATATGTGATCCATAATCACAAACCCCATGCACATAGCATGGGGGCAGGTCATTAACCTTGCTCACTTTTTCACACTTGTGATCTCAACCATTTTTGAGGTCACATATCACTTGTAGATTTGATTTGCTTTGATACACCTAGTATTCTCCCCCCACGGGTCATCATTTCTCCCCACCACTGCATCCTTGGCTTGGTGGGCTCACCTTTTACCATTCGGGAGTCTTTATGACCTCCGTTTTTCGCACCATTTGCACCGCCGGATTCATATTTCCGTGTCCTTGACGATGCTTGAGATCATTTCTCACTCTCACTTGGTACAATATCAACATTGTGTCCAGACACCACTAGTCGCCTCGGTTTGCATGCCACATCGGCCGTTCTCCGTTTTTTCACATGTTTTATATCATCGGATTCATTTTTCTGAGCTGGTGATGATGCTTGAGATCATTTCTCGCTCTCACCCCCAGATTTTTCGGGCATTTTTCCAAAATGCCCCCGTCACCTCGGTGTGCGTGCCACATCGACCGTTACCCGTTTTTTGACACCCTTTATATCGCCGGATTCATTTTTCCGAGATCATGATGATGCTTGAGACCATTTCTCGCTCTCACTTGGTACAATTTCAACATTGTGTCCCAACACCTTGCTGCCTCGGTTTGCGTGCCACATCGGCCGCTATCGGATTGTTCCACATTTTTACATGAGCCATTCACTCCTGTCATACTGCAAATGTTTCGTTATTTTGCCACCATTTCATCTACCCCGCAAGGAGGCCCATCAGTGTTCCCGAACACCCTCGTTCTTGGTCACCATTATTGATCCTTGATTGAACACTTCCTCCTTGCCTGGCCATTCCTTTTGTTCGGTATAATTTTATCCCTTTTTCGGGCTGGACAAGTCCTTTACGAAAAAGGCACTTAGGGAGTTTCTGTTAAGCTCTTTTCTGACTCCTAAAAGAATGAAAAGATCGCCGAGCAATCTTGCTTCCTTTCATGCTCGCTAAAGTACCTGAAAGGGCGTCTATCTGGTATAAGTTTAACCCTTTTCCGGACCTGGTAGACTAATTACGAAAAAGGAATACTCTAGTCACACCGGCTAGAAGAGTTCTTCATTGCATCCTTTTATGCTTCTTTGGGCCTTGGAGACTAAATCTATGAAAAAGAAACCCCCTGGAGTCTTCTTACTTGCTTTCAGACTCTCTAAAATTGAAAGCAACCATGAGCATGAACTGTCCTGGGCTCGTAAAATCCACACGACAGTACCATTCCATTACTTCAGAGTCTTCTTATCGCTTTCAGACTCCTTAAAATTGAAAGCAACCATGAGCATGAACTGTCCTGGGCTCGTAAAATCAACACGACAGTATCATTTTACACACACTTCTTCTAGTTCCTTAACCCATGGAGAAGTCCCCTCCCGTGCCTCCTGGCACTTTGATCAATCCTCTCGGCAGCACCCCCAATCAGGTCGCCTTTGTTCAGAGTATTTTGCAGTCTCCAGCCATTGTACCCCAGCTTGAGTCTCCCTCAGCCCAGTAACCTTCCCAGATCCCATACAGCTATGATCCCTTTCCCCTTAGTCAGTTTCATATGCTGCCAGATCATCCCCATTATCATACTCTGAACAAAGGAAGTTTGAGTTCACCCACTCTACTTGCCCAGTTGTCCCCCCACAGTTTTGTCCGTCCTGCCATCAGTACTATCACATTTCGGTCCTGTACCTCGCGCTCCTGTCAAGGAAACATCATTGCCTTGATAGTTGCAGGTCTCCCTCTGTCAACGACAGCTCCTCTATTCCAGAGGATAGGCCCAGAGGTCCCTACGCCTTGGACTTATCACCATCTGTGGTAAGTGCCTACGGATCATTCTGAGAGGAGTCATCATTGCCTCTCCGAGTGATTGTTCCTCACATGCTCGACTTCAGCACCTTGATCGCATCGTTGAGGATCGCGTAGGATTATATCCCATCAGTTTTTAGTCGAAGACCCCGGATTTCCCTTGACTCTAGCACATTGGTGAGTCACTTCGGAACGCCCAGTTATATGTTCCCGTGGATGTCCGGGCTGCGTTGGTGATTGTATTCGGAAGCCATACAGCTATATGCTTCCTTGAGTACCCAGGTTTTATCCCAGTTCAGTGTACCATCAAGGTTGTTGCTCCCAGTCCCTATGATTCAGCAGCTCATCAGTTCCTCTGGTACCCCAGTCAGCAGCACTGTTGATGTTCCAGTGCACCAGTTCTTCAGTTCCCACATGATCAGCCCAGCAGTACGTCCCCGCTTTGTGTCCCCTCTGGACTCTTATGATGTACACAGTGGTTATGTATCTTATAGGTCCCCCTTTTTTCGGGCCTCACAGTTATGTTTATGTATCTTGATACGAGCATGGGTATGCCCGCCTCGTCCATATATTGAGATTATTCCTCATTCAGTTTTTGAGGTCATGTATATGTCAGGTCCCCATTTTTGGACCCCATTTTTATTGTTATGTTATATCCTGATACGAGCATGGGAATGCCCACCTCGTCCATATGATCAGATGATTCCTCATCCATTATTGAGGTTATGTACTTTCAGTTCTTGCAGTTGTTCGGGATCGTTGTTCCGGGCTTCAGTTTGTTTCTTTTCTTCTCTCCACATCCCAGGAAAACCATTCATGACTTATGATGTCCATCGGCCATACGATGAGCTCCTGCCCTCGCACATCAGGGGGCAATCTGTTAACACCCAAAAAGTGCTCACTACCTCATCTACCACATTACATGGCTCATTTGTCCATTTTCCTACCATTTTTTCCTTAAAAACCCAAAAAAATCCCACTAAAATGCCTCCAAAAGGCCACAAAACCATCAAAATAGCCTCAAAAAGGCTAAAAAACCCCCTTTTCCTCCAAAAATAGCAAAAATCCCCTAAAAAGGGAATAAAAAATATAAAATAATGAGGAAAAGGAGGAAAAAACCCTATACAGCTGCCCAAAACCATGTGTTACCCAAAACCATGGTTCAACACTCCACCACCAAAAAACTATAAATAGGTGATGGAGATCTCTTATTCCATATCCACAATCACAAGCACCCTTACTCTGCCAAAATCTCTCTCGAAACCCTAGTTCACCATTGAACTACTTCCACCTTGAGAGCCACTTTTGGCCCATTCCCACCATTGGAGAAGGAGAAGGAGCATATTGAAGCTTGGAGCATCCTCTTGGACATTGCAAAGGGCTTCATCAAACCTTCACATTGAAGGTAATATCAATACAAAAAGCCATTATTTAAATTTGTTGTTTATGTTTCATGCATGTTTTAGAAGTAATTTAATTTCTGTTTTAGCTTAATTATTTACATTTACTGAACTGCTACTAAGGAGTCCATTCTCCTTAGTAGGTGCTCATTTGCACAAGCTAGGGGTAAAACCCTAGCTACAGCAACTCCATTCTGTTGTGGATTGTAAGGAGCAGTCAACTCCCTCTTAATCCCTGAATCACTGCATAGTTTCTTTAAATCACCTGAAGTGAAATCTCCACCATTGTCGGGTATGAATGTCTTGATCTTCTTATCAGTTTGATTTTCCATCAAGGCTTTGAATTCCTTGAACTTATCAAACACTTCATCTTTGTTCTTCAAGAAGTAAACCCAAGTCTTCCTAGAGAAATCATTGTTGCTTGGTTTTTCAACCAAGCATGTGCAAGGATGCACCTATTAACTTGTAATAGCAATTTCAATATAAGACAAAAATAACTATGAATAAACTAATATAATTTGATCTAACATAAGCATGTGCAAATAAATAAAAAACTAGATTTCAAAACATAAGCAATAAAATCTATGGAAAAACAATAACTTGAAAAATATTTGATTTTGTATTAACTCAAATGGTGAGGATGATGGGTGTTGAGCAACTCCAAGGTTGAGAAGCTCCAATATCCAATGGTCTCTTATTCTCCAAAGCTTCAATGGGGATCTTCAAACTCGAAATGGGAGGCAATGGCTCTCAAAGGGAATTTGGCAGCATAAGGATAGGATGAAATGTGGATGAATAGTGAGGAGCCCCTATCACCTTTTTATAGTTTTTGGTGATGGGGAATACCACTATGGTTTTAAGAAAACCAATGGTATTAACCAACATGGTTTAGGTCTATTTTTCCCTCTTTTTCCTTTTTTGAATATTTTTTATATATTTATTCCCTTTTAATATTTTGGGGAATTTTGGACCCTTTTTTAGGGTTTTTTGTGTATTTTGAGGAAAAATATATATTTTGAGGGGGGGAAAAGTGTATTGTGGTCTTTCTGGTGACCTTTTGATGGCTTTAGAGGCTCAAATGGTGGAAAAGTGGACAAATGGGTCATGTGAATAAGGGAATGAACTAGTGAGCACTTTTTGGGTGTTAACAGATTGCCCCCTGATGTGTGAGGGTAGGAGTTCATCGTATGGCCGATAGACATCATAGTTCTTTTGTCTTTTCCTGGGGTTTGGAGAAGAGAAGAGACCGATTGGATACTGGAACAATGGCCCCTTGGAAGCTGCAAAAACTGGAAAAAAAAACATGGCCTCAAAATGAACGAGGAAGAATCTCTGATTATGGACGAGGCGGGCATACCCATGCTCATATGAAGACATATACATAACAATTAGGCCCAAGAAGGGGGACCTGAATAATACATAAAAATTTGTTGGTACATCATAATGGTCCAGAGGGGACACAATGCTGGGATGTACTCATGGTCATACCATGACTAATCTCAATAACTGATACACTAGAAAAAGGCAACAACCGTTCTGAATAAGGTATCAGAAGGGTTGATGAACTGTTGAAACTGAAGGTGTCCAAAATCTGTAGGGACTCAATAACTGTGAGTCAACTCTAAGGAGTATATGTAACTGTATACTCGAGGGAGTATAAAATTGGTACATCTGAAAAGTGTCACCAAGCGCAACCCGAATATCCATAGGAATGTGTAATTGGTTGTTTCCTCAATTAGACTCTCAAATGTGGTAGAGTCAGGTGATATCCAGGGTCTTCAATAAAAACTAAAAGGACCGATACCTTGTACGAGTCTCAATGATGCGATCAAAGTGTTAAAGTTGAGCATGTGAGAAATAATAATTTGGGGAGGTACTGAGGACTCCTTTCAAAATGATCCATAGGCACTCATCTCTAATGGTGATGAGTCCAAGGCACAGGGACCTCTGGGTCTATCCTCTGGAATAGATTTGGTTGGCATCGACAGAGGGAGAACGGCAACTACCAAGGAAATGATGTTTCCTTGATAGGATCACGAGGTGTACAATGAAACTGTGATAGTACTGATGGTAGGAATGACATACTGTGGGGATGTGGAAAAAACTGGGGTCATAGAGTGGGTGGATTCAAACTTCCTTTGTTCAGAGCATGATGATATGGTTGACCTGGAAGCATAGGAAACTGACTTTTAGGTGTGAGGATCATAGCTTTAAGGGACCATGGGTATGTATTGCAAACTGGAGTGACTCGGGGGACAAGCTGATGGATGCTATTGGGAGGCTCTCAGGGTGACATATTGCAGAATGCTCTGAACAAAGGAGACCATACTGGGGAAGTTACCATATGAGTAGAGATGATCTGATTTGGTACTGAAAAGTACCATTGGTTCCTTCTTCATGTTTTTAATGAGTTCCAAGAATGGATAAAAGTTTGCTCTGAAATGGTACTGTCCTGTGGATTTTACGATCCTAGGACTGTTCATGCTCATGGTTGCTTTCAAATTTAGAGAGTCTAAAAGCGGTAAGTAGACTCCATTGGTGTTATTTTTCATATGTTAGTCTCCAAGGCCCGAAAAAATATAAAATGATGCAGATGGAGAACTCTTCTAGCCAATGTGTCTAGAATATTCATTTTTCGTAATTAGTCTACAAGGTCTGGAAAAGGGGTAAACTTATACCAAGTAGATGCCCTTTCAGATACTTTTAGCGAGCATGAAAGGAAGCAAGATTGCTCGGCTATCTTTTCATTGTTTTAGGAGTCAGAAAAGAGATTAACAAAAACTCCATAAGTGCCTTTTCGTAAAAGAATTGCTCGGCCCGAAAAAGGGATAAAATTATACCGAAAAAGAAGGTATTGGAGAGAGGGAGAAATGATCTCGAGCATCGTCATGAGCATGAAAAACTGAATCCGGTGATATAAAATTCATCAAAAGCAGACAACGGCCGATGTGGCACACAAACCGAGGTGATGAGTGGCATTTTGAAAAAATGCCCAAAAATTATGGGGGTGAGAGCGAGAAATGATCTCAAGCATCATCACGAGCGCGGAAAACTGAATCTAATTGTATAAAAATCTCCAATAAACTAACAACGATCGATGTGGCACGTAAATCAAGGTGGCGAGGGGCATGAAAAAAAATGCTCAAAAATTTTTGGTGAGAGCGAGAAATGATCTCAAGCATCATCACAGGCACGGAAATATGAATCCGACGATGCAAATGGTGCGAAAAATGGAGGTCATAAGGACTCCGGAATGGTCAAAGAAAATAACTAGGTTAAAAAATGGCTACAAATAAAGGTGAGCCCACCAAGCCATGGATGTAGTGGTGGGGAGAAATGATGACCCGCGGGGGAAGAATACAAGGTGTATCAAATCAAATCAAATATACAAGTGATATGTGACCTCAAAAATGGTTGAGATCACGCATGTGAAAAAGTGAGCAAGGTTAATGACCTGCCCCCATGCTATGTGCATGGGGTTTATGATTATGGATCACATATGTGTTGGTTTGAACAATGGGGTCATTGAAATATGAGATAGATGTGATGGGGAAGGTTCAAAATGATTGATCATGCGCCTTATCTCTAGGTCAAGGTAATCTATTATTCCCCCTAACTCAGAGGTGTCAATGCGATGCAGATGTTGTCTTAGAGAGGGATCAATAGGGCATTGACCAACTGCTGGCGGGGGGGTGTACCATGAGGTTGTGGATTGATGATATGATGATGGGGGATTCCCCTTGTGGGGTGGATGCCCCCAGTATCTCCAATGAGAATCACGATGATGTTGAGTAGGCAAGGTTTTGGGCCTGCCCCCATGTTTTGGACATGTGGTTTCCTCGTCGATTTGAAAGGGTTGAACATGTGTGTCAAAGGGATCAGTGGAAGGGGCCGACCAAACAGATGGATCTCCAGTGGAAACCGTGTAAATGGTGTTAATTTCTTCCAAGGAGGAATATTTTGGGGGATATATTTCCTCAATGAGAAGAGAGGATATCTCTAGGTCGGCATTATTCAATTCGTATAGTGTTTCTCTATAATCTGGGGGATCAGGGCAGTGATGTGAATAATGACCGTAGATGCCCCATATCGCACAAGGGTGGTTGGTACGCAAATATTTATCATGAGGTTGAGGGGGCAGCTCGAGTTTGACAACTGGAATGTTAGTGTCATCATCCAACATTTGCATATGCTCTTGGAGTGCTAGTAATTGTGGACATTGATGGGTAGCATGGCCTATATCGTCGCACAAAGAGCACTTGGGGGGAGCACAGATTGTTGGGGGATTCTTCACCAAGTTGGGAGTCAGTGGGGGGGTGCGGGTTGTGGGTCCAGTGGTGTAGGTTGTGGGTCTAGTGGTATAGGTTTGTGGGCCTATGACCCCATTGTAGTGGAGTTCAAGGGGAGCATTACTAGATGTTGATGTAGTGTCCCCTATTGGAGGTGGTCGGTTTTGGATGTTTGCTACACCAGGGGGTGGACGGTTAGAAGTATTGATGGGTTGCACCGGTTGTAAAATGACGTTCAGTTTCGGGGGAGGGTTTGGGGCAGGTAGGTACCACATAGGTAGTCGTAATGTTAATCCTAGGAGATTAAGTGTAGCCATGACTGGTGTGTTGATGGAGCCTGAAGGGGGAAATAAAAATGGGATAGTATGAATTGGTGTGGCTCCTACGTGAGTTGGCACTGAGGGTGGTTGCAGGAGTAAAGGGGGTTGTTGGTTTGGTACCTGTGTGTTATGCGAGAGGGTGCACAAATCAGATATCTCGATTATCTTCAAAGGGGGTGGGATGGATTGGAATGTGGAAGTCATAGGTGATTTCGAGTATAATTCGGGTCTGACTGTGGAGATGAACGATGTAGGTGCATTCTGAACTGGTTGTTCAATCACAGGGAGAACATTTATAGGTGCAGTGGGGGCGTATTGGTTTCGACGTGTTTGGAGATTCATGTCGGACATGACATCATAAGGATATTATGAGTACTTGAATCCATCGGTTGGTTTGTGTGTGCAGCATATGTTATTTGTTGTTGTGGTGTTGTGGTTCCTTGAGGAGGATCCAACGGACGAGTGTTCGCCACTCCTTATGTGGGAAAAGGATTCTGCAGCACCATGGGTTGTGGTTGAGTAGGTGGCGTTGGATGTGCCTCATGCCCTTAGCGTTGGGCATCATCAGACCACAGTTGGCGCACTCGCTCCAAATGGGGGAAAGTGTGTGTGTAATGGTTGTATACCCCGCATATGGAACATGGGTGGTTTGTTCGTAAATTGGGGTTCTTACCCTGTTTCGGTGGTTGATCAAGATTTTGGTTGGTGGGGGTAGCGTTGTTGTTATTTGGAGGATAAGTCTGAGCGACTGGAGGTTGTGGTGTAGCAAGCACTTCCTCTGGTGGGTAATAAGCCGTTGGGGCTTGTGAGTGAACAGGAGCATGTGTGGCCTGCTGATGGTAATATGGGGGGTGCAACCAGAGGTGAATAGGCTGAAGGTGTGTGACCATAACACTGTGGAGGACATGAGGGTCCATGAGTGTGGTGGGGGTGGGCCATGGGAGCATACGAAGTTGTAGCTCTGTAGTGAGATGTGGTCCACAAAAGATTGGGGCCGGTATTATTAAGCATAATGAAAAAGGGTTGGTTGTGGGACACAACTTGTCCAATGATGTCTTCTGCGGTGTGGGATTCCCCCGGCGTGTCAGTTTGGGAGGAATCACCGCTGGGAGTGTCAAGTAAAATGGTATACAAGTAGCCACATTGGGCGTAGATCAGATCAAATTGCTGGGCTTTTAGAATGGATTCTTCTTCTGACTGGGGTCGTTCAAAAGCTACATCCTTGGCTATGAGAGGGAGGAGTGATTTGAGGAACCAATCCAAAAAGATACAGTCGTCAAGCTTTATCTTGCAGAGACTATGGCGCTTACGCCACTCATGGATATGATCAGTGATGTGTGTAGCGGTGTTCTATCTACAAGACAAAAGTATTTCCACTCCTGCATCATAGCATACAAGTAGTTGAAAGATCTGAAGGAACATTGAGGTGAGGGATGTAAAAGTGGGGTGTGTCCCATGTGGCTGCTCAATGTACCATTTGGCTGCGGAGCCAGTGCAAGTTCTTTGTAAAAGTTTGAACTGAATGGAGTCATCTACTATGGAGTTTGAGGAACACCATAGGTGAAACGACATGATATGGTTCTGAGGGTCTTCCCCAGCTTTCCCTTCAAACTTTGGGATGTCTGAAGGGAGCTTTGTGGGCATGCGGGGCCAAGTAGGGTCATGTTAGATGGGATCATTTGTTAGCCTAGCCAAGTCTGGTAGGTTAAGGCTAGCCATAAATGGCAAACTAGCAGAGGGGTGTGATGTTTTCCTGGGGACGTAAGTACTGGTGGTAGTGTTATGTATTAGGCCATTGTCCCCTAGGGGGGTATTTGTCATGGGAGGTATATGTCCTCCACCCAAAGGTATGTGGGAGGGGCTAGCGCCCCCAAGTGCCACATGAGTTACAGATGGGTTTGGATTTGGTATAGTAGACCCAGGATTTGTTATGTTGGAAGTGGTTCCAGTCAAAGGTATACCTATATCAGGTGTAGGTCCTGTGTTAGGCATCCCTAGAGTAGATGTAGTTCCCATAGTATGCATGCCTAGAGTGGAAGCAGTTCCCAGGTTGGGCATACCAACATTGGTTGTGGGAGTGGTGGCCAATGTGGTAGCTGGGATGGTGGAAGATGTTCCACCAACAGCCCCTGTGTTGAAAGGGTTGGAAGAAAAATCAACCATAGGGCTAGTGGGTGCGGTGTATGTGGTATTTTCAGATTCTACCTCAGAATTTGATGTGAAATGAGGCGCATCAGAATCGGATGACAGGGCTCTATTCCGATGACGTGTGGAGTCAAGGGAATCGTACTGAGTGGAAAGATCTAAAGCCCTAATGCAACCATGCGTGCAAGAGGGGAGCGTAAAAAATAAATGGCACTCAAGCCAAAAACAATCTCAAAACACTTACTATAACAACTGTGCTATAGTAAGTGGAGCAATCAAAAAATGCGGTCAGAAAACCAACATGCAAACGGCTCCTAAAAATAGAAGAAGGTGTACTCACTAACTAATGGTTGGTAATGGATCATGCAAGCACCTAACTAGAAGTGGTATTATGACTCAACAGAAACATATCCTCTGCAAGGTGATGAAATCCAATTCAGACAATATGAGTAGTGGAATCAAAGGCTAGATATCCCCCTACCGGGAGGGACACCGGGTAGACAATCCTAAAAGTTTGGCCACTAAGATACCCCGTTCATGACACGTTCGGTTGGGTGAATCTGCAGTTTGGTTCTATCACCATTCTACTCCCATAAGGGTGGTACAACGAGAACTGCGAAAGGTATCCTTCGGTTACTGAATGGATAACGGGATTCCACTCAGGCTTCCGGAACTAGTCTGGCTACTTCAACCCTCCTAAGGGAGAGGCCTTCTTAATAAATTGGTGTTAAACCGTGTCAACAAATAATAAGGGATTTTGGTACCCTAAATGTCAAATCACTATGTCTCAACATGAAAAGTGAGTGAGGGATGTTATTTGGATACTTATCCCCTCATTCCTACCTAGCTACAAAATTATTTTTGTGTTCCCCAAGTGGGGTTAGAATATTTGTTGGAGTTAAGGTAACTTTTAAGGCTCACTTGAAATTATTGTGACAGATTGTGTGCTGGTGTAGGTGTATACCAAAACAATGTGCCTCGCATGGGCGATTTAATCACAAACTAAAATGATGAATTCAATTTGCAAAATATGACAACAATTTAAATGTAAATGCTATGGTAAACTTTTCAAAAAGGTGTGGATTTTTCAAAAAAAATAAAGTAAAGCAAATATCATAGAAATAAGTGGTATTCTAATGCTTTGGGCAAAAATATATAGCAAATTAAAAATTTGGTTTTAATTTTGCAAAAATGAAATTGCTTCACAATTTTTCTTTCACTAGACTGAAAATTTTTAAAAATGATGAAGTAAAGCAAAATAATAGTAAGAAATATCAATATGTAATGCTACAAAATGAAACAGTAGGCTGTTCAAAAGTGCAAGGAAGATGGTTGGAAAATATGGGCCAAAATGGCTGAACTGAAGTGATAAATAACACTAAAATAAAAGATTAGAGAAATTTCTATGAAAAAATTCTTAAATCTAATAGGATATTTAGATTCCTTGTTCGAAAACACCCAATTTGAAGAAGAAAAAAATCGTCTCAAACGGATTTCAAGAGAGGGATATATGGCCATTTGAAAGTTGTCACGCTGCCAGAAAATTACATCACGGGTTTTGGGCTAAAATTCGCGATGAGCATCACGGGTTTCATGCTAAAAGTAGCGATGGGCATCATGGAAAACGACCGAAAAGCCGCAATGGGCCACGCGGAAAAGAGATGCACAGCCACAATGGGCCACGTGGAAAAGAGCCAAACAGCAGCGATGGAGTGGACAAAAAATGTCATCGAAAAACGAACCCAAAAATTGAAATTTTGGGTTGTTTAGGCTGCAGAAAGAGCCAATGGCTAGGGCAGCGATAAAGAGGCTGTCTAGTATGGCAAATCTACAATTTTAAATGAGAAAAAACAACTAAAAACGAAGATCTAAAGCAAAAATTTAAGATTCAAGGGTTCAAAAAAACTAGCGGAGTCGCCAAAAACTATTGCTTGGTTTTTCAACCAAGCATGTGCAAGGATGCACCTATTAACTTGTAATAACAGTTTCAATATAAGATAAAAGGAACTATGAATAAACTAATATAATCTGATCTAACATAAGCATGTGCAAATAAATAAAAAACTAGATTTCAAAACATAAGCAATAAAATCTATGGAAAAACAATAACTTGAAAAATATTTGATTTTGTATTACCTCAAATGGTGAGGATGATGGGTGTTGAGCAACTCCAAGGTTGAGAAGCTCCAATATCCAATAGTCTCTTCTTCTCCAAAGCTTCAATGGGGATCTTCAAACTCGAAATGGGAGGCAATGGCTCTCAAAGGGAATTTGGCAGTATAAGGATAGGATGAAATGTGGATGAATAGTGAGGAGCCCCTATCACCTTTTTATAGTTTTTGGTGATGGGGAATACCATTATGGTTTTAAGGAAACCAATGGTATTAACCAACATGGTTTAAGTCTCTTTTTCCCTCTTTTCCTTTTTTGAATATTTTTTATATTTTTATTCCCTTTTAATATTTTGGGGAATTTTGGACCCTTTTTTAGGGTTTTTTTTGTGTATTTTGAGGAAAAATATATATTTTGAGGGGGGAAAAGGTGTATTGTGGTCTTTCTAGTGACTTTTTGATGGCTTTAGAGGCTCAAATGGTGGAAAAATGGACAAATGGGTCATGTGAATAAGGGAATGAGCTAGTGAGCACTTTTTGGGTGTTAACAATCATCAATGAAAGAGACATAGTATACATACCCACTCAGAGAACTGGATGACATCAGACTTCATACATCGGAGTGGATAATTTCCAAGATTCCTTTTGCCTTGCTTTCACTACTTGGAAATGCCTTCTTTATGTTCTTTCCTTTTGCACATCCTTTGCAAACACCTTCATGCTTGGTCTTGATTTCAGGAAGACCCTCTACAGCTTTGCTTGCAATTGGTAGTGCTCTATAGTGCACATGAGCAAGTCTTCTATGCCAAAGTTCACTTGGCTCCATGGATTCATGTACCATGGCATGTTCAGGTTGTCCCTTCAATTTTTACAATCCTCCCTCTTGCTCTCCAATCACCACTACATCATCAATAGTTTTACCCTTTGGCCACATTAGGATTTGGCCATCTACAAATGCAACTCTCATGCCTTTTGCATCCAATGCAGAGATGGAGAGTAGGTTCTTCTTGAGCCCAGGTACAAATAACACATATTTCATCTTCAAGGATTTTCCAGAGTCTAGATTGTAAGAAGCTTCACCACTTCCTTTGATAGGATATTGGTAGTCATCCCCAAGTTTCACCTTATGGGGTGACTCATGTTCAGATAGATTTGCAAAAGATTCTTTAAACCCAGTCATGTGTTTGGAAGCCCCACTATCAATAAGACAATCATTACATCCATGAGAGATAGTACCTGTGAAAGTAGAGATTAGAACATATTCATCTTCACTAAATGAGTCACCACTTTCTACTCTAGCCTTCTTCTTGGGAGGTTCATAATCCTCAGCAGCATGAGCATGATATCTCTTATTGTTTCCCTTGTTGTTGTTGTTGTTGTTGAAGCCATTTTTGTTCTTGCAACATTCTACAGCATAGTGTCCCTTTTCATTACATGTGAAGCATCTCATATCCTTCTTACCCTTTTGAAAAGGTTTCTTGTGATGAGAGTGCTCCTTCTTGGGCTTGCTTCTTTTGGTGTGAGCTATGAGAGCTTGATCTTCACTTCCCATATTTTCTTCTCGAGCTACAAGCCTAGTCTCTTCTTGTGAACATTCCTCCCACAGTCTACTGAAGGAGATCAACTTCCTTCTTGCACATATTCCTTGAATGAAGGAATCCCATGACCTAGGTACGCCATTCAAAGTGGTCATGACAACTTCACCATTATCCACCACTTCATCTACAGCTTCAAGTTCTTCCTTGATTTGAGAGACCTTAGAGAAATAAGATTGAATGGTCTCTCCATTCTGAAGCTTTACCCCTTTCAATTGGTTCCGCAAAGTCATCTTTTGATTTATGTTCTTTCCTTCAGATAGCTTGGTCAGGGAATCAAACATCTCCTTAGGTGTCTTCAGAGATGACACATGTGGGATGAGATGGTCCTTGATAGAATCAGCAATGATCATCTTTTCTTTGACCAAGTTCTTCTTGTGAAGAGCCTTAGCCTCTTCTCCCTCTGGGACAGGGACCTCTTTACATATATAAGTGTCCAACTCATTTTCTTCCAGGATTAACCCAATCCTATACTTCCATGCTCGGAAATTATCATCCCCTTCAAGCTTATCCTCAAGCTTGGTGTGGTGAGACATCTTAAAGAGTAATTCAAATGAAAATAGAAAAGATTTAGGTCTTACCACTTGATTTGCTGAAAACTGGATCTGGTCCCGGATTAGGGTTTGTCAGAGAAACCCTAAAAATTAAAAATGTGAATTTCAATTTTTTGAAAGGATAGAAAGATGCACCTTGATGAGCTCATCAGCCTGGTATATTCAGATTTTGAGATCTGCAAAGTTTCACCCTTCAAAAATGCCTTTTAGTCTTCCTGGATTCACTTGGGAGGACCCTGAATTAGGGTTTGAGTTTCCCGAAGCTTTACCCAACCAAAAATCTCGATCCAAAGCTCTAACCTTTGATTTTTCCAAGGAGCTTCCAGCTATGTCTTCAGATTTCAGAAATTCCTATTTTTGTGGAAACCCTAATTTTTAGGGCCAAAACTGAAAGTGCTCAAAATTGAATTCTGATTTGACAGGTAGATTCTCCTTGATGATTAGAGTCAATCTACTTTACTGCTTTTCCAAAATCTCTGGAGAGAAACCCCATAAACAAGAAACCCTAGTTTTCGCCACTGCACAATGTCTTCTTCTCAGGGAAGCTCAGATACCATGTTAATTTTTAGCATTAATTCAATATACTCTAGGATCTTTACTGAGAGAATAACATGTAAAACATATCAAGTATAGCAATGCATATCAATCACACCAAGCAATCACATGAGACAATAGACACACAGAGTTTCACTGGGGAAAACCATAAAGGTGAAAAACCCCACAACTTCCTCAGAGATAGAAAGAGAAATGATACAACCAAAGTAGAAGAGATAGTCTCTCATAGCAATTGATCCTCCTCCTCACATGTGCGCCACTTTCCGAGTGATGGAAGAGTGAGTAATGAGATGATCAAATAGAGATCTCCTGATCTCTATTTATACTCCTTGTGCAATGTCCGCCTTGGAAGTATTGCAAAGTTGTCCTGCTCAACAAAAGGAATTATTGTCTACTATTGATGCTATCAATCCATCTGACAGCAATTTGATAACTTTTGATTTATAACAGTCCACATGTAGGATTCCATCACAAATCGCATTTCAGATCAAAGTGACTTCACATGGTAAGAACATTTTTTGAACAGTTGTGGATGAAGGAACCTCAACTTGTGTCATGTCACTAACATGTTGGAAATATTTGGGATCACCCACCCTAGTACCATTCCATACAATACTCAAATCATTTGATGGTCATTCGTTCCCACCTCATGGAATTATCATGGCTTTCCCAGTTCAACTGGGAGGTAAAACAGTTCAAGTATATGTTGAGGTAGTGGATGCACCCATAGATTACAATTTTCTATTGGGACGTAGTTGGATACATAAGATGATGGTTGCAGTGTCTTCAGTATTCTGTTTATTCGGTTCCCCCACCAAGGGAATCTTATCACGATTGATCAACTAGATTATTGCACACTTGAAACTGGTCTCCACTCGAATGTACCTTTTGTAGGGGATTCGAAAGTAGTGATTCAAGATATTGGGGTAGGAATGTTCAAAGATTCATCCCTCATGGGAACTTTCACAATTCCACCACCGGTATCAACCCCTAGCACTGCTCCCATTTTCACTATTACATCAGAAGTATACTTTCCATTAAAAGTTGTTTTCTAAATCCATATCGGAAGTTGGCTCCACCTCATCAGTGGGATCCTCCCAAGAGGACATATTAGTTGAAAATGATGATGGAAATACACCTACTTCTATGCAATATAATGAAACAAAGAGTAGTGTACCGGTGGTGGAATGTGCCTTTTGTAGGGGATTCGAAAGTAGTGATTCAAGATATTGGGGTAGGAATGTTCAAAGATTCATCCCTCATGGGAACTTTCACAATTCCACCACCGGTATCAACCTCTAGCGCTGCTCCCATTTTCACTATTACATCAGAAATATACTTTCCATTAAAAAAAAATTCTAAATCCATATCGGAAGTTGGCTCCACCTCATTAGTGGGATCCTCCCAAGAGGACATATTAGTTGAAAACGATGATGGAAATATACCTACTTCTATGCAACATAATGAAACAAAGAGTAGTGTACCCCTTTCTGACGTAGAGCTTCCTTATCAAGCTATTCAAATGGCTTCGGCAGACTCGGATCAAAATCCTTCCAAGATGGAGGAATATGATCCTTATACTTCACCTATATGGACCATGAACTCTCATAGTACTCATGACATCCTGGATCAGACTTTTTCTTCGGATGAAGCCTTAAAGTCCTGAATATCTATGAATGACCCTAGGAGGATATGCATCACATACCCTCGTTTCTTCCAAAGATCGATTCATTAGAAGTCAAACCCAAAAATGTTTACTTCAATGATGACATCAGCAAGTACCAATTCCCTATCCAAACACACAATGTGAGTTCAGAAGGAAATTTGGTGAACATTTCGAAAACCATCCCAATTGATATATCTATCAAGCCTAACATTGTTGAAAACATCAACATAGGGACGGATTGCTCTCCTGAGGAAATCGCACATTACACTGCTCTAGTCAAGGATTTTCGTGATATGTTCGCTTGGTCTTACAAAGAAATGTTGGGAATCGATCCCAGAATCGTCGAACATGAGATAAAAACCTATAACAATGTTAAACCAGTGCGGCAGAAGCTACGTCCGGTTAACCCTAAGAAATCGGTTGCCATCAAAGCAAAGGTCGAGAAATGTTTGAAAGTTGGATTCATCTATCATGTTCCTCTAACTTGATGGGTATCCAACCCCATTTCGGTTAATAAAAAACAAGGAACTATCTGGTTCTGTACTGACTTTAGGGATCTAAATTTGGCTTGTCCCAAAAAAAACTATCGCACACCCTTCATTGATCATATTATAGATGAATGTGTCGGGAATGAAATATTTTCCTTTATGGAAGGATTCTCTGATTACAAACAAATCCAGATAAAATAGGAAGACCAACATAAAACAACTTTCATATGCCCTTGGGGGACTTTTGCTTATCGTAAACTTCCATTTGGCCTTAAAAACATCAGGTCTACTTTTCAAAGAGCCATGTTATATGCATTTCATGACATTAAGAAAATCGTTGAGGTTTATCTCGATGACTTGGCAGCCAAATCTAAAAAAAAAGTTGAACATAGTGCACATTTACGAATCATCTTCGTTCGATGTCGCAAGTACAACATTAGGTTGAACCCACACAAATGCATGTTTTGTGTGGACTCTGGGAGATTACTTGGGTTCATAGTTTCAAAGAAAGGGATTATGGTGGATCCCATCAAGTTTGAGGCAATACTTCGGTTGCCTTCCCCGAAAACAATAACACAACTTCAAAGCCTTCAAGGGAAAGCTAATTACTTGAGAAGATTTGTCGAGGATTTTGCTGAAAAATCTAAAGGTTTCATGCGTATCTTAAAACAAGATGCACTATTCATATGGGATGACCAATCTCAACATTCATTTGATGAAATAAAGAAAGCTTTGGTCTCTGCACCGGTACTTAGTCCATCGAACTATAGTAGAGACTTTTTTCTATATTTGGCAGCATCTAGTTCCACCATAGGAATGGTATTAGAAAAAGAAGACGAATCCTCATAGGAGCATGTTATTTACTATCTTAGTAAGGGCCTTGCAGGTCTCGAAATGAGATATTCCCAGGTTGAGAAGTTGGCCTTGGTAGCAGTTCATGTTGTCCAACGACTTAGACATTATATACTTCCAAGAAAAATGACCATAGTGGCTGAAATGAACCCCATGAAACACATTTTGTCCTGCCATATCATTGGTGGCTAATATTCAAAACGGTCATTTTGCAAGAATTCAACCTTGAATTCAAAAATGCTAAAGCCAAGAAATCATTGGCATTTGCTGAACTAATGTCTGAGTTATCCTCTGAGAAGGAGGATACTATATCTGTTGAAACTTGGGAAGATGAACGTGTATTTTTTATCGCAACTTCTGATCCTTGGTATGGAACATTTATCACATATCTCCAAACCCAAAGGATTGATCCTCAGTTTTCTAGCATTAAACGACGTCACATTCGACACCAAGCACTAAGATACCTCATCATAGGGGATACTTTGTACCATCGAGGAGTAGACATGATCTTAAGACGTTGTTTAGTGCACAAGGAAGTTGAACAAGTTTTGAATGATTGCCATGCTGGGGCATGTGGTGGTCATCTTTTTGGGTTGGAAACTGCCCAAACAATCTTGTGTGCAGGATACTTTTGGCCTACAATATTCAAAGATTGCATCAATGCAATTAAAAAGTGTCACCCTTGCCAAATCTACACAAGAAAAATGCACGCACATCCTGCTTCATTACACCTTGTAGTAACCATGGGTCCATTTTCAAAATGGGCCATTGATTTTATGAGAATCAACCCACCTTCAGCTAATGGACACCACTACATCATCATAGCAGTGGAATACTTCACCAAGTGGGCTGAGGCGATGCCTACATTCAAGTACACGAGTTAAACTGCAGCATATTTCCTATTCAATCAGGTGATAGCAAGGTTTGGTGTACCCAAAGAGATCACTACTGATAATGGAAGTCATTTTAGGAATTCCTTTATGGATGAACTTACCAACCGGTTAGGATTGCGGCAGGACTTTTCCTCACCGTATTACCCTCAAGCCAATGGACAAGTCGAAGCCATCAACAAGTTTTTGAAAACTATGTTGCAGAGGACGATTGATAAGAACAAAAATAACTGGCACTTGATTTTGTTCACCTCTCTTTGGGATTACCGTACCACTGCTAAAACCGCAACCGGATTCACTCCTTTCCAATTGGTTTATGGAGAGGAAGTTGTGTTTCCAATTGAATGCGAAATCCCATCATTAAAAATAGCAGTCGAACTCCTACCTAACACTTTTGCAGAAGAAGAAAGGCTTCTCCATCTTCATTCTCTGGATGAAACTAGAAGAGAAGCTTCTCTAAATGTAGAAGCATGCAAGAAAAGGGTCAAAACATAATATGACAAATCAACTCGCCCCCGAGTCTTCTCTGAAGGAGACTTGCTTTTAGTTTATGACCAAACCCAAGACAAAATTGGAGAAGGGAAATTTGTACCAAAATGGTTTGGCCCACTTGTAGTCAAAACTGTGTTAAAGAGAGGAACTTATGAATTAATCAATTTTAATGGGGAACCCATGTCGGAGATCAGAAATGGTCTCTATCTAAAGAAATACTTCGTGTAGGAACTAATGCCTCGCAACTCTTGTTGTATTATGTTGTAATCTTTGTATAAACTTTTGTACATTAGTTATTTCGGGCACACACTTATCTTTATTGGAATTTTCACTTTGGCAGATGGCACAAGAAACCTTCACATATTTGGGATATGCGGATGGCGCCAACCGTAGTTTTCGGAACATTGCTTCCACCGCATGGGTGATTTTCACACCTAATGATGAAGTTTTTAGTTCAGGAGGTATTTTTCTTGGATCTGCAACCAACAATGTTGCAAAATATACGTAGTCATTGAGATTCTTGTCGAGGCTATCACCCTTAGCAACGGACGTATAATAGTTAAACTAGACTCGGAATTAGTTGTATCTTAGTTAAACGGTCAGTATCAGGTTTGAAATCCTACACTGTTTAGAAAGTTTCTACGAGTACGTCTTTTAGAACGTCAATTGGAGTTCATTGAATATATTCATGTTCCTAGAAGTCTGAATAGTTTGGTTGATTCCTTAGCCAACTACGTACTTGATTGGCATCTAAGTCATTAACATCACACCAAAAAGAAAGCATGTACATTACTCATGGAAATTTAATTGAACACATCATTTAAGGACATAAGTAAAAGCCAAAATAAACTAGCTTACATCATAAAGTGTGTAGCTTTGCACACACCAAAAAGAATAGGGTAAATACTTTTCTCTTTTTGTTTCTTTTCTTCAAGATAAAAACCCAAAACATTTCATAAAAACAATGAAAATATTTGGAAAATTCAAAAACATGTGAAACTATTCCAAAATTTCCTAGTCTGGCATCAAAAATCACCCACAACTGGCAGATCACTGAAGAAAGCTTCACAGCTTCTAGAAATTCATGTTGAATGGAGATGTTTCCTCTCATCCATCGGCTGCACCTACAATGCATATGGTAAAAAATTAGTATTTTTAGTTACCTTTTATTCATACATGTACAAACCGTATCCTTTTGAATGATAGAAAGATGAATCATTCCTCAATTTTAGCTATCTTTTAGATATTAAATGCACATTTGAGCCGGTTTCTGACTAAACAGTTGGGTAGTGAAATGGTTTTGATTACAGGACTTGGAGGCTATGACAGTTAGAACTATTTGATTCAGGTAGTTGGAGATAGACCATGATTCATGATGATTTATGATTTTGGCATTTTTCACAAGACTCAACATGAAGTAAACCTCAATGACCCATTCCTACTTGGCCATTATACCCAATTGGATAAACTCAGTCACATGGTATTATTTCACCATCCGTCAACACATAATCCTACTTCAAATAGCCTACCCATGGAGGGAACATCTGTAAAAGTGTGCACAACTAGCTCAACCCTTGTTTTCAATATGGATCTTTTCCTTGGCATGACCCGTGCCCTTGAAAAATAGGCCTACGCCCATGCAACATTCGTTCTCTCCCATGTATTATAGTATTCTTTATTCTTTTTCAAACTGATAAAATGAAAAGGCATAAAAATTAAAAAACACAAAAATCCAAAAAGGGAGAGACTTGAATCACTTCATATTATAGTATTGAAGAAAATGGCAACAGTCAGTCCTTGTCACCCTTGAACACGACACATAATTTGGTATCCGCTGTCAATACACCATCTGCATTTGCCTTAGGAAACTGTACCAGTATTTTGAACAAATCTCCACGTATGGGTTATACTTCCCATTACCAATGGAGCTTTCGTTAATGCATCTGGCATTGGTTGATTTCATTAAGGGCGGTTACTCAAATTCCTATGTTGCCAAGTGTCCATTCTGTGTCATTTTATGTGTTCAAGGGAAGTTCAAACAGAGTCGTAAATTCCTCAAATATTCCTAACCAATCATGTCGGCCTTCCTTGTGTCAGTATACAGTATTGGATCTCACAGTTCTACCAAATTATATCAGACTATTGATCTTTGTTTTGTATCGGTTGATGTGGGATGCATTAATGCCCTCCTTCCGATGGATCTATTCCTATCGACACCAAATCACCATCCTGGACATGGATCTAGAAACCTAGGAGTACCTTGGATCTTACAGTCATTAGTGGCAGGTTTCCTCGCAAATGACAGTGGGTATACATCAATGACCCCTGATTGTTTGATTCTACAAGTGTTCGACTTCAGAACATCTATTCAAACTTTCTAGTTTGTACTTAGTACCTTAGAGTCCATCATCATTATCGGTGGGTCTCTTCGCATTTGTTAATGGTATACATCAATGACTGGTACTCAGATGGTGTTTTATTATGCTCGACATCAGTTTATTTATTCGAATGATGTAAACTCGTACTATTGTCATTTTGTATTGAAGACCTTGGGAAAAACATTTGTATCACTCATCGATGCACTTCCCGAGTTGCACAAGATTAGACTACCGTGTCATAAGTTCAATGAAGACCTTGTTCTTGCACTCATCAAAGTGCATGTTTACATTTCTAAAAATTTTACTTTTGGCATGGATCCACTGTGTATTGTTCGTGACCATGCTTGTTTACTGCTGAGCATGGGTATGCTTGCCTCAAGAAGATATTATATATTTGAGAAATTGCTATGTTTGACTTGCAGATGTTATCCTAAATCCTGCACCTATGAGCTTATCCTTTCATCATCCTTGCTTTGATCAATAAAGAGTATCAGTATAAAAATAATGTATTTTAGCCCTTAGCTCTGCTTCGGACCTCACACATTAGGGGGCATCTATTAACATTCAAATTAACACCCTTAACAAAGTGAGGAGAAGAAGCATATTTTACTATGCACCCGCAACATAAAGACAAAAGACAAGTACACAAGAGAACAAGTCCTCTCTTATCTAATCACTACATCCACAATCAAAAAGATTGAGTGAAGATAGAGGTAGCTTAAGAAGGTAAGGTTTAGTGATTGAACTACTCATTAAAGGCTCAAATCTAAGCTCCACCAGTCAAATAGTGAGAAGAAATGCACAAAAGTGCATTAATTGTACTTAAATATGCTAAAGTTGTGACAAAAGCCTAAAAATACTATGGAAAGTGGGTTTTTGAGAGAAAATAATCAAAAATCATGAAAAGAGATTAAACCACGTTGAAAAGAGAAACTTGAAAGCCCATTTCCCAATGCTATAAAACATAGGCATTTGGGGCATAGTAAGGGGGGCAAAGGAAGAGAAAAGGCATGCTGGAGAGATTCTGAAGATTGGAAAGCTCAACTTCATCAAAAGCAAGGGTGGAGAAAGGATAGCTCATGGAAAAGGAAGAAGGATGCACATCAAGCTCCATGGTAGATATGTACTTTCTTCTCTAGCTTAATATGAAATTATTCAAGCTTCCTTCCATTTGGTTTGCATTCATGGTGGTTTTATATCTTGAGAAATGCTTGATAATTGATTAAAGATCTTAGGAAATTTGTGTTAATTGTTTCATATCTGACATTGGAACTCACCATTTCATAGTAATATAGCTTGTTTAATGTATATCTAACCGTACCTTTAAAGCTATTATCAGTCATTGTCCTAAGGAAGTTTTCATTCGAATTTGCAGCAAATCTCCATCAACAATTTCATTTGTTTTGAAGGTTAATCTCCATCTTCAATTCAAATTCAGCAGTATCAATGGATCTAAAACTGAACTCCTTCAATTATTTCTAATGGAAATACAAGATAGACATCTTCATGAAGTCCAAAATCCTTTCTAGAGTATTGAATGGCACTGCAATCAAACCCACTGGTGTAGCTGAGAAATATATGTACTTGGATAAACTTGATGAAGCAGTAGGACTGATGCTCCTCAGCATTTCCAAAGACCTCCATTTACATTTCATAGATATGACAACTCCTAAAGAATTTTGGGACAAACTCGAAACTCTTCTTGGACAGAAAGATGACTTGAAAGGTCACAAGTTGGAAAATGAGCTCATCTCATTGAACCCTTGCGGTTTCGACTCCATCATTGAGTTTATAAACAAGTTCAAAATTTTGATTTCATATTTGAAGAGATATGAGATAGAGAAAGAAGAGAAGCAACTCATCCTTTCCATACTATCAAAACTAGGCCATGATTACTCAGTATTTTTCTCTACCTTCCAGTCAACGAAGTTGTTCATCCCAAAATGGAATTTTCCCACACTTGAAGACTTCATCCAGTCACTCACACTTGAGGAGGAGAAGTTAGTTCATATGGGAATGATAAAACCCAAGTTGGATACAACACTTGCTACTACTGAAATGAAGAGAACGAATGGAAAGGTCAAGAAAGAAAAAAATTGACAGAAATTCGAATGAGCAGAAGCGGAAGGAGGCTCCAAACTAGTCAGAAGGAGTTTCGAATTCCAAGAAAGACAAGCAAACTCATAAGGGGAAATCCAAATGTACCTATTGCAATAGAGGATTTCATCCTGATATTTCATGTATGAAGAAGAACATAGGTCTCATGGCTTCACTTCTTGAAAAGAATAGCCTTCCAGTACCTACATGTACTAGGAAGAAATAAGGTGAGCCATCAAGATCTGACGACAAAGAGAGATGCCATGCTCTCATGGCAGGTGCATCAACACAATCATCCTTCATCATAGATTCAGGAGCATCAAGACACATGTCTTCCTCCAAATATCTCTTTACTGGTTTCAAATATACTGTTGGACCTTCCATCATGTTGGGGAATTATTCTGAAGTCTCCTATGAGGGGATTGGTGATCCACATCGCATTTGGAATTATTGTCGGATTCTAACTTCGACAAGTCATTGATGTCGACACAACTTCAACAAGTTTCGACTTCGACATGACTTCGACAACTTCGCGATTTCGACATGTTTTGCAACCTCACAGTTTCGCGACATCGACATGCAGTGTCGATCTGCAACTTGTGACTGTCGAGCTTCAATAGACTGTCTCTATGTCTTCCAATCGACTGTAATAGTTGAATTGTCGAACCATTCTAACTTCTCTTATAACTGAACGTAATGGGAAAGCACCCAAGCGTCTCATCACTCTCTATATAAGCATGTAAACTATTGTAATATAGAGCATAGAATCAATCGATGATATCATACCCAGTAATAGAAGATCAGTTCGCATTCCTTCATATTGTTTGTGTATATTTTCGTTTTGTATGTGTAGTGTATTCCTACTTTGCACATTATGTTTCTTATGATTCCTCCATAAAGAGCCTACTTATTTAGTCGAATTGTTTTCCCCCTTGTGCTTCCTGGCCACGTGTGGTCATTGGTATTAGAGCACTGTTGAAGCCTCGGTTATGTAGGTGCTGGATTGTTATCCAAGGCTAGCAACAGAGGGTGACAACCCAATCTGAAAGGCTTCAAACAAATCTGTGCAAGAGCAGTTCTATCCCCAGACTGTTTGGTATAGTTGAATCCCACGGATATAAGACCTCTGTTGGCACTTATGTGATTTGATCCTAAAGGATTTGTCTTCTTGTGAGGGAAAATAGAAAGTGTTCTATCTCTAGAAGTGAGTAATGTTTGCTTTAAAGGAAATCTAAAGCTAAGTTAGATCTAAATTAAAGGAATGTGTTTTGGGTGTGGAGGATAATCTGATCTGGAAATTAATAAGTGTTTTATCCAATTGACAGACATGTGAAATGGATATTTACTTATTAGCTTGAGACACAGTCAGAAAATGAAAATTGTATGATTGCAACTTAAGTGTTGAAGCACATGTACGATTATCCTGTTATAGCATGCTAATTGAAAAATTAACATTAATTTAAGAGTATATGTTCATCATTTGCAGAAATAGATAAATGTTTTAAATAAATAAATTCATTTAAGACATGAGACACACGGATCATTATCCAAGACAAATCTAAATTGAAGATCAATGTATTAATTATGATTGCAAAAATGAAACAGTGTTGATTTAATAATTAAGGTGAAAAAATCTGAAATCATCAAAGAAATTTGACAACATAAACAAAGAAGATGACAAGAGAAACTAACTTTGATTCATCAGGTTTGCAAAAAATTGCAATATCTCATGTGAAACAGTGTTTCTCAAATCCTTCTCTAGTGAATTCTACCCCCCTACCCTATGAGATCTCTACCCCTTTAATAATAATTACAATAATGATACAAAGGGTTGACTTCCCATAGAATATGGATTACAAAATCAATCTAATCTAAGAATGGCCAAGGGCACCTTGCCACTTGTCCCAAACTTGTAACAACTCATCCACATCGGGATAACTAGCCAACTCGAGTCCTAACTGGGCATCAAACGTGAAATATTCAATCTCATTCTTGCTTAATTTGTGCCAAGTACACAGAAAGATGTGGATCTTGGCCTCCAGACTGACAGGTTGCTTGATGAATTTGTCAACTTCCAAAATCTGTATGTGTTCGAGCTGCTGAATCTATTCTTTGACATGTGCACACCTACTATCCACCTGCTCAATCATCAGCTTTGGTGGACAAGACTTCTCAATAAGGTCCAGAGTGGAAAATTGTAGCATGACTAGGATGTTGTTTGCAGCATACCATCTTCTTCCACAAAGTGCTTGTGCATTGTTAATCGTTTCTTCAACTATCTCACAAGCACTTTTCCAGGCAGCCAAAGATGTTCTTATTCTCTTGAACTTGAAGCTTTTCAAAACTAGGATGTCCTCAATCTTATCTTTGATATACCTTTGCCAATCAGAGATATATTCAATGGCCTTGGAATCTTGCTGCCTTCTATCAATTTGCTGCTCAAGAATAACATAGAGTTTCTCAAAATCATTATGTGTTTCCTGAATATCATTTAGGGAACTAAATAAATCAGCCAAAAGCTTGTGATCTTTTTCATTTACTTTAATGGCCAAATATTTTGAACTCTTACTCAGAAAACCTAGAGAAAACAGAGGTGGTTGCATTGGCAATTGCATCTTTGAGATGTTGTTCCAGCACTGCTATCCTCTCAAGATTTCCAGTATTTTGGACTTGTACATCCAGTAGTTTATCTTGGAGAGAAGTATTATGTTCTTCCAGGTCATTGAGATGACTTTCATACTCATTTCTCAATTCATGAATGTGAGATTCATGTTCTTCATTAATTTTGACCAGTTGCTCCTTAAGCCTCTTCAATTCTTCTTTCTTGATGTCTATCTCCTTATTCAGTGAAGTCACTGAAAAAAATTTGGCTCTAGAAAATGCTCCCATTGCTGCAACAGTGTCCAAAGCCTCATGTTGGATGTCAGCAGACTGTTTTTCCCATATTATTTGATTAGGGACACGTGCTTGCAACATAGTTTATTCCCTGCTTCTTTTATTTCCCATTTTTACCACTGCTTTAGATGACCTATTATAAAATTATTCCCCAAGGGAAACCACAACATCATCTCCAGAATTAGTCACCAACTCAGTTGAAGATGTGGTAACATTACAAGTTGTAACTAATGGAGCTATTTGGGTAACAGTGGAATTAGGGATAGACATGGTGATTTGGGAGGTCAATGGAGAAGAAGGGCTGATTGCATAAACTACTGGCATAGAAGTTGGAGTAGTCGAAGTGACAACCTCAGGAAGGGAAGTAGGAGCAATGGTAAGCGATGGATGCAGAGGAACAGTTGGAAATTGTATCTCAGTAACTATTGGTGGTAAGGTGACAGGTAGAATTGGCAAGATTGGATGTGAAGTAGTAATGGAGGTCAATGCAGCAAATAATTCAGATATGGTGGATGGTGGTAGTGTAACCTCAATAGATGAGGTGGAAGGAAACTTAACAAAAGAGAGTGCGGATGAAGGAGTTGATGTAATAGAAGTATTAATAACTTCAGGAAAATTAACCTCAAAAGTGGTATCATCCATCACAATACTATCAAGCAAGTCAACAATAGTCTGGGAGACTCCAGTGACTTCTTCTACAATAGGAATAGGAGGAATTCTTTCATCTTCTGCATCACTGTCCTCAATGTTCAATGTAGGTATTTAAGATGCAAGGGCTTGAATTTTCTGTCTTTTGGCTGGGGTGCTTGCAGCAATCACCTAAGTATCAAGCATTGTCGTCATGTGTGTCAGTTCCTTCTTCAGCTCATCAACTGATTTAATCAAAATATTATTCACCCGTTGAACATCTTCCACAAGGCCTTTGCCTTTGTCTCCATATGGATAAGTCAACATCAAAGGAGTGCTTGCCTTTTTTGCATCTTTCTCTGCTATGTCCCTTTTGGCCTGTTCCTGGATTTGTAGTTCCATTTTCCTGTAACTCAAAACCTTAGTCTTGAGCTCCTATTGATATTGAAGAATGAAACTTTGTTCTTCTTTGGTTTTAGCCCTGATTAGGACCTCGGAAAACAAATTAACTCCCTGGTAAATGGAATCATCAGGGGCAGTCTCATGAGCATAGGTGGTCTTCATGTGTTCCTGGGAAAAGTGGGCAGCCAGGAATGCCTTGGGATTGTGCATCCTTTTGGGAGTTGTTCCCAGCTTCAGTGAAGCAATTTGATTCCCCAAAACTGCAGCATGTGTTGAGTTCTAGATGACCAGAGGTCCAAAGTTCAATGGAAATTTGGGCCATCCATTCCTTTTAGGTCCAATTAACTTGAGGAAAACTCCATCTATAACAGTTTGGTAAGCAATTTCTTCAACCAGTAATCTATCAGGGACTATCCTGGGCATCATATGAACTGTATTACTTCCCCAAACCCTGACATAGTAGAAGGATTTTCCTACATACCAGTCACCAATGGTGGGGATGAGTGTTCTAGCATGAACAGACAAGGTTGGTGCATCTTATTTGAATATCTTGTGATGAATTGTTCCCAAGAAGTGGTCATAGATTTCATACAGTAAAGGCACATAGTTGTTTTCCCATAATGCTGAACAATATATGTGAACCAGAGGAGCTGAAAGGATCCAATTCCATCCCATGGAAGGAAACTGGAGTGTTGAACAGAACACATCAATAACATAAGCCGAATAGAAGAAAGGAGGTTTCTTTGAAGCCGGTGTCTTCTAGTAGCGTTCTATTGTTGATTTTAACTCGGCTGACAGAATCGAAGCCCAATTAAATGATTCGCCTATTGTAAGTTCATGATGGGCCACAGGTGCCCATTCAGATCTGAACACAGAAAAATTTGGTAGGTCGTATAGCCTGCACAACATGGCAGCTAAGAAAGAATGGGGTTCCTTAAACCATGAAATGGGGTAAGATTTATCGGCTTTAGGTTCATCCATGACTTTATCATCTCATAAGAATTAAATCGGGTTTTCACTTAATCAAGGAAGGCCACATTGAGCAATTGGGTTGCAGGCCTAAGGGCATATGCTCTAGTAAAAACTTCAGGACGGAAAGAAGCCACTTGGGACCTTGCACTATCATTGAATGAATAGTCTTTTGGGTCTGCGTGATCAATTATCCATTTCACGGCACCTTTGTATGGGAGAAGGGTTGGTCTAGCCGCTATAGCATGTAATTGGGAATATCTGATTTTCTCATAAATGGACTGGTTTTCCTGGATTTTTGATAGTTCATCGTTGTCAAAGATTGCATAAACCCACGACCAATACAACTGATAGGTTTCAGACACCCTATCACTGGTATCGGCTAGAATGCCAAAGTTTGGGTCTTTGTTTATCGGGTCTTTCTGAGCTGTTTTGGAACGGGTAACTCTCGACATGGTGGAAAACTGGAAATTTCTGATTAATAAAAATAAATCAATCAATAAAACAGTTTGAAAACGAAGAAAATCCAAAAGCAACCAATAAGAATCGACAGAAAACCGACTTGTGCTAACGCAAATGGCAGGAAAACAACCTTGGTAAAAACTGGCAATAAAATCTTTGTCGTAGGTGAAAATCTCGAAAATGAAAATTGGTAAAAGAAAATAAATAAAATCGGCATATTTAACAAATTCCGAGGGAAAAATCTGGATCGTAGGATTAAGACAAATCAACGGCAGAGATCTAAAATGCGGGAGAAGAGTTGTGGAAGTTATTCTTTGCAAACCTGTACATACTTTCCGCAATCCGCAATGCGGGTTGCGGGATGGAAACACAACTATTAAAATAAATGCCGAAATTTCTCGCAATCCGCAATTGTGGGTTGTGGGTACACAAATAACAAAACTAAAAACAGTGTTCTTTCCGCATTCTGCAATCCGCAATTGCGGGTTGCAGGTTGCAGAAACGCTAAGCGCAGATTTATTTTCAAACACTTTCCGCAATCCGCAATCGCAGGTTGTGGGTTGTGGGTTGTGGAAACACAAAGTGCGAACTTATTTTTGGAACTCTTTCCGCAATCCGCAATTGCGGGTTGCAGGTTGTAGAAAAGAATAACCCAATTTATTCAAAACTCAATTCCGCAATCCGCATTGTGGGTTGCGGAAGGAATAAATTTCAAATCTGAATAATCAAGCTTCTGCAATCCGCATTGCAGATTGCAGGTTGCGGAAAGGACAAATTTTGAAAAAAATTCATGCTTTCCGCAACTCACAAAAACACACAAAAATCCATAGATTTTTAAGGGAAAAAGACAAATATTAACTATATTGATTCATGACAAAGGAATAAAATAAATGATCAACATCATGAAACCCCAAAAATGAATAAGGAATTTAAACATTACCTTAGCAAATAAAAGATGGGGCTCCCATGTTTAATAAAAACCATGGGATCTGTTGTACCTACAACAAATGGCAACTAGTTGGGCAAAGCAGTTATCTCTGTAAAATTAATCCTTAGTTATGAGAGAGGTATGTCAGCATGAAAGATGTTTCAGCCTGTAAATTACAAAATGTTTTCATCAAAAATACAACCAAACAGCAGAGTTAGATCATATGATTGATATGTTCCCATCCAAAACCAATTAATGATGATGTCTATTTGTAAAGGCAGCCTAGAAGTAAAGAAGTAACTCTCAACCATTATGCAAACATAAGAAGGCAGTTTATGATAAACCTTAGAACAAAATTACAGCCATTCCAGATCACCAAGTCACGAGTCACCTTGATTTATTAAGCATTTGTTATGTACAGAGGCATTAATTAAAATATATATACACTTCTTTTCTTTTTCTTTTTTCCTCTTTAAAAAAAAAATGAAAATGTGCAATTAAGACTTTGTTGAAACAAGGCCATTGCCCTAACTTGGTAATCAGATTTTGGAAATGCCATTCACAAACCTCATCTGGAAACTGAACAAGCTAGCCCCGTAAGGAGACTCCTTGTATTTTATCTTTTGACACTAAAAGCAACTATCATGGCTTGGTAACCATATGGTGATAATTTCAGTCCAACATAAAGTTCATGATCATGGCAGGGATGGCTTGTGATAAGACCCTCTTGTCCTTGAATGCAACAAGTTGTCTTATGAAAAAGAAACAATTTTTTTTGGAGTGTAAATTACAAGACACTACCATGGCTTGGTGACCACATTGTAGTAGTGTTACTGATGTTTTTGGATCATGAATGGACCGACCTGTAATAGGATCTTCCACCTTCCAGCAGTAGCTGAAAATCACCTCCCTAGCTTGGTGACCAGATGTGGAGATGTCATTCCACTGAACATTTATGAACGTAATGGGATGGCTTGTGATAAGACCCCCCATCTTGCAATTCACAGTTATTAGAATGCATTTTAATTTTCAAGGTGATCAAAGTGGGATCCATAACAGCTGAAAGTTGATCAGGCTATGAGAGTTTGCTGCCATTCAGTAATGAAACATAGGGTAAGAAAACCTAATCACTTCTAAAACTTCAATTAACAAAATGAAACACCTATAAAGATAGTGATCCAAGTGGGAAAGTATCAATTTAAATCTCTGCAAAAGAATGGCTATTAAATTTCAAGAACGACATCTTCAGATATGGGCTAAGTAAAGTAAAATTGATTAGGCCTTTTAGATCCTCTCAGTTTTTTATTGTCTCAAACAACTTCTCGTGCTCTGCATGAGGTAGTAAGTAGTGTACCTTGTTTTATGTCTTCGTTGACATTGTTTGTACCAATGATTAAGTGCGTAAAGTGATACACCCGTGATCCTAGTCTATAATCCGTGTATGTGTAGCCATTGCTCTTTGGTCCCTTTCCATCTACTGTAAGATATTCCCCCTGAACAACCATTGATCCAGTCGGAAAGGTAATGCCTTCACTATCGGTTAATGATGCGAGGAGGGTTTGCTTCCCCTGGATGCATCGTGCCAACCAATAATTTGTCCCAATTGCACTGTCTATCGGGGCGACAAATGCGTAGATGTGTCCTGCAAAAATGCATTTTACGGTATTTGAGTATGGAGTAGTGGGAGCGGGGCAGGTTGTGAGCACCCTATAAATATGTAATGGGTTGGGATTTTGGGGGTTGGTTAGTATTTTGGAAGTCTTTAGGTTCATCTTTTTCAATATTTTCGTTATCCCTTTTGGCTCTGTATGTCAAAGATATTGTATACTGTGAGAAGAGAGTGGCATGATTTGCAGGTTGTGTGCGTAGATCTATTGTAAAGGGAAGGAAGAAATATGTAAGTCATTGATGCAAACATGAAGTGCTTATTTTACTATGACTCATGAATAAATAAAGCACTATCGTGGTTTTCTCCCGTTTTGGTTTCCACGTTATATCAAGTGTTCAATGTGTGTGAATGATGTTATGATGTGCTATGTATTTTTTTACATTTGGAATATTGATGATTAAATGTTAATTGATGTGGAAGTATGAATAATATGGCTACTTCTTAGTTAATGAATATATGTCGCATCTAGTTAAGTGATATGTTTGGTAGATTCCTATCGCACCTCTTCACTACTGGAGAAATCCGGTTCCTACGGTTCATATAGATACCTCGGGTGAGACGTCACCTGCTTCGCAGGTGATGCCGAAAGGGATGATGTATTGGGGTTTGTTGGTGATTAGTTGAGTGAACCCTAGTTAAAGTAGATCTATGCCAACAAATGGTTCTGTTGACGGGACCGGGATCTGTGCTGAAGGGGGATGTGGCATCCTACGAATCCCAAAATTTAGGATTGGGTCGATGGGAAGCTAAGAGAGTTTGTTTAAATATAGAACAAAGATCCACACATTGATGCAGAAACATAGTTAGGTAAGTATGTTTTCTCAGACATCCATGAAGTGTTCTTTGGATAATTCCCTGTTATATTGACTGAATGGTTGGCAAGGTTAACCCTACAAAAGAGGTTCTTTCAATGGGGTGAACCTACGGTTTGGACACTTGAGCTAGTCCAGACCCTTAAAGGTGTTAATAATAAGATGTCCCACAGTGTTTATTATTGGTTGAATAGTATACTAGAGTGTTATATTAAGGAGTTCGTTGTAGACACCATAAATGATATGAAATTTGAGGATATTTTTAACCATTAATTTGCATGTGAAGAACTTGAATGCTTAACTTCTTTTAAATACTTTTAGTGGAAAATTTAAAGAGCATAAATAAAACACAAAAACACATAAAAGAGATGCAAACCACAAATTCAGAAGACAAGAGATGATAACAGAGTTCACCGCTCCCGGGATACGTCTTAGGGCCACTTTGAATGGGGAGGCCGATCTTATTAAGTATTCAAAAGCTTGCTTACATGAATTCTGGAAACACTTTTGAGTTTTGACTGTCAAATGCATAAACAGACTACACTATTGAATTCCTCCCTAAATTTTGAGAAGAAAGAGTATAATCTCATATACCTTTTCCTAAGGCCTCCTCCAGCACACAAACTGATACTAACTCTACCTGCGATGTTTGCAATCATTCTATCTCCCACCTCGGGAACTGGGAAAGCAACAAAATCATGTATAAAGTTGAACCTAGACTTCCAATAGCTCATTGGGGATGAGTCTCGTGGTTTAAATAGAACAAAAAGGCTACCAGAAGGTCGCAGGTGAAGCGCCTTCGTAGCTATGAAATCTGCAACAAAAATTTAAATTATATCTTCCAATACCCATCAAGTGACATGGTAGTAACTCATTGGTAGAGGACTATATCAGCAACGCTGTGGTTACAGGTTCAAACCCCATGGATTTTATTTTGGTGGACAACACGTTGTAGTTTGGAGATCTTGTTTTTTTTGTTACAATAGATAATATATGGTTAAAACATAGGATATGGGGTCTAGGGATAAGCCCTCAGCCCTGTCCTTTCCCAATTATGCAATCTATTCAACTTTAAATAGAATATCATTCCATAGCTTATCAAGGAACATCAGCAAAACTATTGGATAGACGGATTATATGCATACTTTGGTGGAGAGTAGGTCGGGGGTTTGATTCCCGTGGACGCCAATATTTTTGGTAAATAAGGCTACGTAGATGCCAACCAGGTTTCCATGTGGCAGGCCCTGGTTGGTCCATGCATACTCCGCTTGTACAAAGATCCTGCCACTTGTCACTTGTTAATAGGTCCACACTGTCTGCTAATTAAGCTACCATATCATCTATCTTACCACATGTATCCTCATGGTTCTTCCACATGGAACCTACATGCTGACTGTGCATGCCAATGTGGCACCATGTGGGTGTGCCACGTGGCCCCCCTTTTTTCCATTTTTTCTTTTTCATGGAAAACTTCATAACTCAATATCTTTCTCATCCGAAGGTTGTTTGCGATGAAATGAACATAACCAGAAATATCTCATCGAGATCTATGCAGCTATAGGATTTTGTTCGCAACTTGAATAGTTTAATTTTGATCGATCTCACATATCCTCCTAGATCAAACCTCCCCACATAGGATATTTTGGTCCACCAAAAGTATGGAATCATTCAGAAAACAGGTGAGGGTACAGCTCCCTCACTCTTTCGGTCTCTAGCAATCATTCCTTGCTTGGATTTATTCCTTTAATCCCCACACAAATATATTCTACATCGCATCTTCGTGAAGACCTGACCTATTTATCAACTATGACATCTTCCTGTAGTTCATTGAGGTACTCATGAGCAAACTCATCAACAAAAAGTTACGTGAACCTATACATCTTGGTCCATAATCATAGGAGGCTCATACAAAGTTTTTCCACATTGACAATGTAATACATTTGCATATAAGGAGGCAAATATAACCAGAAATCATTGTTACCAACTTATCCAAAATTGTGAAAGGTCCATACCTGATTAGTTTCATCTTTCTACCTTCACCTTGGAGTCAGTCTTTGTTGATATGAAGCCAAACTCAATCATCAACTTGAAAGTGATGATCCACTCGATGCTTGTCATGTATTTATTTGTACTTGTCCTGACTTGCTTCCAACTGTTCTTGCACGGCTTGATGAATCAACTGAATCTGTTGAATAAAATTCAAATCTTTATCCGCGTCAACTTGGCCATGTTCCACTGAATATTTCCCATAAACAAATTCTAAGGGATACTTTGGAAAATACCCAAAGCATGTCTCAAATGGAGACCTTTGTGTTGAAGAGTGTATGGCTCTATTGTAGACATGCTGAACATAATGCAACTGCTCATCCCAAAGCTTAGGATGCTTATCATAATACCCTCGAAGAAGATGTACCACGGTATGGTTGACCACTCCAGTTTGTCCGTCAGTTTGTGGATGGAATGTTGTCCTTTTATTTAACTTTGTGTCCATAAGTTTCCACAAAGATGACCAAAATTTCCCCAGAAAGTGGGAATCTCGACCAGATACAATAGAAGTGGGTAACCCAAAATGAACCCATACATATTGGAAGAACAAATGAGCAATCATTTCAATTGTGACATGCTTCTTACAAGGCATTAAAATGCACATTTTACTGAACCTATCCACAACAAACCTTTATAGCATAATTAAATCTATCTACCTCCTCCTCACCCCATGAATCAAATGATGACTAGACCCTCCTTACCAACATATCCTACTATGAATCCAAACAATAAAGTAGACCATCCAAACCAACCTACATGTGACAATGAAGTCACCAAATACCCAACCTACACACTCTCTGCAATAGAATGACAACTGATCGATCTTCACTTGGGAAAAACCATGGCTACGCAACCTTTGTTGGAACAAATTGAGGAAGAGAAATATTCCTCATAGGAAATCAATAAGGAGCAGGAAACACCTTGGGAATCAGATCAACATAAGCCCCTAGTCGTACCCCCATTTATGGAAAGACTCAACCAAGTGATGAAACCATCCCAACTAGCCTTCGATATTACCGAAGAGCTGAGACATGTCTGCATCAAAATCATTTTATTATAGTCCTTAAAAGATGTATCGATCTATGGAAAAACCATCAAGGATCTATTCCTGAGGAAACCATAGAGAAAGAAACAAGATCCCCCAACCATCCACGTGATAGGGAAATTGGTCGATCTGATGTCAGGAAGAATAACCAATCCTAAATATCATGATCCAAGTAGCCCCATAGTATATATTGGTATAACACCTATTCAGAAAACACTAGTGGACTCATGAGAAATAATAAAATTCATGACAAAGGAGGTCATGGAGACCCTAAAACTGGAAAGTATGTTGCGCCAAAATCCACAGTTCTCCAAATAGATCAACTATAAAACCAGAAGGGTTGTTGGAAGACATAATAGTCACAATTGATTTATGGGAATACCCCATTGACTCGATTGGTGGTAACAACTAATGCCTACTTTGAATGTCGGTCCAAGAACATGACCATCAGCCAAGGTAGATCTATAAAAAAACTAACACTTTATTCGCCAAAAAAATATGCAATGAATCTAACCGACCCTTTAAGGACTCCCTGGGAGGATGGTAGCGATTTTTATGATGATCCCATTAAACCTGTTCTCACCATCGAACAATATCTTACTTTGAAGGTGCCATCGAAGAATAGAATAATCCCAAAATTTGTGCAGAATAGGTACCCCTCCATTGTCCAGATTAGAAAAATTGATGAGTCTTCGATGGAGGTAGACAATATGAAAATCAACCATCCTTCCATTGTCCAAATTACAGAGCTTGACGACTCTCCGATAGAGGAGGGTAGTTCTACGAGAGTGAAAGAGACATCCATTGTGTCCTATTCAAGTATGACCAACCAAGCCCCTCTTAGGTACCTAGAAGACTATTATGTGGCTGAAACAGATGATCCTAAATCCATAGCAATCGAATCCCTACCTGGAATATCCCTTAATATCAATATGCAGTTGCAACTAAACCAACAATCAAAACTAATAAAACTAATGATAGAGAATGTTGCAGCCTTCTCCTAGGATTACAAAGATATGGCCAGGATCACTCCAATGACCTATGTGCATCGCATTTACATATAGGATGGATTACACCCAATCATTCAACCCCAAAGAAGGATGAAACTCGCACTTAGGGATATTATCAAGACTAAGCTGCAAAAATTGTTAAAAACAAGATTAATTTACTCTATATCCGATAATGAGTGGATACTCTATATCCGATAGTGAGTGGGTCTCACCCTTATTCATCGTTCCAAAAAAGGGGGGAGAAATGGTGTACCTGTGTAGACTACCGGGAATTAAACAAAACTACAAGGAAATACCATATTCCACACCCTTTCATAGACTAGGTTGTAGATTCCCAAGATGGCTTCCCTTTGGGTTATGCAATGCACATGAAACCTTCCAACGAGCTATACTCAACATTTTTTCAGGCTTATTCCAGATACTATCGAATTTTTTATGGATGGTTTCACAACTTTGCTCCTGTCTTATGTGGGCCCAACTGGGAATTTCCATTTCACATACATGCCGATGCATCTTCTAGATGCATTGGGGTAGTATTAGGCCAAAAGGAGAACACGCTCATGTATGCAATATACTACATCAATAAAAATCTTGAAAATGCAAAATTAAATTAGTACACTATCACATAAAAGGAATTCTTAGTAGTAGTATATGCCTTGAATAAATTGCACCATTATGTAATCGACTATGAATTTTTCAAGATCACACAGACCACTCTACTATTAAATATATCACAAACAAACCAACTCTAAATGGTAGGATCACTAGATGGTTATTATTGATTCAAGAATTCAATGTGACTATACTTGATAAGCCTGGTCGAGAGAATGTGGTTGTAGATTTATTATCTAGACTAACATGAAACGTTGAGGATGAACCTATGGATGACTCTTTTCCCAATGAACACCTTTTTGCGGTATCTATAGCCACTCCATGGTATGCAGATATTGCCAACTACTTGGCAGTAGAGGAGTTACCACAACATCTTACACATATAGAAAGTGTGCACTCATAAGAAAAATTGTGCCCTTCTCTTGGACCAATGGATACTTATTCAAGCTAGGACCTAATCAAATTCTTCGATTCCGCGTCTGTGAAGATGCGACATATGAAATACTGAAATCATGCCACAATGAACCTTGTGGGGGCCATTTCGTTGTAGATAGAACAGCCAGGAAAATATTCTCTATTGCATATTACTGGCCCAATCTCCACAAAGACACCAAGGAATATGTTTTTTGTTGTGATGATTGCAAGCGCATGGACTAGCCTACCAAATCAGAATAAATTCTACTACAGCCGCTGGTCTCTATGGAACCTTTCGAAAAGTGGGGAATCAACTTTTTTAGTCCAATTATCCTGGCTTCTAAGTACTTCAAATACATAGTTTTATGCACGGACTACCCTACTAAGTGGGTTGAATTCCAACCTTTAAAAAATATCCAGGAAAAGAGGGTAGCATAATTTCTCTACGACAATATTTTCACTAGGCATGGAGTCCAAGAGAAATCACATTAGGCCAAGGGGCACAATGCATTTCCAATTTAGTTGTGTATCTAATGAACATCTATAGAATCAAGCATAAAAAGACTTGGACACAATACCATCCGCAGGACAACGAGAAAGTGGAAGTCACCAAAAGAGAAATTGAGAGGATTTTATCCAAAACTGTTAGGTTGATTTTATAAAGCAGAAGTAGCGCTTTAGTCCATAAAAGTTGCTTTCAAAGCAAAAAGAGGGCGCACTTGAGGATAGGAATCACATAGATGTGGGCCAAGTATGCATTAGGGGCTAAATAACCTAATCTAAACACCTAGGAACGTAACTTAATGAATAAAAAATATATTCTAAGGTCTAAATGGGGTCAAATATTCTAACACCCCCCATTAAGCCTGACTTTGTGAGTAAGATAATTATTATGAGGGCCCTTGCAAATAGGGACTATGGTCACCCTTTACAATTTTATTTGTCCATGTAAGTTGAGGCAAAAGAGGAAAACCATTTGGGAACAAAACCTCCCCTCTAGAATGGACATGAAAGAGAAACCAAAATGTTTACTTCAAATTACAAACTTGAATATAATAGTCCAAAGAAGGGCAATGAAGCCAATGATTGGAAATTCGAATATCAAGAGGTACTTTCCTCTTTGCAAGAAGAGGTATTTCTCCAAATTGTGCCAATGATGATCTTGAAACTTGCACTTTGAACCATGAGCAGCTCCAAGAATGTATGCCAACATGATGGCAATGTCATGAGGATCCTTGAACTTCAAACCAACATAGGTGAGAGCATATCCAAATGAACCTTGATGTGCTTGAGACTTCGAACCATGTGAGGTAAACCCAAGCAATTGCGAATGCTCTTCAGACTATAAAATTGAAGTATGGAAGGTAAGATCAGGTACAAAAGAGACTTGATGCTCTTGAAACTTGAACTTCAAACCAAAGGAATTTAGATCATCTCCAAGAATGCGGAACATGAGTTCCAAGTTTTCCAATTTGATGGAAAAAGCACAAGGTTCTCCATCTTCTGCACAACTCTAAGAATTTGTGCTAGCAATCAAGTAGGATCCATAGGAAGCATAGGACCAAGGAGAGAGAATGTATCACATCCAAATTATGATCTATCTTCCGAAACATCCAATATATCACCATTTTGTGTTAAAGTTTGCACTTTAATTCAATTTAAGTAGAATATTTAACTGAAAGAAAAACAAGCAAAACAAAACACAATATACACAATATTTTTCCTCGGGGAAACCATAAAGGAGAAAACCCTGCAACTTCCTCAAAGATAGATTCGTCACTAATACAATATAAAGCAAAATGGAAAACCCAAATATAAGATGTCTTCTGCAACTCTCTCTCTTTCTTCTCCAGCGAACTTGTCTTCTCTCTTTGCTTATGCGAACTTGAGTGAGTGAGGTGTGTCTAAATGAGAGAGCAAGATCTCTATTTATACTTTATTTTTGGGTGACCTTTTTCCTAATTAGGTCGGCTTGAATAACTTGACTGGGTCAACCTGTCCTAGGGAGACTTAATAATACAATTTACATTTATATTTTGGGGTGCTATTGCCCAGACTTAGAATGGAGGTTTTACCTCAGTGACCTAGCATGACCAAACATAATAATGACATCCCCGAACAGAGGAAAAACATCTCCATCGGAGGTACAAGTAAAAATACAATAATAATATAAATATAAAATACAAATGAATACCTTTCGAAGTTACATTTACGACAACACTCCCTCTTAACTAGGAAGGTATTCTCTCACCACAATCATCATCACTCTGGACACAGATTCTGGACAACGTTATCATTGATGGAACATCATCATCAACATTGGATCATCATCGTCGCTGCTGCAGTAATCCTCATCTCGTTGATCATTTATTAGTGACATCTCTCGAATCTTTCATAAGAAGTTCTACAGAGCCATCCCTTTTTCATGTTGGATGTAGGCCTAGATCTCATCTAGGTATTCATCATCTCCACAAGCAATCCATCAAGTAGGTACAGCCTATGACCACACATTACATTTCCACATCAATCACTTGCGTCTCCTACTATCATCTCATCGTCACACATGGAGAGCATCCCAGATGCACACCTCATGCCGAACGAACCACCTGCGTCTCCCACCCAGTGGGTACATCCCAGGAGCACCCCAAGTGAATTACATCTCTCAACAATCATCCCGTGTCTACCAGCATGGGAGTATATCCTAGGAGCACCCCAGTTGCATTACATCCCAAGGACAACATGCGTCTTCCACCATGCGAGAACCAACCTAGGCGAACACAAAGTGTCTTTGTGACCGGTGGACCTCTCAGCGTCTCCAGCATGGGAGTACATCTCGGAGCACCCCATGTGTATTATGTCCCAAGGAACACATGCGTCTTCCACCATGCAAGAACCAACCCTAGTGCATATGCGTCTTCCAATCTCATCACTCCCTTTTTCGAGGAACCTCGATATGGATAACAACAAGCCACTCTCTGAAGTATTCAAACTTCACTCTGGCTAACGGATTGGTAAACACATCGGTTATATGCTCATATGTTGCCACATACTGGAGCTTCACTGCCCCTCTCTGCACCATCTCCCGGATATAGTGGTACTTGATCTCAATTTGCTTTGACTTGTCATGGAATATCAGGTTCTCAGACAACCTCACGCAACTCTGGTTGTCACAGAAGATACAAGTCGCCTCGAGCTCAAGATCAAACAAATATGTCAGTAGCTTTCGAAGTCGTACTGCCTCGCAACTAGCTGAACTGGATGCAACCTACTCTGCTTCGGCTGTTCTCGGTGCCACGCATGACTTCTTCCTATTAAACCAGGAGATCATACTGGATCACATATTGAAGTAGCATCCTAAATTGCTCTTCCTATCTGTGGCATTTCCTGCCCAATCCGAATCAACATAACCATGTAGGTTAATCTTTTGATTTGCCTCATACTTGAGCCCATACTCAAATGTACCCTTAAGGTACCTAAATATATGCTTTGCAGCAATCAAGTGAACATGTCTTGGATCCATCAGGAACTAGCTCAGGGTGTTCACAAAAAAGCATATATCTGGCCTCGTGTTTGTCAGGTACATCAACGAACCAATCATCTTTCGATACATCGTGGCATCAACTGTCTCTGATGAAGCATCACACAATAGTTTCAAGTTTGATGCCATTGGTGTGGCCATTTCCTTGCAGTCCATCATTCTAAACCTCTTCAGAATCTCTACTGCATACTTGCCTTGACCAAGGAATATCCCATCCACACCTCCATGCCTAATAAGTAATGCATCATCCCCAGGTCCTTCATCTCGAACTCTGCGGAAAGCTTCCTCTTTGCATCTGCAATGAGATCATCCTCACCTATCAGAAACAAGTCATCTACATATAGCAGAAGTATCACTGGTCTTCCGCATTCTACCTTGAAGTAAAGGTTGGAATATGCTTTAATCTTGGTAAATCCTAAGCTCATCGGGAAGATGTCCATCTTGTCATACCACATCCTGGGTGCCTGCTTCAATCCGTACAAAGATTTCTTTAATTTGCACACATGGGTCTATCTGTCCTGTGTCTCAAATCCCAGTGGTTTCTCCACGTACACTTCCTCTTCTACTACACCATTCAAGAATGTTGCCTTGACGTCCATCTTTTGTACCTTCCATTTCATTACTGCAGTCGATGCAAGTATAGATCCGATGGAATTGTATGAAAATGTCTCCTCGTAGTCTATGCCTTCTTTCTAGGAGAAGCCACGTGCCACAAATCTTGCCTTTTGTTTTTCAATGCTACCATCTGCAGCATGCTTGATCTTGTAGATCCACTTCGAAGTCGCAACAAACTTCCCTTCTGGTCTCAGAACTATCTCCTAGACATCATTCTTCATAATCGATTGGTACTCCTTGATCATGGCATCCTTCCATTCTTTCTTCTTTGTTGCTTATTCATAGTTGGAAGGTTCTTTATCAATGATGTCACATAGCAGGGCCGCATAGCTGGAGTATGGTATGGGTCTCTTGCTTTCTCTATGCATCCCATCTAGAGTGCCATACTTCTCTGCATCTTGGATCGCTTCATGTGCCCATGTTGGGCTTGTCTTGTGGGAGTTCTTCTCACGAGGTGGATCTATAGGTTATGTCATGTCATGGTCTTCATGATCTTCTTGAACTTCAGGTTCTTCAAATTATTTAGTGGGTATTTTTCTTGATTTGTTGTAGCTGAATCACCATCACTTATTCTTCAGAACAAGTCTCAATATTATTCTCTCGTAGGTGATGGTACACGGTCTTTCCTACAAGTCAAATTCAGTTGTGTGGTTAGAAACATTTCATAGTTTTCAAAAAAAATTCGTATGAATAAAGACGTAGGTCATGCAGTCATGAAACTATCTTAGCCAATGCTTCAACACAACATTCATCCATATCCGTATTCATACGGTAACTTTCTAGATTCTTTCCATCTCTACCAGAACATTATCAAGAGTGTGCACTACTCCCAATATGTCGACAAAGAGGTTTTAGATAAGTAGCAATGGAATGTTGTACAATACCATAGACCACTTACCTGTTAATTGCATATTAGTAATATTTTGTTCATTAATGCAAGTTTTCTAACATGCATAATACACAGCCTAACTCTAGGAACATAAGTATGTACACGACTGAACAATATCATTTAAGTAAGTAGATATACAAGAAATGACAATTCAAACACTTATCTTTGTTTGGTTGTTGGGTGGACTCCCTCTTGATCTTTGGTTCCTTGCAAGAACTACTGGAGTCTCTGGCAGTGTGCTCTACTTCATCGTCTGATTCTGAGGACATGTGCCTTTCTTGCTTATGATCGGAAATGTTGAGCAAGTATTCTATATTGTAGATCACTTGTTCTTTGTACTGGAGTAGACTCTGTGTGTCCCTTCTTCTTTATTCATCATAATACATATTATTCATCACTTGAAGAATCATCCCTTTCTTCTTTGGTTCTTTTCTTTGTTGGTTCATCATCTTCAATGGTGTGAGCATGATGCCTCTTCTTGTCGGTTTTCTTGGAGGGTCCTTGATTTATGGAACAATTTCTTGAGTAATGTCCCTTCTCATCACATGTGAAACATATGATACTAGAGAGATCTCTTCTAGGTCCATGATTCCTATTGGGACTTTTGAATCTTTTGTAATGATGGTCCTCCCTCTTGCTATGATTTCTCTTTGTGTGAGTAGTTAGAGATTGATCATCATTAGCTTCCATATTCTCTTCTCTTGCTACTAGTCGATCTTCTTCTTGGGTGCATTCTTCCCATAGTGTTCTAAAGGTGGTCAGCTTCTTTCTGGCACATATTCATTGAATGAATGAGTCCCATGATCTTGGGAGACCATTAAGGGTGGTCATAACAATCTCTCCTTCTTCTACTTTTTCTTCAACTGCTTCAAGATGTTCCTTGATTTGAGAGACCCTTGTGAAGTAGGATTGCATGGTCTCTGAGTTTAGGATCTTCACATTCTTGAGTTGGTTCCTTAATTTCATCTTTCAATTGATGTTCTTCCCTTCGAAGAACTTCGTCAAAGCATCGAACATCTCCTTGGGTGTCTTCAAGGATGACACATGGGGGATGAGATGATATTTAATGGGGTCTACAATAATTCTCTTGGCCTTGAAAAAGTTCTTCATGTGGATAGCCTTTGATTCATCTCCCTCTGGTGTTGGAACCTCCTCATTAACATATTTGTCCAAATCATTTTCTTCAAGTACAATAGCAATCCTATACTTCCATGCTCGGAAGTTGTCAACTCCCTCAAGTTTATCCTCAAGCTTGGTGTGGTGAGACATTTTGAAATGAGAACCTCAAATGGAAATAACAGAGATTTAGGTCTTACCAATTTGACATGCCCAACTTGGTTCTGGAGTTGCCTGGCCTAGGGTTTGTTAGAGAAACCCTAATTTTTCAAAGTTGGAATTTTGAACTTTTGATTGGACAGGAAGACGCACCTCCTCAAGGTGATTTGTCCACTGCACTCATTTTTTCAAATTGATGGAGGAAAACCCCAAAATCTTGATGCCCTAGTTTTCTCCCGGCACTAGTGTCTGGGTCAAAAATGAAAATTCTCCAAATTCGATTATGCTTCCTCCAAACAATGTGCCCTCCTAGTGCGATTTATCCTAGCCCTCTTTTTTAGATTATCTGTGGAGAGAATACCTTGAACTAGGAAGCCCTAGTTTCCCATTGCTGCACAATGTCTTCTTTTCAAGTTAGCTCTGATACCATGTTAGAGTTTGCACTTTAATATAATTTAACTAGGATATTTAACTGAAATAAAAACAAGCACAACAAAACAACAATAGGAACAATAGTTTTCCTCGGGGAAACCATAAAAAAGAAAACCTTGCAACTTCCTCAAAGATAGATTCGTCACTAATACAATATCAAGCAAAATGGAAAACCAAAATATAAGATGTCTTCTGCATGTCTCTCTCTTTCTTCTCCAGTGAACATGTCTTCTCTTTTTGCTTATGTGAACTTGAGTGAGTGAGGTGTGTCCAAATGAGAGAGCAAGCTCTCTATTTATACTTTATGTTTGGGTGACCTTTTTCCTAATTAGGTCAGCTTGACTAACTTGACTGGGCTGACCTATCCTAGGGAGACTTAATAATACAATTCACATTTATATTTTGGGGTGTTATTGCCCCGACTTACAATGGAGGTTTTACCTCAGTGACCTAGCATGACCAAACATAATAATGACATTCCCGAACGGAGGAAAAACATCTCTATCGAAGGTATAAGTAAAAATCAATAATAATATAAATATAAAATACAAATGAATATCTTCCGAAGTTACATTTACAACAACATTCTGCACACCAGTAAACTCATTAGAAAGAGAGGAATGGAATTCCTCTTCAGCTTCCAGAGCAATAATTGGCTTACTTTGCTCAGAATCCATAATAGAAGAATCATGGGAGACCATGAGAGAGGAATGGATGTCTATCTCTTCAACTATTGCAACTCCATTAGTCACTTCTTCTTCATCATAAACATCGTAGAAAGGTAAGGATTCAAGATCCTCTTCATATTCTAGCACCACATAAGAATGTCTCTTCAATATCTATTTCATGACATGCATAGGAAGCATTCGATTCAAAGAGAATTCTAGCAACAAGAACTTGTGTTGGATAAATTTCTATAATTTCTTCCTTTTCTTCATTAACAACTTCTTCAGAAAGAGTTGAGGCCAAGACATCAGGAGGGAGTTGAGGCCAAGACATCAGGAGGGAGAGCACATGATGAGGTGCTAGATTTGTTAGAGATAGTGGTATCTTGGGATGTCCTCCATGATTCAGATGCCTTGCATGGAGGTACATCAACAGTATAGGAATCATGATGGAGTAGAGGGTGAGATGCACTCTACTCAGTGGCATGAATCCAACAGTGGATGCATGCAGACCTTCAGTGGCATGAATCTAGCAGTGGAATGAAATTAGCTTATACTTTCAGAGTAGGTCTTCGTCAGTGATTGAGGAAGGACTATGATGATCATATCTCAAATCTATTGAGATCTAATTCATTACGAGTTTCCAGCAATTGGAGAGAGGGTGCACTTCTGCAAGAAAAACTGCATGGGCACATCAGAATTTGAGAAGAGCAGGATACCATTACAGATAGAGCAGATCAGGGAAGTGGAGTACAAATGGATATAGTACATCCTCAGATGGAAAGAGTTAGATCTTCAGAAGGTTCATATCAGAACTGACAGCAAGGGGCGCATTAGTCAAGAGCCGCATTTGAATCTATTGCATATCTAGGGTTATTCTAACCCGTCAGGTTTGGTTATTTGTTTCTGAATAACTGCATGTACTAAATCTATTCTTACTTTGATCTGGGCTCGAGAAAGAAGAAAGGATCACATAAAGAAGGTCTTTCCCCATTTGGGGTTTCTAGGGTATATCGTGAGTTTATGAGTGATTGTTGTGTATTTTCATTGTGTAAGTGTCAAGAGATCTATAGTGTTTGTATCTTAAGTCATTATTGTATTTCTGATTTATAGAGATTCAAACCGCTTGAGATCTGAAGGCATCCATAGGGAGTAGTGATCTCTGGATAAATTAACAACATTCACTCCATGCATTAACTTCTTCTTTTTGCACTCCAAAATATCTATTTAGATTTATCCAAATCTCAAATGGATACTCAACAGAATCTATGAGGTAATGCATATTAGGAAACATGTCCAAGCACATAGCTCCAAATGCTCTGTTACAATCATTTGGCCAAACATCTTCCTCTTCAGAGGACTCTGGTTCTCTCACAACACCAATTGACACATCATAGAGACATTGTCTCTTAAGATATGCACACAGCTTTGGCTCCCACTCAACATAATTGAATGGAGTAAGAAAAGGAACTTTCAAATCCATGAAGAAGTTGTACCTGCACAAGAAAACACTCCGAAGGGAAAATACGTTAGAACAATCAAACTCTACTTTGACACTGAGCACATTCATGAGTGCATCACACTTGGGTAGACCCCAATGGACAAGCCAATGGACTCAAGGCAATTACCTAGGATTTATGTGGAACCTCCACTAATTCTAGTGCTCAATGGAAGTATATGAGTAATATTGGAATCAGTTAGCTCTGATACCATGTGAAAATTTTATCACAGTCAGGATCTAGTAAAATAAAATTCCTCACAATTAGTTTTCACAAGATGTGCAGGAAAGAGAAAAAGATGACATAAATGAATAGTTGAATCAAAATTCTATTGAACAATTGGTGTACATCCAACCCTTGCAAATGTGTTGGTTGTCCAAATATATTACAATGGTATAAAATTGAAATCCTTTGGAGGTATTCGAATTAGTCACATGTGGCAGGCTTAGAATTAGACAAAATCCCCATCTAAGGAAACATCTGATCTCCAACTCATGCAAGGTGGTCACAAATTGGAAAAATCAGCCTTGGTAGGCCATGAGTGACCAAAAGCAGCATGTTGGGGTCTTTTCAGGAGAAAATCATGGAGGATGTGGTGGCCAAAAAGAGGCAAACTTTCCAAAAGCAACCTAGCGCCCCTAGCTCATCTTTATCCATGAGAAAAGTAGTAAAAGTTGGATTTAACTCAGTAAAGCAGGATAAAAGAAGGAATAAAGTAGAAGTAGCACTCTACTACAGAAAAACTGCTTTAAAAGAAATAAGAGGGTGAATTTGAGGATAGACATCACATAGATGTGGTCCAAGTATGCACTAGGGGCCAAATAACCTAGTCTAAATACCTAGGAACATAATGAATAAAAATTATATTCTAAGGTATAGATGGGGTCAAATATTCTAAAACTGTAGATTTCTCCAGCAACTCTTTTCCATTACATCAAGTGAGCTAGTCGCTTCAAATTTATCCTGTAGTTCCTTTCCATTACATCAAGCGAGCTAGTTGCTACAAATTTCTCCTGTGGCTCTTTTACACTATATCAAGCGAGCTAGTTGCTGCATATTTCTCCTGCATCTCTTTTTCATTACATCAAGCAAGCTAATTGCTGCAGATTTCTCTTGCATTTCTTTTCCATTACATCAAGCAAGCCAATTGCTGCAAATTTCTCCTGCAGTTCTTTTCCACTACATCAAGCGATCTAGTTGCTATAGATTTCTCCTACAGCTCCTTTCCAATACATAAAGCGATCTAGTTGCTGCAGGTTTCTCCTGCAACTCTTTTCCACTACATCAAGTGAGCCAGTTGCTTGAACCCTGCTTTGATACCATTCTATCATGTACCCACATCCTATTCTATTTGAGGATATGGGCATTAACATAACTATAACAATAATACATCAAAAAACATAAAGACATTCACACACAACAATTAGAAACTAGGGTTTATAGTGGGACACCCACATGGGGAAGAAAACCCACTGCAATAAGCTCATGTATTCACAGGTAAACCCTTGTGGGAAATAAATCCCATTGCAATAAGTTCTTAGCTCTCATGTGCTCACCTATGGAGCCATAACACATACTCTTTGTTCAACAACACACAGCTACTTGATGGATTGGCGATTCTCTTCCCAAAAGTACACTCTTCCCTACTTCATTCCTTTCACCCCTTTTAAATAGGCATGTGAGTCTTTTCTTTTTAATCGTTGTTGTCAACGTTGATTAGCAAGAACTTAAAAATGCACCCACATGGGGAAGAAAACCCACTGCAGTAAGTTCTCAACTCTCATGTGTTCACCTATGGAACCATAGTACATACTCTCTATTCAACAACACGGTTATCTGATGGATTGCAATTCTCTTCCCATAAGTACACTCCTCCCTACTTCCTTCCTTTCACCCTTTTTTAATAGGCATGCTTCTTTTCTTTTTAAAATATTGTTGTCAACATTGATTAGCAAGAACTTAAAAATGGTTTACTATAGTATTTTAGAATAGTTAAAATGGCATAGACTATGTTGAAGGTTATAGGAAAAATAAATGTTGATATTTTATCAGGGTTTAAGAGGCATGGGAAATGTTAGACTTTGTTCAATTTTGGATTAAGGTCCCTTCTTTTCACTGAGATCAACCTTAATCAATAGTGGGGAATTCACATTAAATTCACCTCTGTATAAGCATTTATGAAAAGAAACATGATGCTCTATGTTAACGTTCATGATATCATTTCTATAAAACATTTGGCTACATGATGACTTAGGTTTTGATCAAATTTCATGGTTTGGTATCATCGAAATTTGAAATATAATACTTACACTTTGTTTTTATATGTTGTAGTAGGATTTCAACTTCTTTCCCATCTTGTTTTATTTCATATTTTTATATTGAACACTCTCATTGAATTGACACTTGCATATTGAACATATTTCGCTTAAGTTACTCTTCCATGCTTCAAACGTCTCATAATTAAGTCGTTTCATTATTATGTTTTTTGAACTTTATTGTAAATATTTGATACAGAGATCACTGCTCCCTTTGTATTAGTCTGAGACCCCAAGTGGTATGAATCTCTAAATCAATATATGCTCATAAAGAAATAAACTCAAACCACTAGATCTGCATCTACCAACAACATATAACAACAATCAACCACAATAGACAACAGATATACCTTGGAACCCTTTCGGGAGAAACCAGCTAACTATGGGGCTATCTTCTCAATCTCGAGCCAAGAGCATATAGAAGAATAAAGAAGCAGTACAATACAGAATTACCTCAACCGATAACTAAATCCCTCTGACTAGGGAAAACCCTAATTTGCATGCATCCAACTGATGCATGCACTGACGAAGTGTGCCCTAACTTCCAATCTGGATCTGAGTGCTCTGACAGTGCCTCTGATGGATCTTCCCTCTACTGATCACCCTGCTCTGATATTCTCACTCTGAAGATTTCCCACAAATGAAATTGGCCTTCTCTGCATGCAGAAGTGCATCCTCCTCCTCTATATGTCAAATGCTCATACTGCTCCGGATCTTAACAGATCTGAGCTCCGATCATCTCTAACCTTCCTAAAATCTCAAGGAAAGGCTATCCTGAAAGTCTCGGACTCCAACTCAGTCGATCCAGCTCACAACGAGCTTCTCCTCCTCAGGAAAAACGTCCTCCTCCAATCAAACTCGGCCTCCTCCAATCCGATTATATCTAATGAGATAGGGTATGGTTGAATGCATGATTCGATTATTACTCTATTTATATACTACTTTAATTAACTCTGTCGTTTGACTTTATGTAGAGTTGGTTTCGACCCTTAGGGATCCTTATTTAGTGTTTCATTGACCAAAGTCTACATTGTAAGATGGTAATATGAAGATCTGGGATGTAAATAAAGATAGTCTGATTGAGAAACTATGTACGATCTAGACCCTCGACCACTCGGTGGTTATGTATAAGATCTAATTGTAATAGTTGATGCTATGAAGAAAGCTCCCTGCAAATGTGTAGGTGCGAACATCTCGAAAGGTGCTCTCTCTCAGATAAGATGTAAGAGCAACAGTGACGTTGCTAGGATGTAACCCTTTGAATAAATATTACAAGATGCGATAACTATTTGTGGACGTAGCCCAAGGATTTGGGTGAACCACCTGAAATTGGTCTCTCGTTCTAATGTGTCTTGGCTTGTTTAAATGTCTTAGATGGTTTGTGGTTACATCAATAGTAATTCTTTACTTGTTTAAATGTCTTGGATATTATGAATGGTTTGTTGTTACATCAATAGTAATTCTTTACTTGTTTAAATGTCTTGGATATTATGAATGGTTTGTTGTTACATCAATAGTAATTCTTTACTGGTTTAAATGTCTTAGATATTATGAATGGTTTTGTTGTTGCATCAATAAATGGCTAGGTAATTGGTAAGGAATGAGCTATAATTGATCCTCACATATATAAATGATGGTTTAAGCATGTTCATGTTGGCGATAAATATGTGTAGTGAAATTAATTAATTATTGGACTTATATAAGCATGTATTTTGTAGACGTTACTTGTTTTGAATAGTAAATAGGTTCTTGATGGAGAAATGGACTAAGACTTAGTAAGAGTAAGTAAAATAATTCGCAAAGTTATGTTGTAGATATGAGATATAATCCAAGTAGATTTATTTGTTTTATTTTGTGACAGTTTATATGATTCACTAAATACTGATTTTTCTTAAATATTTTGGAGACGTTACATATGGTATCAGAGCTGAGGTTTCAGCACTCGGGCCTATAGGGGCTCAACATAAGGTAAATAAACATGAGGGTTTCGAAACTAACAAACAAATTTTGTTTTGGATGCATGGGACAAATGGACGAGAATATACTATCCAAATTAATCGTCGAGTTCTCCAAGAAGAAACTAAGGGAAATATGGAAATACCGTGACGAAGCAATTTATTGTGGAATTCCAACCAAGACTCGTCTGATTAAATTGTAAGTATATGAGTTCCACTTTCATCTCTAGTCTAGTATGTTGTGCTTTATTTACATACTGAAAATTGAAAATTATTGGAGTGAATGATATTGAGCATCCACTATCATGTATAAGGATCATCCGCATTACGAAAGACAAGATGAATCATTAAAGGTTAAAGGGATTAACTTTAATGGTTTACTTAGAGCTCCTAACGATGGATGTGTTCGAGGCCTAGAAAATTCCCTACTTACTACATAGATAGACGTTTGTGAGATAAAACTCGTCGATGATCCGACATCCAAGAAGAATATTATACAAACCGAAAATTATTAGCATATTGACCACATAGATATGGAAGGGTAAAAATGACTAAAGGAGCTGGTAAGTTTCCCTCAATTTTGGGTAGAAAAGTTAAATAGTATATAGAATTTATGACAATAAATACAATACATATTCCTTCGGAAGGGATGATGCTTCTCTTAGATAAAACCAAAGGATAAGAAGTTTAGATAAATAATTTCTTAACTAGTATATGGGGATGTATGGTTCTCTTATGAAATAAACTGTATCACCCTGATAGGAAATGATGTAAAAAGTTATATCCTGTCTTGTGCGAAATATTGGAATTTGTTGTTTACAAATCTTAGAAGTGTTCGGTTGATTGAATGACAAATGGAGCAAGAATGTAGTCTAAACATTTACTACCTTGAGAAGGAAGTTAGCATGTTCTTCCCTGAGTGTACTTCCACAGATGAACAGTCTTTGCTACTATATTTTTCACTGTAGCAGATGAAGGTATGAGATAAGTGATTTCGATACTGAAGGTGAGACATTAGAGCATTCTCATACCCTGGTTTGTTAGTTCAACAAAAGGACAAAAGGGTTATAAACACTTAAAATGTATGCATATGTATAGGGTGCATATGATGAAAATGCATGTTTCCTTTTTACAACTTCTTACTCCAGTAAATCCTTAAGCTATATGTTGGGAACGATGAGTGATGGTTATAGGAGTTATACTTTTATTTGTTATAATATTTATGACGACTTGCTATCCATGTACAACTATATGTTATTCTGTTAAGGGTTAGATTATTGGAAACCTAGAACCAACATGAAATAAATACAGGTTAGTAGGATACTGTAATCTCTGACGTCCTTATGTTGCCACAAGGAATGACTGTTTTTATTTATTATGTGTTAAGGAAAACATTGAGGACATGGAATTTGCAGGGTAGATCGGAAGTGATCTTTGAGACAGTAATCGAGGTATAAGCTTTTATGAAACAAGTAAAAATGCTATTTGGACATATGTTATATGTATGGTTGTTCTTATGATACGACTAACACTTTGAATCTTGTGGTCAAGCAATTGTTATTTTTTTTCCACACATCACTGCCTGACACCCATCAATGGGTAAATGTGGGATACATATATATCGATTCATGTATAATACTAATGTGTGATGATACAAGTAAAACTGGAACCGCGGCAGATGAAGGTGAGCTATGCGGTTGCCTTTACAAAGGTACATGGTTATCTGTATAAGGTACGTAAGTTTGTTTTAGACAATTGGTTATCCCTATATGAGTCATGGAGGACATCCCTAAGTTACCATAATCTAACACTCCCTCTTAACGAAGGAATTCCTACCATGGATACCTAGATCCATCAAATATGCTACTGCTGACTCTAACCTAGTTGATCTTCTTATCACTGCTGCCCGCTGATCTGAAGAACCCTGATCAATCTCCATATGTGTGGCTTCTGATGAAGCCCCTCTGTCAACCACTGCTGACTCTGTCACTACACTCTGACTTAGACTCCCTTTGAGTCTCTACTGCTGTAACCAACCTGAAGACCTCTGTCAAGTGGATCTACTGCTCTATAGATCATTTTCCTATGACCCTGAGTTGACTAAGCTTTGTAAGTCAACTCCCTTTATCTCTGCACTGACTGAACTGACTGAGCTCTCTCCTGATCCAAGCCCATCTCAACCATGTCATACCAGCTCACTCTATGACTGGTGCCTGCATGAGCAGCATGCTCATCCATCAGATGTGATCCTAAAGGCTCAATCTCCTGTGACTCATCACTGTCATGAGCATCTCGCTCATCCATCTGATATGAACCCAAAGGCTCAATCTCCTCATCTCCATCATTGTCATGAGCATATCGCTCATCATCCCCCTCTGAATCTGAAGAGGATGCACTCATCCATCCTCATGTACCTGAAGTAGGTTGTCCATGAACCAAGTACTCACCCCTGTGACCCATCAACACTGGGTCTACTCCTCTAGGATAGGTGAAGAACTGATCCCTTTGAAACACTACAGGGTATCCTACAGCTGCCAAAGCTGCCATTGAGAGAACACTCCCTCTCAGTCCTGGAACAAAGAACACTCTTGATACCTCCAGGAGCTCCCCATGGTCAAGCAAAAATCTCACTCTGCCCACACTAGCAACTAAATGGTCAACTCCCTGACCATCCTGAGTCAACTGTACTGTTGTATGCTCTAGAATCAGGAATGCCTCTCGCATCCCAGTCATATGACTACTGAGAGTAATATCCACTCTCCATCTCTGCTCAGCCTAAATATCTGGTGGGTTGTTGTCATGTCCCGACTGAACTGTGGCAAGTGAGAACTCCTTCTCAAACCGATAAGAGAACTCATCAACCTCCTCTGCTGCTGCCACCTGCTCATCCTTCGCCTGCTTTCCCTTCTTCTTATGCGGACACTGTCCCGCTTAATGTCCATACTCATTGCAGGTGAAACACTTGATCTTACTCAGATCCTTCTTCTATCTGCCCCTCTGCTTCCCGCCTACTGCGAGAGCCACATCCTCTTCCTCAAGAATGGAAGAGGATGAAATCTGAATGTACCATCTCCGGGTCTCCTCCTGTGTGAAGTCATCCCACAGTCTATCCCACTTGGGAAGGTTCTCACGACCTATGATGGACTAAACAAACACTTCCCATGCTACAGATACGCCATTCAAGGCCTACCGTACTAGCTCACTGTCCTCTACCTTCTCACCGACTGCTCCCAACTCATCTCTCACTTGAGAGATCTTGGTGAGATAGGTAACCATGCTCTCATTCTTCCCCATCTTGATGCTTCTCAGCTTCTCTCTAAGAACCATCTTCTTGTTTTCATTTGAGCTCTAGTATAGACTAGTCAATGCATCCCACATCCCATACACATTGTCTTTGGCAGAGACATGTGGAATAAGGTGATCCTTGATCCCATCAAGCAAGATCCTTTGGGCCTTTATGTTCTTCTTTTCATACACTGCTTTGGCAATGGCATATGACGGAACAGTAACAAGATTTGTTGTCGTGCTATACAAACATCCCATAACTCACTCTCTTTCAGCAAGAGAGTAATGCGTTCCCTCCATGCACTGTAGTTGGAGGCACCATCCAACTGGTCCTCCACTCTCAAACCAGTAGCCATACTCACCCAACTGGAAAAACTGTAAACCACAGTAAGCAGAAATCTCTTCTGATAACAAACCTGGCATATATGTCTCAGATCTGACTACTCACCAACTAAACTGATAGATCTGACCTCTACAACCACAGATCTGAACGGGAATGTTTAGATCTGGTAGATCTGGTCTCTACCTCCATAGATCTACTAGATCTATCTTAGATCTAGTCTCCAATATCACAGATCTGATAGATCAGACCTCTACAACCTCTGATCTGAACGGGAATGTTCAGATCTGGTAGATTTGGTCTCTATCTCCACAAATCCACTATATCTATCTCAGATCTAGTCACCAACACTGTTGGTCTATGTGTGACTTCCCACCCTGATCCTCAACAGGGCTCTGATACCATGTAAATATTTGATACAGAGATCACTACTCCCTCTGTATCAGTCTAAGACCCCAAGTGGTATGAATCTCTAAATCAATAAATGCTCATAAAGAAATAAACTCAAACTACTAGATTTGTATCTACCAACAACACATAACAGCAATCAACCACAATAGACAACAAATATACCCTGGAACCCTTTCGGGAGAAACTAGCTAACTATGGGGCTATCTTCTCAATCTCGAGCCAAGAGCATATAGAAGAATAAAGAAGTAGTACAATACAGAATTACCTCAGTCGGAAACTCAATCCCTTTGATTAGGGAAAACCCTAATTTGCATGCATCCAGCTGATGCATGCACTGATGAAGTGTGCCCTAATTTCCAATCTGGATCTGAGTGCTCTGACAGTGCCTCTGATGGATCTGCCCTCTACTGATCACCCTGCTCTGATATGCTCACTCTGAAGACTACCCACTGATGAAATCGGCCCTCTCTGCATGCAGAAGTGCGTCCTCCTACTCTGGATGTCAAATGCTCGTACTGCTCCGAATCTCAACAGATATGAGCTCCGATCATCTCTAACCTTCCTAAAATCTCAAGGCAAGGCTATCCTGAAAGTCTCGGACTCCAACTCGGTCGATCCAGCTCACAACGAGCTTCTCCTCCTCAGGAAAAATGTCCTCCTCCAATCAAACTCGGCCTCCTCAAATCTGATCAGTAATCACACTATGGAGTTCTCTCAGCTCACAGTACTGAGGATCTAGTCTCTTTGGAACTGAGGGTCACTAATCTAGCTTAGATCTGACCTTCCTAGCTCTTGCAGCAACTCCTCCCTATCTCAGAAAGTCACCCCACATGGACAGATTCGTCCCCCTCACTCTGGAAGTATCTTTCTCTGATAATGAAACTGAGTAACCCCATCTGGGGACCCCCTTCCTCTATAAATAATCTCACCGATGAATTAGGTTTTCCAAAACCCTAATTCCCGATGCATGCAAAAAGTCACTTTTGCATGCATGCATGCAAAAGGTCACTTTTGCATGCATTCACTGAATGTTGGCAGGTCATGCAAAACTCATGCATGCATAGGTCAATCTCCCTTGAAGCTCTGCATGCAGCCCCTGTTGGGCTCATGCCACTGAGTAGAGTGCATCTCACTCTCTACTCCATCTTGATGCCTATGGTACTAATGTCCCTCCATGCAAGGCATCTGAGTCATGGAGGACATCCCGAAGTTACCATAATCTAACATTTATAACTACAGATGGTTGATTTTGATTTGTGTGTTTGTTAGGGAGAAAAAGCTTCTTTTGAGGAGAGGTTTAAGGCAGGAAAGAATTGGTGGTTCTTTACCAAACATAGGTTTTGAGATCCTCACTTTCGAGAAGTTTTGGTACCATGCTAGAACTTTGAGTTTTTATCTTTGATCACTTTATAGTTTGCGATTCCTGGACATTTTTGAGCTGGTAAAGAGTGTTGATAGGAAACTTAATGCTAGTCTATCTTATATACCATGAACTTGACAATTTCAAATTTGATCTATCCCAGTGGGAAAATTGTATGAAAAATTACATTGTTGGAGTTCAATTAATAACGTGGTTGGTGATTTTTTCCTAACCACAAAATTGTCAATGATTCATTTATATTTAATTCATGTTTTTCAATTAGTTCAGATATAAATTTTCCTGCTTATATTGGCGATGTAATGAATCCTTTTTGAAATATGGATAACAACTTGAGATTTATAATCACAATAGTTATAATGGTTGTTTGCCAAATTGGATGGCATGCTATGGTGCTAGCTCAAAGGAAGAGCACCTCTCCCCAATTCTGAAAGGTGCTAGCTCAATGGAAGAGCTCCTACCTTACTAGCAAGAGGTCAGTGGTTTGATTCCTCTGTGCCTTATCTTTAACTAATAAATGATATTACGATGTATTTCTAAGAAAATATTTTTTATGTTGATTTAAATTAATGGTAAGCCATTTTTTTATACAATAGGGGTTTCAAACTGTCTGTGTATGTTGCTACGAGGGGGGTTTCACACCGCCTCTGTAAGTTTCTATGAGGGGGGCTAATAATTTCTCCAGTAGGAGTCTATTAGGGGATCTGATAATTTCTCCAGTAAGATTCTATGAGGGGGATTTTAAACTACCCTTGTAGGATTCTATGAGGGGGGTTTTAAACTACCCTTGTAGGTTGCTATGACGAGGGTTCTAAACTGCCCCCATAGGTTGCTTTGAGAGGGGTTTCAAACAGTCTATGTATGTTTCTATGAGGGGGTGTCTACACCGCCTCTGTAATTTGTTACAATGGGGACCCTAACTGCCCCCATATGTTGAAATGATGGGGGTTCATAACCGCCCCTATATGCATCTACAAGGGGGGTTCTAAATCGCCCTTGTATGCTACTATGAGGGGGGTTTCAAATTTCCCTTGTATGTTTCTATGAGAGGGGTTCCAAACCGCCCTCGTAGGTTTCTCATAGTGGGGATTCAAACACCCCCCCCCCCATGAAGGTTTTCAAGAGGGGGTTTAAGAGGGGGGTTCAAAACTACCCCCTAGGTTAGTACGAGGGGACATAATAAAGGGGTCCCAAACCACCCCCGTAGGTATCTATGGGGGGGTTTAGAACCGCCCCCAAAAGTCACTTTTGCAGGCGGTTTAGATCTCTTATAAAACTGCCGCTAAAAGCCCAGACATTTAATTTCGGTGCTTTTGGGGCATTTTTGTCAAAACAACCTCTAATGCCAAAACTACCCCAAATAGTCACTTTTGGGGGTGGAAGACAACCCCCCTAAAGGTGAAAAAATGTAGTCGTGAAGGGAAAGTTCTTTGAGCTTTTGAGACTACTTTTCTTGAGAGTATCCCAAAGGTAAGCAATCCTATGCACTCTCATTGGTGTAGACCTATATCCCTTTGCAATTGTGTCTATAACTTAATAGCCCAAACCAAAATTTCAAGGCTCAAATTCATTATTTTTTAAAATATCTCAGGAGAGAAACTAGCCTTATTTTGAGGTCAAGGCATACAGTTTCCTTAAGAGTTCCTCCATTACTTCAAGGTTAGACACAAGAGAGAAATCATAGAAAAAATATATCTATCTAAAGATTTCGATTGCTCAAGCTATCTCTACCTCCACACGGTTCTGTTTCAAGTAAGTTTCTCTTAGGATTTCACCCCCGAATTGATCTACCTCTTTCACTGCCTTAATTAATGAGTCAACTTCTAAATTGTTCCCATCCTCCAAAAGTATTCATGAAGGCTTCCCACTTTCCACCTCCTTTTTATCTTGTTCACTAGTGATATCAACATATTGATTCAATCAAAATATAGGGTTGATAAACATCAAGGGTGTAATGGTCGTTGGAAGCAACCATGCCACCCACCACATCCATCTATTTTTCCAAGCTACGTCAATGGGACTCAACTGAGAAAACTCCTTCATCCATTTCAACCTTGTTCCTAAACTACATGGGGAAATGACACATAAGTTTCTCCCCACTCCATTCAAGGTTTTGATTTCAAGTTGATCTACCTAGTATTCTAACCACTACCCAACAACTAGAAGATCAAGGATTGGAATCAAATACTAGACCCATTGTAAACTCAAATAAATCTTTGGACTATCGAATGGTTCTCTTTCACTAGCAAGGCTACTTTACTCAAAAGCATATTAATTGTAATGTTTATCTATTGGTTTTCTTTTCCCTTCCCTCCCAAGTTATATCCAAGATTAGATAGATATGTTTTTCTCATATTTGAAAGGGAACCAAATAGTTTGGAGACCTCCCCTTCATTGCTTGGGAAAATTTATCTCAACACACACACACACACACACACACATAGAGAATTATACACATGAGACACATACTAACTAAAATAAATCATGTTATACTCACAAGGAAGGAGTCACTGTCTCTCATGCCAACTTCGTCATTTTAGATTGGGAGGGGAAACCATTTGTTTAAGCAATCCTCCAAACACACATGAAAGTATGATCATGGAGCTTGTGATCATCATATATTGTTGAAACTATCCTTAAGTACACTACAAAACCCTTTTCCCCAAATCTACTTGGGAACACATCGGTGAAAATATCCAAGGAAAAACAAGGCATTAACCTGAATTATGGCTTACAAGTTGCACGAATATACTTTTTTTCATACCTAGGACTGAACTTTTCTACTTGAAATAAAAAATTATATGAAATGATCAAATTCCTTATATATCAAGATGCCATAAAAAAATGTTCTAAAATAAGCTAATATTTAGGCTTATGTTCAACTTAACCATCAAATTAAATTGAAGCTTTAACAAAGTGAAGGTAGAGGATATCCCATAATCCCATAATCGATTGAGATGCATATAAATTTCCTTATTATGGATCTAATAAAATCTCAATCTAGCTTCCAAAAATATTCTTTATTTCCAGTCTTGCATAAGAGTATATAAAGACACTAAGTTATCTACACTACCAAAGCTAATAGCATCACATGGCAACCCTCAACTAGGAGAGCAAATTGTGTCCTACTTAACTAGTGCATATAGTTATGTTTTGATAGATCCCTTGCCATTTTTGGACAACAATCTAGCTAGAAAATATCAACATTAAATGGAAGAGATAAGATCAGTGCCTTAAACAATGTTAACTCTACTAATAAAATCATTAGTCTGACCTTTAAATTTGTATTTAACCTTTCCCAATAAAAAATTACAAGTATTGACCTTTGATAATCAACTAATTAAATCAGTTGTAAATGGGTTTGTAACCATTTAGAAAAAAACTAAAAAAAAAATAGGCGACAAACACATTAGCAAACTTTGTTCAATGTATAAGTCAATATTTTTGTAACACTCTCTCTTCCTTACTAGAAATGCAAATTTTAAATGTAATATAGTTTCAAAAGCTACATATGCATTCACATGGCAAAGTCTCACATATGTCTAGGTCATTGTAGAGAATGAATGTCCTAATGCACCCATAAATTTTATCAGGTTTATATTCCCACTATATTTGTATGGATTCATTGGGAATTGCATTTGTCTCCAAGTACACCACTAAGCATTGCAAATAAACTACAAAAAATAATATGATATATTCATAAGTAATTGTCAACTTGAAGTTCCTCCAAATTATCTCCTAGCCACTAAGAATAATGCCATCTTAATCGAGGAACGTAATATTCGTGCACCACAGCCCCCAAGGTGTAGATTAATCGACGATAGGGTGCACTATTAAGGCAATCCTTGTGATGTCGCTGGTTCAAACCTCATAGCCCTTTGTACCATGCATGAGGCATCTTTGGTATGTCTAGGGGTATAGTGGCAGTAGACCAAAATCGAACCCATGTCAGCAAGTATGAGACCGACCCAATTACCAATTCCCCTAGTTATGAAAAAAATCATGCACCACATACTAGCAATGGGTGACCATCCCAGGTGATGTAGTCATAAATCACACATAGTTGTTGTCATCCCTCCTTGCTTATTGTACTCCCACCCCTATTTTTTCTTAAAAAATTGTCCAATGCGGTTTATGAGAGGCAAGGAGTGAATTAGGATCCTCATTAGGGTTGGTTAGGCCTGCTTTGTAATGTCTAGAGACATGAGGATGGTCTCTTTGGCTACTATGATGGAGAGGTGTTCTCTTGTAGTTCTTAACATCCCAATGTCTCTCCCTAAGGCATGTGAATTCCATTAATCATCATGTGGGTAGGGGAGGCCATTGGACACCATCATCACCACATCATTCATAAAATTATGTTGTCATTGTTCCAATTGTGAGGTATTGTCGTGTGGGAATCTACTTTCATTGAAACAAACATATTCTCCTTGATTCCTAATAGATCCAAAGCCTAAGTGGGGATTTTATTCAGGAATTTTTTCACTTGATTCGCCATATAGGATTTCTAGTCTACATCTCTTTGAATGGCATATTAATATTTCTTCTCCTACTTATGAATACCATCAAACTCTAAGTAGAATTATGGGTACTCTCTAATTTCTAATAACCTTCAAATAATAAAGGAGGAATTAAGGATGATTATGGATGTAATTTCAAATAAAGTTGAAATAATAAGAGAGGAATTAAGGATAGAGATTCAATTTTTTTAAAATAACTTTTTTTTTTAATTTGAAAAAAATAAACTTTTTTTAATAATATTCAGATAATAAAAAGGAATTAAGGATAGAGATTCAATTTTTGAAAAATAACATTATTTTTTTTTGGAAAAAATAAACAAAATGGAGTTGAATTTCTTGAAAAAGATTCCTTCTAAAATAGCATCAAGATTTTGGAAATCCATCAGATTTTTGGAATCGGATTTTTTTAAAATCCGCTCATGTTCATTGGAAATGGGCGGTGGAGGAGGGACGGCAGGCATATATACATGTCCGAATTTGAATTTGGTTCGTTTACTCCTCTGTCATTTGCACATTTTTGGTAGCGCTTCCTCTGTGGTCTGTTTGTCTTAGTGTTTGTGTCTGTTCTGTGTCTGTATGGATGTGTGGTTTCTGTGTTTGTCTGTCTGTGTAGTTTCTGTGTTTGTCTGTCCATGTGGTTTCTGTGTGTCTGTGCTTGTGACAAAAGAGGGACAGCAAGCATACATTTTCTTGGTATGAAGAAAGACAGAGAAATTAAAGACAGACAATGCCATCGGATGCTTACAACCAATGACAGGTACACCTCGGTATCTACTCTCTGTAGCTATTGGTCTTAATCTGATCCGGTTTTAAATATTTTATTGGTTAATTAAATAGTGGTAAACGTCTTCCTGCTTTTGTTTACATGCTAGATCAACTTTTGTATAATACTATGTTCAAACCAAACATGCTGGATAATACTCTTTGATCTAATTCTTTCCCATGATCTTTTCAATTGAGCAAGTCTTCCTTCCCTTGATTTTTTCTTTAAATCTCAGGCTCACAACAGGCATTCGCTATCAAGAATGATTCGAGTTCAACCACGCTAGCTATAAAGAATGATTAGCTATAATGATTCGAGTAATTAGCTCTAAAGTATTTGCCCCAATGTTTAGTCATAAATGATCCCTAGAGCAGTTCTTCCCTTGATCTAATTCTTGCCCATGATCTTTTCAATTGAGCAATTCTTCCTTCCCTTGATTTTTTCTTCAAATCTCAGGCTCACTACCGGCGTTCGCTATCAAGAATGGTTTGGTTTTCTATTCAAACCAAACATGCTGATCAAATTCTGGATAATACTCTGTTCAAACCAAACATGCTGGATAATACCCTTGATCAAATTCTGGATAAGACTCTGTTCAAACCAAACATGCTGGATAATACTCTGTTTCCAATCATGTCTTGACCTTTGATCCCCAGAGCAATTCTTCCATTTATTGGTTTTTTCTTCAAATCTCAGGCTCACAACCAGCATTGCTATCAAGAATGATTCGAGTTCAACCAGGCTAGCTATAAAGAATGGTTAGCTATAATGAGTAATTAGCTCTAAAATATTTACCCCAATGCTTTGCTTAGTTATAAATGATTGGATCTCCGAGCACGTATAGGTGCATGCCACCGATTCGCGAGCCATCAGTAGCGGTCTTCTACTCGTTTCATTATATCGGTAAGGAATCATCCCACCAGAGACACTGGTGTTGAAGAAATCCTACGAAGATACTGTTTAAATCTTGAATATGACACTGTAAGTAGAGTTTCAGAATTATATCGACTCTTATTAGAGTTTGGTGACCGTCACAGGAAACACGTAATATATTGGTTGAAGCTCTCGTTGGAGCGGGTGTTTTTTATAGGAGTATTAACTTTGAATACAGTGATTAAAAATACAGTGAGTATGAACTCACTTAAAAAGTACAGTTGATGATGATCTGCAAAACAGGGATTAGAGAAATCGAGTATGTGTATACTCTGTACTCTTGTCATTGATGATCTCCAAAATTGAGCATGTGTATACTCTACTCTTTTCTACTTGTCTACGCATGCCTCTAATTGCACATCAACCTTAATTACCTCTAATCTACAAATCCAAACCATGGTTGTCTACTCACTTCCAACGTCTGGCATTCAGTTCCCACATTCTCTGTATTCTGTCACATTGAGTTCGACCTTCCTTGGCGCCAGGATATTAGGGAGGAGGGTTGCCATATTGATCAAGCCATCCTCCAATCTCCAATTCTTGTTCAACTTACTTACAAGAGTGCCATTCTGAATACGCTTGACCAAACCAATAAGTATACCAGAGTCCCCTTCCACAACAAGCTGAGAGCATTATTGTTGTGAGGCTTAATCTAGTGCAGATACCTGCTAATTCTTCCATATTATTGGTTTCTTTGCCTATGAATCCATAGTACATCATGAGAGATTGGCTGGATTCATTGCAAAATATCTCTCTATATCAAGCATGCCCAGGTTGACCTTGGATGCCCCGTCAAATTTGAGCTTGAGATCCTTATTATCTCCTCAATGTTGTACTTGATTTTGGCCCAAATGACGTTGGAATGCATCTGCAAATCGTGAAAAATGCACCTATTCCTCTCCTTTCATGTTTCCCAAGCTAAGAAGGATGGAAATAGTTGTCAGATCCTATTGAGAAGAGAGTTGGAAAATGGATCCGTTGGCCATTGCTCAATAATGGCTTTGATGTTTCCACAGATGCAAGCAAATCTTCAAAAGATTGTAGCTCCCTTATCCCACAACATGCAAAAGGAAGGACCTGCGAAACCTCTTTTAAGCAGGTCGTCCCATGTGAGTATTGATAACCGTAAAGGCCAATCCACAGGTTCCAAGAAGGATTCAGTCCACAACTAAATGGAGGGAGTTCAAATGTATTGGAGTCTTCAGCAATTTTTATAAACTAATATTCTTCCAACAACTTGTAGATCCAGAGTGTGTAAATTGAAAGAATTGAAACCCAAATTCATAACAATGACGGTTCATAAAGAAGTCAAATGCTCATCAGAGTTTGAGATCACCGTAAGTCTTTCCAGCCGTGGAACAATACATGGACCATCGATTCAGTTAATTACACTCAGTGAATTTTTCCTCATTTCGAAACCCTTCTCTGCAGTTGCAATTTGTGAAGATTACAGCATCGAAAATACACTACAATTAGTTCGGAAAGTGCTTACATGTCATAAAACTGGGGTTTTAACAAAACATCCAAATGCTAATGCTATATTCACACGGAAATATTAGCCTGCACAATGGCTGGAATCACACAGAAATCCATCGAGAAACTGGAAAAATTACTGAAAATGGCAGTTTTATTAACTTCTAGTCTTCAATGTCTTTTTTTTCAATCCTCTCGCTCTTTTCGAGCTCTTCCATCCCATTTACCATAAAAAATTGCTGTTCTTTGTTACTAACTGAAATCAAAGTTTTTGCCCTAACTGATTGGGGAACCAACTCCCTCGAAATTACTTCCGAAATTATATGAAATTTAAAGATTGCTGACTCAAAATGCCAGCTGGACATCTAATGCCCCTGCATCAGACTCCCAAGGATGAAAAATTCTTTCATGGACTCCTGTCCATGAGGTCTTCAACCTCAGGGTCTCTCTGTCTATTTAACTCTACAGCCTCAAGTCTGACCTGTAGTCTCCTTATCTCATCCAGCGATTCAGCATTGCCTTCTCTATTTGCAGCTCCTCTTCTCCCACGACCTCTAACTCTGTATGCCATTTCTTCCTCTCTTTTTTTAGAAATTAACGGCTCTGATACCAAAAATGATAGCCGTAAAGGCCAATCCACAGGTTCCAAGAAGGATTCAGTCCACAACTAAATGGAGGGAGTTCAAATGTTGTATTGAAGTCTTCAGCAATTTTTATAAACTTATATTCTTCCAAAAACTTGTAGATCCAAAGTGTGTAAATTGAAAGACTTGAAACCCAAATTCATAACAATGACGGTTCATAAAGAAGTCAAATGCTCATCAGAGTTTGAGATCACCGTAAGTCTTTCCAGCCGTGGAACAATACATGGACCATCGATTCAGTTAATTACACTCAGTGAATTTTTCCTCATTTCGAAACCCTTCTCTGCAGTTGCAATTTGTGAAGATTACAGCATCGGAAATACACTACAATTAGTTCGGAGAGTGCTTACAAGTCATAAAACTGGGGTTTTAACAAAACATCCAAATGATAATGCTATATTCACACAGAAACATTAGCCTGCACAATGGCTGGAATCACACAGAAATCCATCGAGAAACTGGAAAAATTACTGAAAATGGCAGTTTTATTAACTTCTAGTCTTCAATGTCTTTTGTTTTTTCAATCCTCTCGCTCTTTTCGAGCTCTTCCATCCCAATTACCATAAAAAAATGCTGTTCTTTGTTACTAACTGAAATCAAAGTTTTTGCCCTAACTGATTGGGGAACCAATTCCCTCGAAATTATATGAAATTTAAAGATTGCTGACTCAAAAAGCCAGCTGGACATCTAATGACCCTGCATCAAGTATCGGCTTGAGAGCTACTAACTAGGAGAAGTGAGTCACCTTGGGCCAATGTTTCATGCTCCATATTTGCCTCCAAATTCTGTCTTCGATCTCGGAAGGTCTTGATGACGGCTGGAACAATCATCTTGACATGTTCTTTTCTTTTATGGTTTACGCTTGTTCATGTCATATTTAAAAGTTTTATATTTTGGAATACTCGTGTAATTAGTTGAAGGAATGAACACCGAAATTTGCTACATTTATATTGTGTAAGGTTCTAAAATCATAAGGGATGGGATAACATAGGAATGCTTTTATGCACCTTCTTTTATACAGGTCTGCCTACAAATCTACACATTTAGTTAGTGCATCTTTATATCTATATACTGATGTGAATACGGTACATAAAAACGTGCCCTCTGGAAAATCACAGTGTGGACTGATCGAATATTTAATTGTGCTTTCTCCCGATGTAAGATCGCATTCATCCTGCCTGTCCATATCATTCATTGGATCATAGGAATTCGCTATAGATCGATCTGAAATCTTCAATTTCCAGAGTATGAGTAGATCTGTATTTTTATTCGAAGATATAAATTAGATCTAAAATTCCATCTCCAGAATCCGATTTGAACTCTGTTCACGATTGATGTATTGATAATTATAATTTCATTCTGGATCTTGATCTCTGTCGGCGATTAACAAGTTGACATTATCATCTATATTCTGGAGCTTGGTCTCTGTCATGGATACCGTATTAATTTATTTTTATCTGGAGTCCTGCACTCTGTTCGCGACTATAGTATGGATACTTATAATTTCACTCTGGAGTAACGATAGCCCTGTATGATATTACAATTTCCAATTTAAAGGACCGATTTCTGATCTTGTAATCTCCCATCCCCAATATGCTGAGCTCTAAGCCATCCCGATACATGCATCTCAATTTCCAGTACTATAATTATATTCAAATCATCGCTCTATGATCTGCAATATTCGGGTGGATGTATATCTATTTCAACTACAGATTACTTAGATCCCTGCGCAACATGTTTACCATAATCAATGGTTGGCTAAACGCTTCAATTTCCAGGTTATATAATTCGCTATTTCAAGATGATTGTAGGCTTCTTTAACAGAAAAATTCCAACTTGAACTATATCCGGGCATCTAAGTTTGTCCCGCCCAGTTTTCTGTTTGAGTTGGAGCTGCTGGATCTCATTCCATGTCCTCCCCATTTTCTCGACCTTCCCCGACCATTGAGATGGACGGATCCATTCTCTATGGCTTTGCTGGCTTTCAAGTTGTTGCCAGAAGTGTCTAACTTTTCTCATGTTGTGTTCCTTGAGGTACTATTGTGTGATAGGCATAGGATGAGAATCAATGAGTTTTGGATGTTGCTGCTACGAGTCCTCCAAAAACAGGGTGGAGTTGCCTCGCCTTGATGGGCAATTAGAGGCATGAGTAGACAAGCATGTGTATACTCTGATCCCCAAGATGTGAGTTGATGATCTCCAAGATGAATTGCTTGCAAATTGAAAATTCTCACCTTGTATTTTCCAGTCATCCAATTTAACTACCACCTGAGAATTTCCAGAAAAAATCTGAACAGAATTTAATTTTTTCATAGCCAAGGTTAACACTAATTTTAAAGCCTAAACCTCAGCAACATTATTTGAGCCCTGGCCTAAACCAACTTTAAATATGAGAGAATGTGAATCAGAAATGTGTAGAGAGAGCGATTCCGTTCAAAATAGGCCTAGGGCTTATTTTTGTCAATTGCCACCGCCACATGAAGTCACAGGCTTTTTGCAAGGGATTTAGAGTTGTAGGCAGTGACACTATTTAAACGGTCAGCCACATTCCCCAAGCTACAGTCAGGGGAAGACTCTCTTGAGAACTTTCTCCCTGTAATTTCCATGCCAAGAGCCTCTCAGTCCAATGAAACCCTCGATCTCATGCCAAATTTACTGAGCAGTAAATAACTAAGTGGAAATTTGATTATTCTTCAACACGAGAGACACTACATTTACGAGGACCAACAAAAGATTGCTTTTGCAAAATGTTCCATGTTCTACCTTCTCAAAATTGAAATGTTATTCTAATTAGAAATCATTCACGCTCTGGATTGTTTTTTTTTTTCCTTTTTTAACACAGGATTGCATTGTTTTAAAAGTTGGTTTATGCACAGGATTTGGATTTGCAACATACTGATTGCATTGCTCAGCAATTTTTGAAGAATGTTAACAAACGGAGAGAAAGGTAATGATTTGGTAATTATGATATTAAGAATCTTTTAAACATTGTTTCAAAACATATATATTGGTGTGTAATTTTTAAGATTGTTAATAAAAAATAGATAAAAAGTAATTATCATCAATTTTTTTTTATGTTTTTTAATATTTGAAAAAATATTTATGTCTCCAAGGGTAATGTCCATTACCATTTACCATTTTCATGCTTATAATATTAAATAAAAGACTTGTTTCATATTTGTTTTGTTATCTTTTCAGATACTAAACATTCAACATATGAATTGCATTGGGTAATTTTTAAGAATGTTAATGAGCACATGTAATGATTACTATCTTTTTCAAAGTAATATGGTTAAATAAAGATGTCTCATATATGTTTTGGTTTGTAGTTTTTCCAGGTATCAAACACATTTTAAAGAGTGGTTCTACAGATTGCATTGCAATACATAGATTGCATTTGGTTTGTTGTTTTTTCAGGTATCAAACACTTTTTAAAGAGGTTCAAATTGCATTGCAATACATGGATTGTATTAGAGTGTAATATTTTTAAAGGTAAGGATTATTATATTTTTCATGTTTTATTTAAAATAATATTTAAATAAGGATGTCTCTCATATTTGTTTTGGTTTGTTATTTCAGGTATCAAGCATCATTTAAATGTTTGATTCAATTTTATTTACAATAATTTGAAGTGATATACAATGGACTTGTGTAATTTACTCTTTTTGAGAGTTATGTAAATGCATAGACTTACAAACATATTATTCTTAATATAACATTTTTTGGGGGGAAGGGATTAAAATCATCCAAATGCTCTAGATGGTGGGGCGCCCCATCATCTTTAGAGTAGTCTCTTATTGTGTTATGTATGTATTTTTCATATTCATTTTCCACTCATTTTCTTCACAAAAACTAGTTTTATAATTTCTCCAATACAAATAAATTTCAGTTTTAACTTAATGTTTTCACACAAACTAATTTCTTGATTTTTCTAACACATAAATCAAATTCATTCATATATTTTAAATTCTAACCATAAACAAACTAATTTCATAATTTCTCTAACACACATAAAATTCATTACATATATTTTTAATATATACTATTTTTCCACATTTTTACTTTTTACTTTTTTTCTTTTTTTTTTTAATAATTTTATACTATGTTTCCTTATATAATATTTATATTATTACATGGCTATTATATATATATATATATATATATATATATATATATCTACTTTGTTTGTTGTATTTTAGTGTCTTTTTTGGGTTTATCTTTTGTTGATTTTAGTGGAATCTTTGAGAGTGTTTGAGATCTATGTACATGTATTTTGTATGCATATGCAATTCTATGTATGGTAGATGAGATGATTTTTATGTTTGTTAGATGAAATAATGTTTTTTGCATGCAACTCTGTGTTTGTTATATGAAATGATTTTTATGTTAGATGAAATACTATTTTTTTTGTATATAACTCTATATATTTGTGTTTGATATATTTGTATATGTATTTTGTATGCAACTCTATGTGTTTGGTAGATTAAATGAATTTTATGTATGCTAGATGAAATGAATTTTTTGTTATATGAAATGATTTTTATGTTAGATGAAATAATGTTTTTTTGTACATAACTCTATATGTTTTGTTTGAGATATTTGTATGTCTTTGTATGCAATTCTATGTGTTTGTGTTTGTGTTTGACATATTTGTGCATGTACCTTTTATGCAATTCTATGTATGGTAGATGGTATGATTTTTATGTTAATAGATGAAATAATGTTTTTTGTATGCAACTCTATGTGTTTGTTATATGAAATTATTTTTATGTTTCTTAGATTAAATAATATTTTTTTGCATGTAACTCTATAATTATTTGTGTTTGAGATATTTGTATATGTATTTTGTATGCAACTCTATGTGTTTGGTGGATGAGATGATTTTCATGCATGTTAGATGAAATAATATGTTTTTGTATACAACTTTATGTGTTTGTTACATGAAATCACTTTTATGTTTCTTAAATGAACTTATGTTTTTTGTATGCAATTCTATGTGTTTGTGTTTGAAATCTGTGTACATGTATTTTATATGCAACTCTATGGGTTTGTTAGATGAAATAAATTTTATGTTTGTTAGATCAAATAATGTTTTTTGTTTGCAACTCTGATGTGTTTACATTTGCCATATTTATACATCTATTTTGTATGAAATTCTATGTGTTTGTAAATCTTATTTATGATTTTTATATGTCACTATGTGTTTTTGGATTTTTTTAATGTAAATTATTTATATATATATATATATATATATATATATATATATATATATATATAATTCTATTTTTGTAATTGTTTTAGTTTTTTTTAATTATTGTTTTAGTTTTTAATTGTTTTATTCCATTTTTCGTTTACTTTAATAACAAGATTTATTAACAATTAAAATATAGCTCATAATATCATCATTTTATTTAACTTTTAATAAATTAAATAACATCATAACTCTAATAAATTCAACTTAATAAATACACAAACACAAATATTAAAAAAAATTAAACAACTCGCTTTCTTTATATAACAACAAAGCACAGAATATTATGGCTTTGTTGTAACAATAACAACAAAGTACATAGACCATATGAACTTTCACCTTCATGTGATTGGTCTTGTTAGTAGAGATCCTAAAATCTCAAAGCTAAGAAAAGCTCTCAAATACATCATTATATTTTTAATGCATTAATATTAATATTTATTTAATTGTTTTATTAAAATATAGTTATTTAAAAATAAATTAATAAAATATTAAGAAATATTTCAGTTTAATAATAAAGATTATGATATTTGAAAAATAATTAAAAATCAAAATTTTAAAAATGATTTTATTATAAATATGATTTTTATTATGTTTATAACAATTAAATAATAAAAATCTAAAAATATGATTAAAGAAAATAAAAGTAAACAATAAAATTTTAAAAATATGATTAAACAAAATAAAAATAATAAAATATAATGTAAAAATATGATTAAACAAAACAAAAATAATAAAATATAATGAAATTGATTTTCATTTATACAATAAATTGAAAATGAAAACAATAAATATAGTGAAAATGATCTTATAATAAATTTATTATGGTATGATAAACTAAAATTGATTTAAATAAATTTATTGGTTAATCAAGAATATAATTAAGATTAAAATTGTATAATTAATAATGAAATCGTAACTTTTACATATAAAGTAAATTGAAAATAAATATATAAAATGGTAAAAATGATCGCAAAATTAATTTTTTTCAACGAAAAAAAACTACTATTGATATTCAAGAAGAATCAAATAGTACAATGATCGACTTAATTTAAGATCTGAATCATTTAAAGGCTTTCTGATCCTAGAGTCTTACTTAAACAGTCTTCAGCATTACAATCTTCTCATAACAAAACTGATAGGCTACATGCCTCTACAACAAAAAAGAAAGTCTAGCATCTTAATCAAAAAAGAAGATATCACCACTATTCACTATGGCATTTTCCAGCCATTCATCCCCAAAAAGATGACCTTCTGAGCCCTCTAGAGCCTGCTTTGAAAGATTATCCGCCATCGAGTTGTTTTCTCTATAAATATGCTCAAAAGTGATAAAATGTTGCAAAGAGATTTCTCTTTGAGTGCGAATGCACCAGTGACGAAGGTTAGTGACATTGAGTTTAAAGTGCCCCATTGCCCACTTGATTGTTACCCGAGAATCTTCATAGACTTTGAGATTCACTAAACCAAACATATTTGCCATTTTTAAGACACACCAAAGAGCAATAAGTTCTGCTTTCATCTTCGTGCCCATTCCACAATTGAGACGAACATAAAAGTGACGATCTTCATTTAGAAAGACTACTCCTAAAATTAATTATAATCATCATATTTACTATTTATATTTAAATAATAAAACTATAATTGCCATTATGATATTTATTAATTTTTTATATTTAAATAATAAAATTTAAAAATCAAAGTAATATAGAATAATAAAAATAATAACCATCACCACTATTATAATATTTACTAATTTTGTAATATTTAAGTAATAAAATTTAAAAATAAAAATAAAATAAAATAATTAAAATGATAAGTACTTTTTTCTCATATTTACTAAATTAGAAATATTTAAATAATAAAATTTCAAATTTTAAAATATATTATTAATGATGATCTCGTAAGTTTTTATTTAGAATAAAAAATGTAAAATGATTCTTATTTATAATGATGATGTTAAATAATAATATTATTTATAATAATAAATATATATAATAATATTATTTATAAATTTAAAATATAAAAGATTCAAAAATTAAATATAATTTAGTATTTATATTAAAATTTCATAATATTTATTAGTAACTATTATTTATAAATATAAATTAAAGATCAAAATAATAAAAAATAATATAAAGAAAATATATTTTTAATACTTAATTAAAAAAATAAAAATTATTTATATTTATATTATTAAGATTAAAAGAACGAATCACTTAGACTAGTTAATATATATATATATAATTGTTTATTTCAAATCAAGAACAACTGCCATAAAATCAATCTAAGGAGTACAGTTGTCTCTTCCTCGTGTAATTTAAAAAAATAGTCACTAGTCCACCCCAAATTCTAAAATAAAAAGGCCTAGTAATTATCAAAGTAGAGTTCATTAAAATTATTTTTTTTGCAGCCTAATTCATTAAAAAAGTGAGATTTTCAATATACTCAAACATTGAGTACTTGCCTTGTAATTCTCAAACACCTATCACTAAAGTAAGTCACAAAAATTATATCATTTCATTGGAAGAATATAATATTTGGTTTTATTTTATTGTAATAAAATAATTTAAAATTAATTATATTAATAAATAATATTTCTCTAGTAAAAAAAATTATCCATTATAAAATAAATAAATTTATTAAAATAGTAACAAAGTATTGTAATAAAATTATTATTTTTTATATTCTTTTTCTTTTATAATTGTTTATTTCAAATCAAGAATAGACAAAAAATTAATTTAAGTAGTACACTTGTCTCATCCTTGTGTAATCTAGAAAAAGCATAGGCTCTAGTCCACTCCAAATTCTAAAATAAAAACACCTAGTAATTATCAAAGTGGAATTCATTAAAATTAATTTCTTTGCAACATAATTCATTAAAAATATGAAATTTTCAATACTGATAACATTAGATGCTTGCCTTGTAATTCTCAAACACCTATCACTAAAATAAGTCACAAAAATTATATCATTTCATTGGAAGAATATATATTTTGTTTTATTTTATTGTAATAAAATAAATAAATTTATTAATTTAATAAATTAATAAATAGTATTTCTCTATTAAAATTAGTAAAACACATTGTCCATTATAAAATAAATAAATTTATCAAAATAGTAATAAATTATTGTAGTAAAATTATTAAAAAAATTGTCACCTGCACATGCATCAATTATGAATTATTATTTTTATATTCTTTTTCTTTTATAATTATTTATTTCAAATCAAGAACGACTGCCATAAAATTAATATAAGCAGTATACTTGTCTCATTGGCTCATTCTCGTTTAATCTGAAAAATTCTAAAATAAAAATACCTAGTAATTATCAAAGTGAAATTCATTAAAATTAATTTTTTGCAACCTAATTCATTAAAAAAAGAAAGATTTTCAATATATTCATGACATTGGATACTTACCTTATAATTCTCAAACACTTATCACTAAAATAAGTCACAAAATAAATTACATTATTTCATTGGAAAAATATAATATTTTATTTTATTGTAAAAAAAAAATTTAAAATTAATTAATTTAATAAATAAATAAATAATATTTCTCTATTAAAATTAGTAAAAAACGTTGTGTACATACTCTATCCCCTATATATATAATTGAACTAACTCTATTTATTTGTGTTTGTAAATCTTTGTACATATTTTGTTATGCAACTTTGTGTTTGGGTATGTAAATTTTTGTGTAAAATAACATTAATGTAAATTATAAAAAAAATTAAAATTTAATTCAACACAATTATAAAAAAACATTTTCAATTTAATTATTTTTTAAAAAATAATTAACAATATAATAACATTGAAATTATCTTAAATTTAATAATAAAATATAACCCATTAACTTAATTACATTTTAATAAATAAAAATGTATTAATATTATAACTATCTTAAATTTAACCATGTCGGTTTGTTTGTGCGTCAATCTTTCAAAATATTATTAGATGCGATTTAAGTTATATAGGACCTCGTTTCTCTGGGTTGGAGTAATATTCCACTGGGTTATAAAACTCTTGGTTTTCTTTATTAAAATTAATGATTTAATGGATATGAAGGTGATTCCCCTTCGAGGTTCTAGGATCGAGGGCTATGTTTCCTCCGTAGAGGTTTTAGTTCGAGGAAGAGGTTCGAGGACTATGTTTCCTCTATAGAGATCGCATTCGAGGGCTATGTTTTCGTCGAGGTAGAGGGATTTCCTATCGCACCTACCCTTCTCCCATTGCACCTACCCTTCTCTTGGCTATCATAATTTGCTCACCTATTAATAAAATTTTGTGAGTGCTGCCACTGTAAGCCAAGACTACTATTTTGCGGTGCTTGATGTAACCCCGAAGTTTAAAGGTTTGAGGGGCTTAAATACCAGATAAAGCATGAAGAGAAATGAGGTTAGTTTGGCACGTTGTATCCCATCAAGTCGATCTGCACCCTCCCAACAAGCAAGCATTCATGCTCGGGAAGCGTTGCACATCATTATTTTTCGGTCCAAGCCTTCTCAATTGATATAGGTGTATAGCTTCGGCCCGCCTAAGGTGCCTAACGTTCCATCATTTTTGGCTTGTTAAATTAGCCCTAGATCTGCTGCAATTTTGTACATACCAGCTGAACGTTGTGCCTCCTCACTTGGACGATGGGATTCTCTTTCCCCGTAGCTATTTATACGGGTATATAAGGATAACCTGTATCTTTATCTATGTATGTGGGTGGATAAGGCTTTTACCTGTACCTATTAATATGGGTGGACTCTCCCTTTCTCTCATCAATCATGCAAAGAAAAACGCAAAATTTATTGGGAGGGATTTGAGAGGCATGCGTTCTTATTACCATTGAATACTTCTTTTACCAGGAAGAAAATAAACTAGCATAACCTTGCCCTCCCTTTGGTCAAGCAAGCCCTTCCTTGTGAAGAGTAAAAAAAGGAAAGAGTTTGGGCGCATGAATGGAATGCTGATTCATATACTCTTATAAATAGTGCCCTAAAACTTCATGCAGGTGAGGACGAGGTAATCTGGTCGAAAAACCTAGGTCTTTCCTGGCCTGCTTGACCTCCTCCTTCCTCAAGAAAGAAATGGAATCAATAGAACTCAAAGGTTGGACTGCTTCCATCCTAGTGCCTCATGTACTAGGAGTGGGCACTGCCAGTGATAGCATCTCAGTAAACTGGGAGGGGTCCTTTAGATTATATTGATTCCAATCTAGACAAGTGATCAAGTCCCGCATCGTGTCACCCATGCCTATCCCCCACACCTGAAGGGGGGCTATTCTACAAAATTTTGGTTTGATAGATGGGTGCGTGCTATATATTTTAAGCTTGTATTGTAAACTCAGGAATGGAGGGACGCAGTTACTCCCGCGTCGCGTGGCTTTGGCATAAATAGGTACATCCTTTATACCTTTTAATAATGGAATATTTACACACATGTTCTTCAATTCCCCAATAAAGTCAAATTTAGGCTAGGCATATGAACAAACAAATATTGATTTACAATATGCCACAAACACCATATAAAAAGTAATCCATAATATTTAAGTATCTTTTAAATAATAAATATTCACTTCTATTTTAAATTTAACTTACTAAATATAAACAAACAAATATTGATTTACAATATGTCACAAATACCAAATACAAAGTAATTTATAATCTTTAAATATCTTTTAAATAATAAATATCCACTTCTGCTGATAATAATAACATTTCAATTGAACATTAGTACTTGCCTTGTAATTCTCTAATATTGGATTACCAAAACAAGTCACAAAAATTATATCATTCCATTGGAACAATATAATATTTAGTTTTAATGTAACAAAATAACTTTAAAAAAAAATTAATAAACTAATATATAATAATTTACCCATTATAAAATAAATAAATTTATTAAATAGTAATAATTTATTATAATAAAATAATAATAACATTTTAGATGGACATTAACCTAATCTTAAATTGGCCCACACGGGTGTGGCTAATTAGCAGTTCACTTGATATGAAGTCACTTGTTGTAAATTGGAGATCACGAGTTCAAATCATACTCTACCTGTGTCCCATGCTTACGGGGTGTGTAGGGCACCTAGGGGTATAGTGGTAGCAGGATTGAATCCCTAGACCCAGTGTCAGGCAAGTACCAGCCAAGTCTCCAGTTGCCCATTCTCCTTGTACAAAAAAAAAAACTAATCTTAAAACTTGGTACTTGCCTTGTAATTCTCTAATATTGGATTACCAAAACAAGTCACAAAAATTATATCATTCCAGTGGAACAATATAATATTTAGTTTTCTTGTAACAAAATAACTTTAAAAAAAAATAATTTAATAAACTAATATAATAATTTACCCATTATAAAATAAATAAAATTTATTAAAATAGTAATAATTTATTGCAATAAAATTATTAAAAAAAATTAAATTCATATTTAACTTTATGTATTTGTTTTTGTAATTTTGTAATTTTCCGTGTTTAAATATGTAAATATTTGTGTAGATTCTACACACTTTATTTATATATTTAGTATAAAGATGCACATACCCTACACCCTTTTATATTGTGTTTCTAAATTTGTGTATATGTTTTTTGTATACAATTTTATGTGCATGTAATCCATTTACACTTCTATTTCTTCATTATAATTCATAAAAACTAAATTGTATTAAATATTTATATATTTAGTGTAAAGCTGCACATACCCTACACCCTTTTATACTATGCTTCTAAATCTATGTATATGTTTTTTGTATACAACTTTATGTGCCTATAATCCATCTACACTTGTAATTCTTCATCATAAAAACTAAAATGTATTAAAATATGATATATATATATATACTTTTAAATTATTTCTTTATGAAAAACTAAAATGTATTAAAATATTATATATATATATATACACTTTAAAATAAATCTCCATGGATTTTAAATGAAATCTAATAATATAATTCATGAAGACTAAAATGCATTAAAATATATTATATATATATATACTCTTTTAAAATACATGTCCATGGTTTTTACATAAAATCTAATAAAAAACTATTGTGGTATTCAATAACTAATATCTAATTTATTTTAATTCATTTCTATGTCTATGACAAAATTATAATAGTAAAATGTATTAAAATAAGATATATATATTAAACGAAATTTAATAAAAAACACTGTGGTATTCAATAACTAAATATACTTGCCCCCGGGGTGTAGATCAGTTGGCAACCGTGTGCTTGTTAAGGTGTACGGGCTGTTAAGCACGTCGCTGGTTCAAACCTCGTTGTAGCATTGAGGGTGCGCTGTGGAGCAGGCGTACTCTCCTAGGGGTATAGTGGTAACGAGATTGGAACACTGGACCCCGCGAGTACCAACCCAACTCCAGTTGTCGATTCCCCTAGATCCAAAAAAAAAAAAAACTAAATATACTTTTATTTTTTAGAAAGAAAAAAATTTAATTGCATATCTAATTTATTTTAATTTATTTCTACATCCAAAAAAAATTACTCATTCAACAATGAAAATATTTTCACATGAAAATGCAATTCTATCATGTTTGTTGGTATGTTTGTTATATTCAAGATTATTCCTTCATAAAAAACATAGAAGATTAAACATATATCATTTTCACATGAAAATGCAATTCTATCATGTTTGTTGGTATTTTTGTTATATTCAAAATTATGCCTTCCTAAAAGACAGAAGATTAAACATATATCATTTCAAGATTGAAATGGTATGGACAACCGGGAAAGTGAGAAAGCACATTAATAAATTGAAAACCCCAAAATTTTAATAAAAAACACATTGAGTTTAAAAAAAGTATAAGACCTAATATTTCAAGATAAATAAATAGAAAGCACATTAATAAATAGGGAAAGTAAGAAAGTACATTAATAAATAGAAAAAATATTGCCAACCATATCAAACCCTACCATTATGATCCAAAAATTATAATACTAAAATGTACTAAATAGGATATATATATAATTTATTTCTATGTTTATGACAAAATTATTATAATAAAATGTATTACAAAATTATTATAATAAAATGTATTAAAATAGGATATATATATATATAATAAATGAAATCTAATAATAAAAATAATGTGGTATACAATAATTAAATATACTTTTATTTTTTAGAAAGAAAAAAATTTATTTGTATATCTAATTTATTTCTATATCCAAAAATAATTATTCATTCAACAATTAAAATATTTTCACATGAAAATGCAATTCTATCATATTTGTTGGTATGTTTGTTATATTCAAGATTATGCCTTCACAAAAGACATGGAAGATTGAACATATATCATTTCAAGATTGAAATGGTATGGACAATAAGTGAGAAAGCACATTAATAAATTGAAAACCTTGCAATTATAATAAAAAACACCTTGAGTTTAAAAAATATGCAAGCCATAATATTTCAAGATAAATAAATAGAAAGCACATTAATAAATAGAGGGAAAGTCAATATCAAACCGTATCATTATGATCCAAAAATTCTAATAATGCAAAAATACAAAAACACTTGGTTTTAAAAATATGGAAGACATGGAAGATTGAAAATATACTATCTCAAGATTCAAATGGTATAAAAAAGAGAGAAAGTGAGAAAGCACATGAATAACTAGAAAAATTATTGCAAAACAATATCAAACACTTGCATTATTGTAACACCCTAAAATAATAAACATTTTTATTATTTCTGCTGGTAAAATAATATTGAGAACAATTATTATTTTATTATTTTGACTGAGAAGTCAAAATGAAACAAATTGTATTGAAGATATTATTTTTAATGAATATAATAAAACATGAGACAAGGATGGATCTAGCTATTGAAGAGTGTCTACTAAACTACTTGAGGAAAAAGACAAGTGTCAAATACTGTTAAGGATGCAGGAGGCATCATTCCTAAAAATCAGTCCTGCACTCCCAGTTAAGTGTTGAAGAGCAAGAGGTTCATAAATGGCCAAGACCTAGGCAAATACTACAAATAGTAAGTCCATGAGCAGCAGGAGGCTAGCAATGGACAGGGATTGTGAATATCACTGAAAGAAATGGCACATTGGGATTTTTGTTCAGGTAGTTCAACATACGAGCTCAGGGGTTCTGGAGCTTGATTGCTCTAGGAGATTGGTTGGGAGGAACGACAGAGCCATCCTTGTTTTCCCATCATTGGTATCAGGGTTTTATCCTATTTATGTTGATTAATATTGTGGTGGAATTTTATTGTTATTTATACATCTGCATAGTTAGTTTTTAAAGTGTTGTTCGCCCAAGCTCGATAGTCCTTAGAAGTAAAGAATCAAATCATTCATGAAGTCAAATTTTATTACAATAGTTTCCACTTTGTTTTCCTTTTTCTTTCCTTATTTACACAGCTCCTTTAGCAGGCAAATAAATAATTAGAAATTATATAATAAGAGCGTTGAATATTCAGTTCAAACAAAACTAAAATATCAAAATTCAGAACTCTGTGATAAAAGCTATGGTATTTACTTAATAAAATATACAATCAACATTTAATCTTTATTTTTTCTATAGATCATCATTACTGTCTTACTTTAATAGACTATGAATTCATCAGTTCTACCCTTTTTAATAATTCCGCAAGGTTTATCCTTCTCCTTAAAAAAAAAACACATCTAAGATTATTGTTGAAGCCATCCATACACATCGTATCTTTCCCAGCATTTAGAATATAAATAGATTACCTTTTGTTTTACCTTTATATTTATAAAAATGAGGATCAGATCTACAATGAAAGTTTCGGACATTTTCAGAATTTACTAATCTCCTTTTATCAAACTATGATACAGAAAATTTTGAGTTCAATTTATTTAGAATACTTCAATTGGTTAAAACGCTTTCAGAAGTTTGTGTTCTTCTCTCCAAAGAGTTTTCTTTTCATTCATACATTTAGGCAAAACGCATCTAGGGTTTTATAAAAAAGAAAAAGAAAATAGAGACCTAACTTGGGTATTGAGGATTGGTGCCATTACGGCTCAGGGATATGGCTTATAGCCATCCCTGATTCATGCAAACCATCGCCTCCTACATCCCTTTCTTGCAAAAAAATTCAAATACTGAAAATACATTTGAAATTTATTCTTTTCACAGTAATAACGCTTTTAAATATTGATACTGCAGGATAAGTTTCTTAAAACAAATTTAAGTTTGCAGAAGTAAAAACCCAGGTCAAGCCATAAAACAACAACACAGAAGCTAAAAGATGCTTCGCGGCTCGCTCCAAAACAAAAATATATACATTTATATCAACCCTGAAGTTGAAGGATACTTCGTGGATCCAAACCAATATCTCGTTAATTCTGAGAAAACCCTACCTTCTTCAGTTTTTAAAATCTATATTACAACCCATTCAAAACCAGAAGTTCTTTTCAAAAAACATACAAACAACGAATAATGTTTTAAAAACCTTAGACTTCCTTACAGCACCTTTGGATTGAACCTTCACACCGTAGGACTCCAGGGACAGCCATGGCATACCTGGCTGTCTGTATTGATACCCTCGTTTGGGAGAAGCTCACTCCAGAGTTTCATCCAAACGCCACCTGCAGTTTAGATCTCACACTTTAGTACTTCAATAGATTTTGTATGTCTTGGCTGCATTTTGATGAAGTTTTTAAGTTATTGCCCTTACCTTCAAATTTAAGATCTAGGGCATGGAAGTGCTGCACTTTTTAACTGAGTACCAGAGAAAACCTCTCGCGCCAGTGTTGTGAGCAGAATCGTTTCAATTGATATCGTGCTTCTCAGAGCAAGATCGATGGCTTAGTTCTGGTGGAGACTAGAGTCCATGAAATTTTGCGGAGTAGTAGAGCCTCTCAGCCATGACAGCCGAGAGTTCTTCCTCTTTCCCAATCTCAGTGAATGAGTAGCTTGAAATCCTCGAGAAGAGTCTTAGGACAGCAAGAGCCAAAATTTATTACGACAGCTGCCTTCCACTTAATTACCCCTCTTTATTACAGTCATAGAAACCTCGTTTATCGTTTCTGTTTTTAATCATCACAAATTTTATTTGGTTATGACAACCCTCGGACTATAGCTGTAGGATCACTTGGATAGGAGTCTTTTTCCACCTTTGTAAGTATTACCTAGGGCCATAAAACCCCTGCACTACTTTACATCAACCCTTGGGGTATTTAGGGTTAGCTTGTTGTTCGCCAACTAGTCTTTGTCTTAGAGATGTCCTTGGTTGTGACCTTTAGGAACCTATTTCAAAAGATAGTGTGTATGTGTTAGCTTAATTAAGCTAAGTATGCGAGGGCTGTCCCATGATTCCTTTAAGCATGAAGATTTCCTGCAGAAACCCCAATGAAGCATTATTAACATACATGCTTTTCAATCTCATTCCTTTTTAATTGATGATATTTATGGCTAACTAACCATCATGCAGTAGAAGCAACCAAGTAGGAACCTTTTAAAAGCATGATACTTTTCTTTTCTGACAAACACTTTAGAATATAGGAAAAAGTAGCATCGTCCATTAATCCTAAGCTTGGAGTTAAACTCTTCATAATCTCTAAGAGTAGAAAGAGTTGAGACATAAATATACAACCATGACAACTACAAGCATAGAACGTAGTGTTCAAACATTTTTCTTTGGAATGAAGTCTTTTGGCTTATGGAATTATAGTTTATACATTGTTGTGTGTGTGCATAGAGTAAATTCTGTGTGTAGAATCTTGGACCTGGTAGATTAAAATTTTTACCATGGACAAAGAAATAATTTTTATTTATTTATTTATGAAATTTGAGGTTCATTACAATTATATCAAACCCTTTCATTACAAGCAAAAAGTTCTAATAATGCAAAAATACAAAAACACCTTGAGTTTAAAAAATATGGTTCCACTTTCATTAATCTATTAACAACATTTATATAGTTGAAAATAATATGACATGTAATAAAGGTATATTATCTGAAGAGAAAAAGCACCTGAGCTCACATAAAGTTGATGAAAACATATATTTTGAAACGTTTTGCTAATCTCCATTAAACTATTGGCTAATTGAAGGAGATCTATATCATGGATAATTGCAGATCCATCGATCTAATTTATAACTAAGATGAATCTCCAAATGCTTGGATCTCACTAATCCCCTGCCAATAGTATTGAAGTAAATAGCTTGCAGTTCAGCCCAGTGATTCAATCCTACTCCAAGACCCCTTTACCATAAAAATAGCAATAATCTGCCAAAAAGATTGCATATAATTATAGTTTAAATAATTTAAGATGATAATTAACACCATCAACATTTAATAATTATAATTACACACCATTCCATTAGTACCAAGAAAACATAATTATAATTATAGAATTTTTTGGTATAGTAATTATAATTATAGAATTTTTAGGTACATTGTCCAAAGAAGATTTCATCATCTTTGAAAAATATCATCAAAATAAACTAAATAATTTGAAAAAAGAGATTTTAAATATTTTGAAAAGCATTTACAGTTGTCAAAATTGAAAAAAAAATCAAAATTAATATTCTTTTAAGGTATAACTCAAGTCTTCATGAAATTATACAAAAGAAATAGTGGTATATATATATAGAGATAGATAGATTAAATAGTGGTATATATAGATTAAATTATAGAGAAGAAATAGTGGTATATATATAGAGAGTTGCATTCAATTACTCAATTAAATGTTTAGTACCAAACTTCTTTTATTTCTTAGGAAAATAAAATTAACCTATATATTACTTTATTTATTCACTTGTATATCTAATTTATTTTGTTTTATTTCTTTGAAAAGTTTACTTGCCACGTGATGCTTTCGTATTTAAAACAAAGCATGTAGCCACATTTATATATTTGAAAATAATGTGCCATGCAACAAAGTATATTATTTGAAGAGAAAAGGTGCACTCGTGAATGGCTAACATATTTTTAAAAAGGAAATAGACTCCTAATGCTCTTGTTCATATGGGAGGACACCATATCAAATAACGACAATTTTGTTAAAAAAAAACGTTATAAGAAAATTCATCAATATGTCAAAATTGAATAACTTGGAAATAGTCTAGAACATTATACCACCAACATAAATGTGAATCTTGGAAATCAGAAAATAACCCAAATATTATTGGAATAGAGTATGTCAAGAGTGCAATTTTGGAAAAGTGAAACACAAACTTCCATGACAACCAAACACAATAACAGAGAATTTACAAAAACAAAAAAACAAATTTGGCAAAGGTATCTTTTTAAATACAACATAATTAGCTATGGTGTTGAGAAAAGACACTTATTAGAAATATGCCAATGATTTTATTGCAGCAACACTAAACAAACATGGTTGGAAGAAATAAATTATGATGAATGCCCTTAGTTTATTTTGTCAATAAAATAAGCCCCTTTTTTATAAAATAATTGACGTGATATTCAATCCTACACGACCTAAGCCCCTTTTTTATAAAATAATTGACGTGATATTCAATCCTACACGACCTCCACTGGAAGTATGGCTCTAGTAAAACGTTGACATGTTCACCTCAATCTTATCTAAGAAGATACCTTTAGAAGAAGACATCTTTATGTTAACTTTTTACCCATTGCATCAATCCTTGTTCTCCCCCACAATTTTCTTCAACCCCAAAAGGCACACCAGCACTAGCAGCAATGGTTTGGATTCTCGTGTAGTATATGGACTGGTGGTATATGGTCGGGGAAGATCCACATTATCTTCAACAAAAAGGCATCTAATGGTTTTCGATAACAATACGATGGCTTACATATGGAATGCAACTCATGATATGTTGTGAGAAGAATTTGACCAGTAGAGTTGGCATGATGGATGAAGGAGGTTGGCAGGTTGTTCACAATGTTTCCTTCTACAAAGGATTTACACCTTGAATATTGTTAAATTTTGAGCATTAATTCAATATACTCTAGGATCTTTACTGAGAGAATAACATGTACAGCATATCAATCATATCAAGCATGTCAATCATGTCAATCACAACAAGAGGCAAACATAAGAGACAATGGACACACAGAGTTTCCATGGGGAAAAACCTAAGGTGAAAAACCCCACAACTTCCTCAGAGATAGATAGACCAATAATACAACCAAAGTACAACCCAAGTACAAGAGATAGTCTTCTCCTAGCAGATGATCCTCCTCCTCACATGTGCGCCACTTTTCGAGTGATGTAGAAGTGAGTAATGAGATGTCCAAATAGAGACCTCTCGATCTATATTTATACTTGTCCTGTCCTTCCCAATAAACTAATGGGGCTGACTTGTCTAGATTAGCCTAATAACCCATTGTTAACTTAATCAGGGTCGACCCCAAACATGGTGGTCTAATAACCCATCGGCAAGTTACAACACTTGCGACACTTGTCAATACAAATGACGACACTTCCTTATAGAGGAATAACACATCTCTATAGGAGTACAATACACATAGATGAAATCCATAGGTGAAATACATTCCGAAGTTACATATACATCAACACTCCCTCTTACCTAGGAAGGTATTTCTCGACGCAGATCTGCTAGTACAAGTCTTCTTCTATGAATCATCATCAACGAATCATCGTCATCGTCACTGCTGCTGCTATCTCAATCAATATCCGATCTACTCATCATAGGAAGTTCTACAAAGCTAGTCCTTTTTCATACTGGATGTAGACCCACCACCTACAGGTCTTCATCATCACTGGCCATACTGTGGAATCCTCAGGACTTATTACGTGCATCACAAAACCTCGCAAGAGCATCCCAGGCTGTTACGGGCACACAGCTCCGACCTATAGGATCTCCAAGGACAGATTACATGTGACCCCACCACAAAACCTTGCAAAAGCATCCCAGGCTATTACGGGCACACAGCTCCGACCTATAGGATCTCCTAGGGCACTATTATATGTGGTCATGGCAAAACCTCGCAAGAACATCCCAGGCTGTTACGGGCACACAGCTCCGACCTATAGGATCTCCTAGGGCGCTATTATATGCCATAGGACAAAACCTCGAAAGAGCATCCCAGGTTGTTACGAGCACACAGCTCCGACCTATAGGATCTCCCAGGGCGCTATTATATGTCCTCTCAGAGTAATGCCTCGAAAGAGCGTCCCAGGATGTTATGGGCACACAGCTCCAACCTATAGGATCTCCCAGGTCAACTTACATGCTCATCTGCACAACTTGTTCCACGGCCACAGAGTATCATCCTGATACTCACCATACATCATCCTGATGTACACATGATCACCCTGATCATCATCACTGCATCGTTTCGATGCATGTCATCTGGAGCAACATCCTTAAGCTCATCATCTATGATCATCCTAACCATACAATGCATCCATCTGATGCATACACAGCATCTGCCTGATACATATCATCATACATGATCTACCTGATCATACAATGTATCCACCTGATACACATGATCCACCTGATCATACCTGATACATATCAACATACATGTTCTACCTGATCATACAATGTATCCTCCTGATACATCTACAGATACATACTCATGATCCAACTGATCATATCCAGCATCCAACATGATGCATACATACATACATATAAATGATCCAACTAATCATATCCAACATCCAACATGATGCATATATACATACATACATATAACCGATCCAATTGATCATATCCATCATCCAACATGATGCATACATACATACATATAAATGATCCAACTGATCATATCCAGCATCCAACATGATGCATACATACATACATATAAATGATCCAACTGATCATACAGAGCAGAAACTAGAACATCGTCCTGATGCTCATCATCCAGCGCTTATATCCACAGCCATGGGAAGGATCCTCCTATCACCATGCTTGGAATGGCTCTAGCAAATGTGTCCATCACTTCTTCCTCGAAGTGTCGTCAATCTGAAGAACACCAAGCCTCTCTCTGAAGTACTTGAACTTCACTCTGGCTAGTGGTTTCGTCAACACATCCGCAACCTGCTCATCCGTCGCAACATACAGGAGCTTCACTGCTCCTCTCTGCACCATATCCCTGATATAGTGATATTTGATCTCTATCTGCTTCCACCTGTCGTGGAACATCGGGTTCTCAGACAGCTTTACACAACTCTGGTTGTCACAAAAGATACTAGTAGCCTCTAGCGGGAGATCAAATAACTCAGACAGTAGCTTCTGGAGCCATACTGCCTCACAACTAGCCAAACATGCTACAACATACTCAGCCTCGGCTGTACTCAGTGCTACGCAGGATTGCTTCCTGCTAAACCAAGAGATCACGCCTGATCCCATACTGAAGCAGCACCCAGATGTGCTCTTCCTATCTGCAGCACTGCCCGCCCAGTCCGAATCAACATAACCTTCCAGGTTAAACTTTTGATTCGCATCATACTTGAGCCCATAATCAGCTATACCCTTCAGGTACCTCAAAATATGCTTTACAGCAACCAGGTGAACACCTCTGGGATCCGTCAAGAACTGGTTAAATGTGTTCACCGCAAAGCAAATATCTGGTCTCGTGTTCGTCAGGTACATCAAGGACCCAATCATCTGACGATACACCGTGACATCAACCAGATAAGATGAGGCATCACATAGAAGCTTCAGGTTCGATGCCATAGGTGTGCCCATGGCCTTGCAGTCCATCATCCCGAACACCTCTTCAGGATCTCTACTGCATACTTCCCTTGTCTAAGGAAGATTCCATCTGTACTCTGCCACACCTCCATGCCTAGAAAATAGTGCATCATCCTCAAGTCCTTCATCTCAAACTCGACTACAAGCTTCCTCTTGGTATCGGCAATCAAACTATCATTACCTGTTACAAATAGATCATCTACATGCAACAGTAGTATCACAGGATTGCCTTCCTCAACCTTGTAGTAAAGGTTGGAATCCGCTTTACTCTTGGTAAAGCCCAAACTGGATAGAAAGTTGTCTATCCTACCATACCAAGTCCTAGGAGCTTGCTTCAAGCCATATAAGGCTTTCTTCAGCTTGCACACATATGACTTCCTGTCATGTGTCTGGAAACCAAGTGGCTGCTCCACATATACTTCCTCCTCGACTACACCATTCAAGAAAGCAATCTTGACATCCATCTGGAGTATCTTCCATTTCATCACTGCAGCCAGAGCAAGTACTGATCTAATGGAAGTGTATCTGGCTACAGGAGCAAAAGTTTCTTCATAGTCGATTCCTTCTTTTTGGGAGAAGCCAAGAGCTACAAATCTCGCTTTGTATTTCTCTATGCTGCCATCTGCAGCATGCTTGATCTTGTAGATCCATTTGGAAGTCACAACAGACTTCCCATCAGGTCTTGGGACCACATCCCAAACATCATTCTTCATGATCGACTGATATTCCTCGACCATGGCATCCTTCCATTCTTTCTTTTCCGCTGCCTCTTCATAACTGGAAGATTCTTTGTTCATAATATCATAGAGTAAAGCAACATAGCTGGTATGTGATCTAGTTCTCTTCTTTGCTCTGTGTTCTTCTTCTAGAATGCCATATCTTTCTCCATCTTGAATGAGCTCTCTAGCCCATGCAAGTTTCCTCTTGTGAGAGTCCTTCTCACGAGGTGGATCTACAGGTTCTTGTGGATCTTCAATTTCACGATCAGCATCTAGAATTGCTTCAATCATGGTAGTGTCTTGAAATCTGGTTTCCTTTGGTTCTTCATGATCTTCAATAGGTGTCTTCCTTGATTTGATGAATGCTGAGTTTTCATCAAATGTTATATCCCTGCTGACATCAATCTTCTTGAACCCTTGAAAGTATATTCTGTAAGCCTTCGAGCTTTCACTGTAACCCACAAAGATACCCTTCTTTCTTGAAAGATCTAGCTTGGTCCTCTTTTCCTTTGGGACATGAGTGTATACTGGGCAACCAAATATTTTGAGATGGCTGACTTCAAGTTTCTTACCATAGAAAACCTCTTCTGGTGTCTTGTTGTCCAATATCTTGTGTGGTGTTCTGTTCTGTACATATACAGCTGTCCTGGCTGCTTCTGCCCATAGATGCATAGGCAGATCCTGGTCATGCAGCATTGCCTGTGCTGCTTCCATGATTGTTTGATTCTTCCTTTCTGCAACTCCATTCTGTTGTGGATTGTAAGGAGCAGTCAACTCCCTCTTAATCCCTGAATCACTGCATAACTTCTTGAAATCTCCTGAAGTGAATTATCCGCCATTGTCGAATCTAAAGGTCTTGATCTTCTTATCAGTTTGATTTTCCATCAAGGCTTTGAATTCCTTGAACTTATCAAACACTTCATCCTTGTTCTTCAAAAAGTAAACCCAAGTCTTCCTGGAGAAGTCATCAATGAAAGAGACATAGTAAGCATACTCACTCAGAGAACTGGATGACATCGGACCGCATACATCAGAGTGGATGATTTCCAAGATTCCTTTTGCCTTGCTTTCACTGCTTGGAAATGCTTTCTTTATGTTCTTTCCTTTTGCACATCCTTTGCAAACACCTTCATGCTTTGTTTTGATTTCAGGAAGACCCTCTACAGCTTTGCTTACAATTGGTAGTGCTCTATAGTGCACATGAGCAAGCCTTCTATGCCAAAGTTCACTTGGCTCCATGGATTCATGTACCATGGCATGTTCAGGTTGTCCCTTTAATTTATGCAATCCTCCCTCTTGCTCTCCAATCACCACTGCATCATCTATAGTTTTACCTTTTGGCCACATTAGGACTTGGCCATCTACAAATGCAACCCGCGTGCCTTTTGCATCCAATGCAGATATGGAGAGTAAGTTTTTCTTCAACCCAGGTACATAAAAAACATATTTCATCTTCAAAGACTTCCCAGAGTCTAGGTTGTAGGAGGCTTCACCACTTCCCTTGATAAGGTATTGATAGTCATCCCCAAGTTTCACCTTATGGGGTGACTTGTGTTCAAATAGATTTACAAAAGATTCTTTAAACCCAGTCATGTGTTTGGAAGCCCCACTATCAATAAGCCAATCATTACAACCATGAGAGATAGTACCTGTGAGAGCAGAGATTAGAACATATTCATCTTCGCTTGATGAGTCATCACTTTCTGCTCTAGCCTTCTTCCTGGGGTATTCATCATCCTCGGCAACATGAGCATGATATGTCCTTTTGTTATTCTTCTTCTTCTTGTTGAAGTTGTTGTCCCTTTTGTTCTTGGGACAATCTGCAACAAAGTGACCCTTCTCATTACATTTGAAGCATCTTAGATCCTTTTTATTCTTTTGATGAGAGGATCTCTTGTGTTGAGAGTGCTCATTCTTAGGCTTGCTTCTTTTGGTGTGAGTTGCGAGAGTTTGATCTTCATTTCCCATCTTTTCTTCTTGAGCTACAAGCTTAGCCTCTTCTTGTGAACATTCCTCCCACAGTTTATTGAAGGAGATCAACTTCCTTCTTGCACAAATTCCTTGAATAAAGGAATCCCATGACCTAGGTAGGCCATTCAGAGTGGTCATGACAATTTCACCATTCTCCACCATTTCATCCACAACTTCAAGTTGTTCCTTAATCTGAGAGACCTTGGAGAAACAGGATTGAATGGTCTCTCCATTCTGAAGCTTTACCCATTGCAATTGATTCCGCAGATTCATCTTCCGATTTATGTTCTTCCCTTCAAACAGCTTGGTCAAAGTGTCAAACATTGCCTTGGGTGTCTTTAGAGATGACACATGTGGAATGAGATGGTCCTTGATAGAATTAGCAATGATTCTCTTTGCCTTGACCAAGTTCTTCTTGTGAAGAGCCTTAGCCTCTTCTCCCTCTGGGACAGGGACCTCTTCACTTTTATAAGTGTCCAACTCATTTTCTTCCAGGATTAACCTGATCCTATACTATACTTCCATGCTCGGAAGTTATCAGCTCCTTCAAGCTTATCCTCAAGCTTGGTATGGTGAGACATCTTTAAAGAGTACTTCAAATGGAAATAGAAAATATTTAGGTCTTACCACTTGATTTGCTGAAAACTGGATTTGGTCTCGGATTAGGGTTTGTCAGAGAAACCCTAAAAATTCAAAATGTGAATTTCAACTTTCTGAAAATGATAGAAAGATGCGCTTTGATGAGCTGATCATCCCGGTACAATCAGAATTTGAGTTCTGCAAAGTTTCACCCTTCAAAAATGCCTTTAGTCTTCCTGGATTCACTAGGAGGACCCTGAATTAGGGTTTGAGTTTACCGGAGATTTACCCAGCCAAAAATCTTGATCCAAAGCTCTAAACTTCGATTTTTCCAAGGAGCTTCCAGATATGTCTTCAGATTTTAGAAAATCCTATTTTTGTGGAAACCCTAATTTTTAGGGCCAAAACTGAAAGTGCTCAGAATTGAATTCTGATTAGACAGAAAGATTCCCCTACTGAGGAGAGTCAAACTATCATATTACTTTTCCAAAATCTGTGGAGAGAAACCCAATAAACAAGAAACCCTAGTTCCCGCCACTGTACAACGTCTTCTTCTCAAGGAAGCTCTGATACCATGTTAAATTTTGGGCATTAATTCAATATACTCTAGGATCTTTACTGAGAGAGTAACATGTACAGCATATCAAGCATATCAAGCATGTCAATCATGTCAATCACAACAAGAGGCAAACATAAGAGACAATGGACACACAGAGTTTCCATGGGGAAAACCCTAAGGTGAAAAACCCCACAACTTCCTCAGAGATATATAGAGCAATAATACAACCAAAGTACAACCCAAGTACAATAGATAGTCTTCTCCTAGCAGATGATCCTCCTCCTCACATGTGCGCCAATTTCCAAGTGATGTAGATGTGAGTAATGAGATGTCCAAATAGAGATCTCCCAATCTCTATTTATACTTGTCTTGTCCTACCCAATAAACTAATGGGGCCAACTTGTCTAGCTTAGCCTAATAACCCATGGTTAACTTAATCAGGGTCGACCCCACACATGGTGGTCTAATAACCCATCGGCAAGTTACGACACTTGCGACACTTGTCAATACAAATGACGACACTTCCTTATAGAGGAATAACACATCTTTATAGGAGTACAATACACATAGATGAAATACATAGGTGAAATACATTCTGAAGTTACATATACATCAACAAATATTCTATGGTCAACAAGATGACGAAGCATACAAAGGATTTACACCTTGAATATTCTATGGTCAACAAGATGATGAAGCACCTAAAAGAGAGGAAGTTTGAGATATTGAGGGAGAGACTTTATTTGATAGAGAACACTTTCCTCGTAAAGAGGGAGGCCACTATGCATTTTAATGTCTCAAGACGATGAAATCCAATTAACAATAGAAGCAATTTACAAGGAATGCAGAAGCTTTAGTCGGAGCAGAAGAGTTAGCATCTAAAATTGAGATAACTTTCTCAATGATATTATGCCTCTACTCCAACACAAATTTTGGTGTAGGTGGTGGTATATGGACGAGGGAGCACCACATTACCTTCAACAAAAATTTATTTAATAGTTTTTAATAACAATAGGATGGCTTACATGTGGAGTACAACTGATGATGTGGTGTGAGAAGAGTTTGACCAATAGAGTTGACATGAAGGATGAAGGAGGTTTGCAGGTTGTTCACAATGTTCCCTTGTACAAGGGATTTACAACTTGAACATTCTATGGTCAACAAGATGGCGAAGCACCTAACATAGGGCATGTTTTAGATATAGAGGTAAAGACTTTACTTGGTCAAGAACAATTGCACGTTGATAAGAATGAGGGCACAACACAACATTGCAATTATGTTGCAATTGTGTAGGTGAGAGACTGTGAAGGCACATGCATGTGCCAACCTCATCCACTTCTAGTTTCATAACTCTCGTTCCAAATTTGGGATTCTAGTTTTAGAATAGATAGTTTTCTTCATATGGAGTTTGATTTCAAATTTAGAAATAAGTTGTTTTAATCTTCAGTAAGCTTTTGTTAAAAAGTGAGCTTAAGAGCATGAGTCAAATAAAACTCCAATTTTAGATAGGGCACTCTATTCTATATATAAGGTACATGCATGATTACCCTCTCGTAGTGCGTATACATCCCTAGGTAGTTAGCTCATGAAGGGAGATGCACTTCTCTAGTAAAAAAATTTGCTTTTCTAATTTTGTCAACCACGCGGATAGGTTGTGTTATCTTCTCCCCTAGCATTCTTAGTCTATAAAGGAAACATACGGGAAGGTGTTATTCAATTCAGATTTTGTGAGATTGAGTTGTGTGCTAGTGATTAGTAAAGTACTGTTGTAGAGTAGTAGTCAGCAGAAGACAAATCCATAAAAGACACGAAGCTACAATAACCCGAGCATGCAAAACTACATAATTCTGAGAGAACACTCCAAGAAATGGTCTCATAAACCCTTTGTGCCCAATCTATTCAACTCTCTACACATGCTCCTAAAGGTGCATAAATTTGATATAAGTACGGCACAGTGGGAAAATTCTTCGGTATATTAGGGAATCCTTTGTAACCACCACCTCTACGTCCTATAGATATGAGGATTGTTATGTAATGAAAGATAGTATTGAGAGCTAGTTAGTATATTGTTTGTTGGAGAATCATAAGTTCATGCTTACACTGTGAATACAATGGAAGATAGGTCTACTCATGTCTATACAACTGTTAGTTATCTGGATGATGTTTCCACCATCATCTTTACTATGCTTGCTATGAATTCTAGTAGTTTAAAAGAATGTGTCTAAAGGAGTAATGAATTCAGCAATACCATTGAATCTTTTATACTATACACATTATTAACATGGAAAATATCGAACATGCCTTGAGCGAGACTTTCTTCCTTTGAAAGTTTGATTATTTCTATGTACTAGACTACATCAAGCCTATATTGGACAAATTCCATTGAATCTAGATCCATCATACTGCTAACAACATGGTTACGTTGCTAGCCCGATGGGTTAACTCAAATGGTTGAGAGCTGTGAGTTGTAAGCAGAAGGTCTCGGGGTCAAATCCCCGAGTGGCTATGCATTGATATATAAGGGCCACACTTGATGTCCCCACCGAGTTAGGATCCATAATCAGAGTTGGCAGGGCGAGACCCCTTCGGGTGGGCCCCCTGTGAATGATTCTCATGAACGTAGCAACTCCTCTCCGAGGTTGTGAACCACATTGAAAAAACATAGTTACGTTGCTTGGATCGAATAACAAAGATGTATGGGAAGCCAGTGAAGGTTGAGATTCAAGATTGATTGGAAGAAAGAATTCAAGCAAGTGCATATGTAAGAGAAGATGTTAAAATATTTGAAGATAAGTACTTGTTGGAGTGCCTACGTGAGATTTTTTGGGTTGAATTCTTGATAAATTTTCACAAATCGCTGGAAAGACTCACATAGAAACATCGATGTTGATTTCCATGACCAAGAATTGAGTGGCTACAAAGAACTTGCTATAGATCCAGTGATATGACTGTGAGTTTACCCAAGCAGTTGTTGTGATTGATTTTTGGTATAAAGGCATTGTTGAAAGCTATGGTTTGGAGTTTGCAGTAGAAGGTCATTAGTGCTCAACCAACACGTCGGAGGTTTTCAAGAGAGGACAATGCGGAAGACTAATCGAGGAAATCCCTCTTAGTAAAGATGTTGATAGTTTATTGGGGAATTTTATAATGCTTGCAGAATGGAAGTATAAGCCTTGCATAGGGGGTGGAACGATAGGAGGCTTTGATGGCAGAGTCAATGTATAATATCGTTAGTGTTCAACCAACACGTTGGAGGTTTTCAAGAGAGGACAATGTAGAAGAATAATCGAGAAAATCCCTCTCGACAAAGATGTTGATAGTTTATCAGGGAATGTTATAATGCCCTGCAGATATGGAAGTGTAATCCTTGCATAGGGGGTGGAATGGTACAAGGCCTAAGGCCTTGATGGTAGAGTCGGTGTAAAATGTCATTAGTGTTCAACCAACACGTTGGAGGTTTTCAAGAGAGGACAGTGTGGAAGACTAATCGAGGAAATCCCTCTCGATAAAGATGTTGATAGTTTAATGGGGAATGTTATAATGCCTCGCAGATATGGAAGTGTAAGCCTTGCATAGGGGATGGAACAGTAGGAGGCCTTAATGGTAGAGTCGGTGTCATAAGATACTTGATGGATCAATGATGGTAAATTCAATAGATCTTGAAAGAGAACAAAGACAGTAGCAAAAGAACATGGAGATAACCAAACACTTGTGTCAAGAAAAAATGGAGAAAACCCACACAATTGAATAGTCTTTGATGAGAAGATATGGTCCTAAAATGCATTCAGAATCTGCAACAATGCAAAGAAGGAGAGAAGCATGGAAAGTATCATTGGTCAACCCCAAAAAGGAGATAAAAGAAGTGCGGTGATGTAGAGAAGTCAAGAATTCGTCGAGTTGGAAGGAACTTCTGAAGAATTGAGATGGCAAGTGTGTGTCAACACAAGGGGATGTGTGTACTCAGACTGCACCTGTAGAGATAGACATTCATAAATCCTACAAATACAAAAGTCATTGTGGGAGTCAAGGAAGAGAAGAATCGAGAAGAGGAATTTAAATTTGCATCATTCTAGTATTCTAACCCTGCCATGGAAGCAATCCAAAATGATAGTGATGTCAATCCATCCTATGTCCTACCCCCTATGCCTTTTGATTTTTGTCAAATTCTAGTGATTGTTGTGTGTGCAAATGTGAGTTTGATTATCAACCTGAGTGGACTTTCTACAATGGCTTTGAATAACATAAGTGTGACCACTAAAGGGAATCCCAATTTTTCTTTAGTTTTGTCTAGTTCTACAAGTGTTGTTGACAGTTGTAGGCCTTTTGTCAATTGTAATAGCCAAGACCGCAGGGATTCATGTTGATTCAAAATCAACAAGCAAGAACGATGAGAAAATGGTAGAATGAGTCTTCTTTGCAGATTCATTTATTTCATGGAATTGGTGACAATGACATAGAGCACCAGCAATTCCTTTTCAATGTCATCTAGATTGTGTGGATAACCGAGAATGTAACCCGTTTGATGCAATTCTAAATGATGATGTAGGGAAGAGAATTGCAATGGTACATGAAGAGCAATAAAAGTTCTCATGCTTTGCATGGAGTGACAGTGATTCAATGAAAAGCAAAATTTGTGAAGGAGTTTCAAAATTCAAAGTCGGAACAGTATAGCATTACAAATTAGAGGAGATCAAGAAGAAGATTGGAGAGATTGTTTGGGATTATAACCATTGGTTCTGAGATTTGATGAATTTCTTGAGTTACAACACCATCCATGAGGTGCAGCATAAGAAATGGTTTATCAACACATTATTACCTCACATGTGGAAGTCATTGCAAAAATATTTTTTTTTGACACATCATGAGGCTTTGGAATTCATAATGTGGTTGAATTCTATCAATGGATTGGTTGAAGCATCAATTCCTAGATTGGCTCCAGGGTTGGCACAATTCTGATAACAACTAAGAACTTGATCTAAGTAGATTCAAGAGTCGCTAAATGGAAATAAACGAGAAACGAGGCGATGTGGTGCATGCTATGCAAGACGAAAGGCCATTTGCAATATATTTACCCCAAGCATCGATTCCTAGATTGGCTCTAGGGTTGACGCAATTCCAATATCTACTAATAACTTGATCTAAGTAGATTCAAGAGTTTTTTAATGGAAAGCAAAAAGAAAGGAGGCGATGTGGTGCAAGCTATACAAGACATAAGGCCATTTGCAATGTATTTACCCATGTTTCCGAGATATGTCATTGCTATTGTGAATCCGTTTGTGGGATAGGAAGATCGGGGGATATGCAAGATATGTCAATAGCAAGGAGGCAATGTGGTGCATGCTATGCAAGATAGAGGGCCCATTTGCAATATACTTTCCCCATGTTTCCGAGATATGCCATTGCTATTGTGAATCTGTTTGTGGGTCAGGAAGATGGGGGGATATGCAAGATATGTTGAAATCCAGGTCATAAACCCCACCATTAACTGCTTCTACATAAATACAGTAGCATTGCAACATTTGTACATTACAACTTCAATAAGACAAACACTCATCATACAGAGGATTTCCATGCATTGCTCATGCTCAACAAGCACTTCAAGAAGAGCTTATCCACAATAGTTGACCATGGCCACAAATGGAGGGAAGAATTAGGACCAAGATAACATAGCATCGTAACAGTGTTACCCATATAATCAAGTGGGGCACATCACTGCGGCCACTACTGAAAGACTGAGTAATACTGAAAGTTGTCCAAAGCTAATGAATAAATGGGAACATAATCAATTTCAAGCAAAGGACCCCCGAGAGAGATCTAGTGGGTCATGTATATACAAGACTAAAAATTATCACCTGGGCCAGGGTCAAATATGTTATTTTAAATTTGAAACAATGATGGATGTCATTTGAAAAAAGAGGTCCTAGAGTCATTTGACAATTCAATCCAAAGTTACATGAGCACTTTGTGGAGTGTTGGGTAAATGGGTCTTAGATCAATTGTATAATTTTACCCATGGGCATTGTTACCGGATGAACTAGCAAGGCTAATATTCGATAAACAAATGCAAGAGAAAGTGACCATTGTCACCTTAGCCACTTCTCCAACTTCTTTGAAGAGTCAAAACCTCCAAGGGAAGAGCCCTTCAGTGATCTACACAAACACTTAGAAATCTATGTCTTCTAGACAACAAAGTTTGTAACCAATTCCTTGAGCAATATATTTAAGCGAATGAAGAAAACATACTATATAAGGATGCAAGTTGTAGATAATCAAACACATATCACTAGAGCATTCACAATTCATGGCATTATAGTCATTCATCAAACGATTAGTTAACTATGATGCACCAATGACGAAAGAATGTGATTATTACAAATAAATCATGTACTGATGTGATATGACAGTCAAATCTTTATGATAACGTCAGCTGAAACAACAGTGTAAGGTGACACAAAATTTGATGTTAGTAGTATAACAAATTATCTCTAGATAAAGTCCAATATTTAACCACTTTAATAGCAACCAAATGACACTTGTTTTGGATCTGTATGAGAAAGATGTTAGTAGCAATATGAAAGCATTAGTAATATCAACTTGCAAAAATTGCAATGTAGTATAAAATAACAATAGCAATATGAGCAATATCACTTGTATTTTGAACTAGTTGATTTACTAACTTTCACACATCAGATTGTAAACATATCAGAATTATAGCAGCATGTATGTTGGTAATACTAACAGTAGTATAGAAGTTGTGCTAAGATAGATGCAAGTCAATCAAAGTGACAAGGACAAGAACAATGTTATTCACTTACACCAATTTCACCATTTACTGCTAAGCATTGAAATTAGATTAGCATGTTGTATGTAAAATCAATTTTCAGACCTTCTTATTAACATCAAACAGTCCTCAAATGCACTTGCAAAATACCAATAATTAACCTCCTTTCTTGCTTGTGTGCACAGGTATAATGTTTGAGAAAAGAGGTTCCCTTATGTTGACTATTTAAAATAGTATGCAGACCTATAGAAGCAGCAGACATAGTTTGGTAAGGGAAGATTTAAGCCCTTGTGAAGGCTCCAAATGGAGGACCGAGCCTCTTTAGGCCAAGGTCGAAGGTTAAGGCAGGCAAAAAGGGGGTGGTTGAGCCTTTGAAAGGGAGGTCAAGCCTTCTTTAAGGCTGACCGAGGGTGAAAGGAGGAGAAAGGGGATAGAAGGAAGGAAAGGGAAAAGAGATGGAGGAGAAAGGATAGAAGAGATGGAGAAGAAAGAAGGAAGGAGCAGTGAAGGATAAAAAAGAGACAAGGAAGAGGTGGAAGGGAGAAAAGAGGCACTGGTACTGGTACCACATAACATACACCAAGACGATTACATCAATCTAATGATTGATGGAGGGTTAGGTTGGCATGTTTATGCAGTTGAATCCAATGCTACATTTAGATGGTAATTGATGTCACGTACCCACCCATCCATCCAAGGCAAGGAAGGGAACATGATGCCAAATTCTGGGGTTTCACATGATCTCAGCCCATTCGTTAGATTCATACAATTAAAATAAGGGTGTGCAGATGTAAAACAAATCAGTTATGCACAACGGAATTAAAACAACATCCACACACAATTCATGCTCACCTAGCATATCAAAATGATCATTAGTTAAACATTGCAGAAGTAAATACATAGACAGGAAATCACTTATCTTCATTGGGCAATTGTCCCAAACAACTAGCTATGTCGCTACAACATTCCACCCAACCATAGGTCTCTGCCCAGCCTGTATTATTTCAACACTCAGAGACCACCCCCGAGCTGGGCATGATTCTCACAAGGAAAAAGGAACATTCACTCTTTCACAGCCAATTGGTCATTTCATCTGAGCCAAGCCAGTCCACAGCTGGGTTTATCAGGCTACGTTTGAACCCTAGAGGCTTACACTCAAGTTCAAGCCAAAGCAATGGATTTACCAACAGGTTGGCCATGGGTTTTCCCAAATCGTTTCCAGTCAAAATTGGATTAAGGGATGGGCAAAACAATCACAGGGGAAAACGAATTCTTCCCCAGCTAATCAGGGATTCAACGGCCCAAAACGACCTCTATGGAACCCCAAGTAAATTCCTCTTCTTCCCCACTGGTAGACGACACAAAAACGCCCTTCTCCTGACGGAGGAAACAAGGATAAACAAAAAAACGTGGCTGCAAAGCACCCAGGTAGCTCTAACCTTGTGAGGGAGGAAGACTGGTTGATGGATAATGGCTTGGGAGAGAAAATCATGGTTCATTTCTTGCCCAAGAAGCAAAACGCGATTTCCCATGCAGGGTGGCTTGCCCATACTCGAATTTGGACAGCCATACCTCTCATTCCCCAAGGCATTAACTACCTCAACCAACTCTTGGGAGAAAATCAATGATTGGGTACAAAAGTCAACATGGGTAGTTGAGGGTTTGATGGGTTCTCTCATTGACACTTGGCTTGACTTGGTTGGCTCAAGGGTTTGAATGTTTTCCCTCCCAATTCCTTGTAAAATCATGCCCCCATCTCTTTGTTGCATTGCATAGCTAGTTGTGGGTATTTTTATTAAAATGCATATTACATGATGTTGAAATTCCAATGTGCCTGGCTAGCACACAAGCCATATGCATCACTAAATCGATGGCGGGGCCTTGGCCTTGAGCTCCTCACCATGATTTCATAGCAATATTACATCATTTACAATTTTAATGTGATAGGGTCAAAATGGGGATGTGACAATTGAATGGAGATTATGAGTAATCCACAAAACAATGCATAGTGCTACAAGCATGCAGGTGGATTGCAATCGAGCACAATGACCCATCAAAGTTTGACAGGAAGAATCACACTACCAAGCTTGTGGTAGAAGTGATTGAACAAACTCTACTAGTGCATAGGATTACAACATTGGATTTCACTTTGGTAAAGACACTTGCAAGCTAGTGGGAAACACATAAGAATATGTTGCATTCATGGGAGGTGACGACAAAGATGCTTCAAACACTCTTCTTACCAAACAATGGGGCTCCACCAACATACGTCAATTCCATCCCTATTGAATTGTCTCTGCAATTGAATGGTGCTACTGACCTACATTAGGGCATGTTGACAATTGTGAGGCACACTAGACGACACAGTGTTCCAATTCAGCAATAGGTGCATAAATTTGTGCACACCTTAGAGGCATTACCAAAGAGCTAGTACACGTAGATAGAAAGGTAAAAGCAGACGAACAATTGCCCAGAACTACGGAATAGGTTTTGTGACACTTTCTGACTTTGTGGGGAGGATACATTGTTTGCAGGGGTGATTCAACACATTTAACATTTCCCACAAATGGACTAGCCACAAAGTCTAACCGTAGGTTTTGTAGAGGTATACTTAACAGAAGCTCACCTCGCAAAGAATCTCCAACATTTGCAATTTGAGGAAACCAACGATCACTACATCATTCAGGACAAGGGATACCAACAATCCAATGTATTACCATGAACCACTATGTATGAAACAAGTTAAGATTGGGGCTAAGGATGAGCCAAAATTAGTGGTTACAAGTGATTACTAGGATGAACATACATTCATAGATATTGTAGCTCTAATTTGAGAAGATGTTGATATGTTTCCATAAAGCTACAAAAGAATGAAAGACCTGGATGGAGTGTTCGATGACATGAAAATTGAATTGAAGCCATATGCCTTAGCAATAAAGAAAAGGTAATATAGAATGAACCCACACTATAAGAAGCAGGTGAAGTAGGAAATCAATAAAATGTTGGATGTTAGGTTGATCTTTCCAGCAAAGTCGACAAAATGGAGCAGTCTAATTGTGATATAGACAAGAAAACAAGTGGAACTTGTGTCTATGTTGATTGTCATTGACTTAATGAGGCATGTATATGACCCATTTCTGACCCCATTAAATTTTGGAGGTGGCAGGGAATGAGGTATTCCCTTTCACATATGGATTTTTGAAATATCATTGGCTCCAAATGGCTAAGGAAGAATAAGAAAAAAAGAACGGTTTCCCTTTGATGTCGTCATCCCATATGCTTATCAACTTGTCATTCCCAAGGATCCATGTAAGTTTGGATTGGATATAGGATGCCACTTCTTTTCATAATTTCCATATCTATGATCCTCTTTCATCCTCCAATAGGCAATGCAAGCATTTTTCTTGCTACAATTAAAATACATCTTAAGCAAGACTTGTTTCCACCAATTGAACTTAATAGTTATTAAACAACATAAAACCTTTTCCCTTGTTTCCATGTTCATTAGAGTTGTATCTTTTATTCCTAGACCTCTCACCACGAACCTCACTTTGTACTTCTCTTCGCTTCCATCAGTCACATGCTTGATCTTGAAGAGCCATCTGGAAGTCACCAACGACTTCCCCTCCAATCTAGGCACAATGTCCCGAAAATCATTCTTCATGGAAATGTACTACTCCACCATGGCATCCCTCCAAACGTACTGGTAGGATACCTCCTGAAAATTGGAAGGCTCAAAATCTATTATGTTGCTCATCAATGCCATATAGTTCAGAAACTTCTTCGAAGGTTTGCTTTCCCTGAATGTTCTCCTAGGAGCCTCAACTTGCTCATGAGCATCCCTAAATGTCTGAGTGAACCATGGAGGGCTCCTGACATAAGTGGTAGGATCTAGTGGCTCCTCCTCTGCATCTAAAGGCTTCTATCCCGAACTGGAATTCATTGGTGAACCTGGCTCAACCTTTGGAGCTCACTAATAATGGCTCATGAGACTTCCTGGATGCAAAGTGTTCCTCGAACTTTACATCCATGCTTATAATTGTCTTCCTCTCTCTTGGAATATAGATCTTGTAAGCCATTTTCAACCGCATGAAAGTTTGGAGGTGGAAGGGAATGAGGCATGCCCTTTCACATATGGATTTTTGAAATATCATCGGCTGCACAAAATCCAAATAAAAAAAATAAAACCCTCGCTGTTGATCTTTATCACATTACAACTGATCTACCCACTGTAAACCTCTGAGAATCTCAATCAAAGAGATACTCTAATACCATGAAACTTTTCCTTACCCTACGTGAGTTCCAACCTTATGTTCTCAAATCAATAGTTGATATTTAATTTGTGGAAATGGACTTCCTTACATAGAAGCATTCACACGCACAACAGGAAAATGAACCACAGAAACAGTAAATAATTTAACACATGCATGTATTTCTTCAAATTAGCCTTTCATTAAATACTTCAAAGCTTATAAGGGAACCTCCACTGTCGTGGTAAATTATATCAGTAAAATACACCCAAACAAAGCAAAAATTCACAAGACAAATCTGTCCACCAAAGCTGAAGAAAAATCCCCACAGAAATCGAGAAAAAAAGTTGCAGCCCTACTGGCTGGTATCCACCTGTCTATACAACTACATAGACATGTTCTGTACTATGGTATAGACCTGTTCATATATTGTAAAAATCAGTAGCAAAAGGACATAATTCATAGATTGTAAAAAAGGGTTTTGAACCCTAAGAAAATGCTTAAAAACCCTAGAAAGAATTGCATGGCCAAAAGAAGGGTCTTGTTGTTTAAAATTTACCTAAGACTAGAGTAGAGATTGAACAAATCCAAGCCATTCATAAAAACCGCAAATGTGCAAAGTAGCACATAAATAACAAAAGGAGCATCATTGATAGGATTAACACGGATTATATCAAAATCAAATCACAACCAAAACACCATTTCTAGATTTTGAAATATCGAAGTACATACCAATGAATTCATTGCACCAGCTTTATTGTGGTGTTAGAAACAAGGACTCTTTACATTAAAACTATATACTAGATAAAGTAGTTCACTGCAATCAGTATCAAGCCCACCTAAAAATAATTGTAAAGGTGCCTTGAATTTAACAAGAATGATGGTGAACACAGTTATGAAATAACTTCATTTTTGGCTCCAGTTCTAACAATATTTCAACAAAACAAATAAATTCATAAATACTGTAGAAATTAATGAGAAACATAACAAGGTACTAGTTGAAGAGAATGGAATACCTATATCATCCCAATATGGTCTCATATCTCCAATATTAATTCCAAGTCAGGGTGTTAAATATCTTGCACAATCTAGCCTTCCTTGAGAACAATTTGAGCTTTCACAACAAGAGAATCATTTCAGAATTTGAACTCCGTATATTCTCTCTAGAAATGATAGCAGATTGCCAGACACAGTTAGTATAATTACCAAAATGTCAAAGAACTAACATACAAGTAATTACAGCAAGGAATAGGAAATATATTCTCTCTCATATACTTTACTTTCTTGCTATATGAATTCTTTTGCAATAAGGTTTGCTTGGAGAACTCTTAACAGCCTCAGAGTTGCCAGGAAGTGGATTGGCCCACTATCAATGCACTTGGTTCTGTGATTCATAATGAAAAAGAGTATTCATTTTCCCCAAACAAGACTGCAAAAGGATTGTATAGAAAGCATTTGTATTTTAGCCTGACCATAAAAGTGATTGGACCATAAAGGCTAAGCTATAATTAAAAAAACTAATGTGATGTGGTTATGTTCGACTTCAGAATCAACCATCATTGCTTCATATGTGTCTCAGTTGCTTTCTTTTAATGTGAGTTCCTGAATAATCATCGTTGTTCACAGATTGGTGACCAATCCATGTCTAAGTCATATATTTGAAGACTATAACCCTCTACATATCTAAAGGCTAACTCCTTGTCGTAGCTCATATAAGTGTTTGCATGAAACATGATTTGCGCAGCTCATATAAGTGTTTGCATGAAACATGATTTGCGTAGGTATTGACTTCTGCAACATTGAGCTTTGGCATAGAAAGAGTCTTTGAAACAAGTTTTTGATAAAGGATTTAATAAACAAAAACATTTGGACAAAATATTTTGCTCAGTGGGTTGAAACAAAGGGAAAGTTGGTCAAGATCAATCACTAAATGGTAAGGAGTCATGGGGATGGATGCACCAACTGTAACAACAGGGTTCTTTTTTCTTCGGTGAGCTATAAGAAATGAAGCATAACGAAATTAGCCAAAAAATCTTTTAAAAAAATGACAGCAACAAAATATCAAGTATGGTGAACTTAATGAACAATTCACAGCAAAGTCTTTCTATTTTCTAATCGTAATATTGCATCATACTCAAATGGCAAGGCCACTATTAGAATGGCTTGACACTAAATCAGACAAAGCTCATGTATCCAATGATGATAAAATATTATTAAATAAGTATATAACCTATAGAATGTAATTTGCAACTAGTCAATATTAGTAGCTACATGCCTCATTAACTGCCTGCAACTTCTATTTATTTAAGCTTGTCATGATATATGAATAATTTTTTGTTATTCTAGCGAAGAAAAAATGTCAAAAATGAGGAGGGCTAATATGAGTCCTATGGGTCATTTGGGATCAGAGTTTAGTTGAATAATCAATAAACTAAGCTTATAAAATAGCCTATAAGTTATAAAGTTACCAGGTTAAGTTACATTGTCCCACATGCAAAAGATGATATGCCTTAATGTGGAAAAATTACTTTAGATAGGTCTTCACCTAACTATGTGGAAGCTTCCCCCCACGTCACACTCTTGCTCTTGATGCTTGCTTCTCCCAGAACGATTCCCCATGTCCCCAAAATGATTCCTATTGCTACTACACTACGGGAGAAGAAATCAGATATTGCTTGTGGCTAGAGCCTTAAGAAAGCTTAGTATATAGTATAAGTAATTATCTTTTTTAGTTTAGAATCTAGCTTCGAGAACTTAGAATTATATGTCTTTTGCAAACATTATATGACAGTTGAAGTTTGAACTATTGATTGTATATTACAACTCCCTGGTCATGATGCCCTATTTCATTTCATGGTTGATGTTATACCTGATAGTTTATCGATGACAAATTTTATCTGTTGAAACTTGAAGGTTGATGTTTTGTTTCATCATTTGATGACAATGCTATAAGTTATAACTGCTAGATTTTTTATGTTATTTGTGTACTAAATGGCTGATGCTTTATAGATGATCATTAATCTACTACAAAGTTCTATGTTTTAATATTTTTTGCAGCTAATTAACCATTTTGCATGCTTCTTTGAATATATATGCATCAATATATATAAAAATGTATATTATATAAAAAAAAATCATAATGCTCCGCTCTCAATGTCTGTTGGAAATCGATGCTTCATGCTCCCGCTTCCTGATTTTCACTCACACTTTACTCTTGCTCCCAACAGCTATGGACCGTAATCATATGTTGAAGTAGAGGGCATGTTAGGGTTTAGACAAATCTTGTGTGTTTGTTGGCTAAGCTTGGAAACCATATCTTACTCACAGACTGTGAATAAGCTTGGCCACCACACCTTGATTAGAGATTGTTGGTCCTAACTCCTAAGTAGGAACCACTGTAGTAATATTAACTACTATCAAAATCGTTGCTTTCAAATTACATATTAGTTTTCACATTAAATATTTGATATTAGTTTTTAGATTTTTGGATGTTGCTATGAGTTTCTGCAATGTATCATGTCAAATTTCTAGTTAGACTCATAACAATGAGTTTCTGTAAGTTATCATATCGAATTTCAAGTTAGGCTCATAACAATGGCATTAAAAATTACATATTAGTTTTCACATTACATATTAGTTTTTAGATTTTTGGATGTTGCTATGAGTTTCTGCAATGTATCATGTCAAATTTCTAGTTAGACTCATAACAATGAGTTTCTGTAAGTTATCATATTGAATTTCAAGTTAGGCTCGTAACAATGGCATTAAAAATTACATATTAGTTTTTAGATTTTCAGATGTTGCTATGAGTTTCTGCAATGTATCATGTCAAATTTCTAGTTAGACTCATAACAATGAGTTTCTGTAAGTATCATATTGAATTTCGAGTTAGGCTCGTAACAATGGCATTAAAAACACTTTCTTGGACTTGTTTGAGTAACACCAATGATGATAGATTTTACTAGATGCAGATAAGTGGTAAAAGAAGAGGTATTGTGCTTATTATACCCCACTAATAAATGTATTGAGTTATAGGAACCAGAAAATAAAGAGATCAAAAGAGATCCTTCCTAGAACTTAAAGATTTTGCAAACTAGGCAAAGAGAAAGGATGAGAAGGGTCCATTGAAAGGAAGAGATGATGAGGATCCTTACCTTAATGACAGTTATTCCTATTGAAGTTTGTATCTCAGAAAGAAACTTCAGCACAAATTTAATGTCAAATGTGCAGGAGGTAGTTCGAGTCAAATCTATTTTATAATTCAGTTTAGTAATAAAGTGAAAATATTTTATTTAGTTGTTGAGTTTAATAAAGTGTATTTTTAATACATTAGTGATTTAGACTAATCTCAACTGTACATCTTATTGAGAGATTAGGGTTTTGGTAGCTTATATTTTCAGCTCAAGTATAAAGGCATGTCAAGATAGAGGGTTAAGAAACATTCATTATTCACTCAAAGACAATTTTTCAAGAGGAGATTCAATTCATGTGTGGAGCAAATTTAGAGTCTCGGAGAGAAGCTATTTCAACAACCAAGTTGATATCAACAAGTAGGTCCATATAGTCATACAAATCTATCCAAATAGATCCGTGTAGCTGTATGGACAAGTCATATAGTGAGCAAAAACCTGCAAGTGGTTTTCGCGATTTTGGGCAGGCAAATTCTCCTCAGTAAGTGTGTAGATTTGTTTTGTCTGGGTGTACTGTGCAGCTGTTATTTTGATAAATCGTGGAAGTTTCCTTGTAAGCTTTGAATTATTAAAGAAAACATGATTTGAAGGAGTAAATCATCTTTCTATTGTGTTTTTTCTTCCACTATTTATAGCGTAGCTATAGATGTGACTACTTCTATGTGAAGAATTTAATTTATGCAATTAAATAATAGTTTGTTTAGTTGATAACATAAGGACAACAATCACCTAGGGTTAGGAAAATGTTACAGTGTACCAAAGTTGCCCTGTTTAGTTAAGGCGATCTTAAGAGTTTACAGCATTACATCAATTGTTGAAAACAACTACCAGAACCAACTGTAGGGAACCAGGACCAACAATTAGAGTGTTTCAAAGGTAGTACGTATCAGTTTGGGTAGTTTGTGTGTAAATAAGAGATGGCATTAGCTAGCCTTCAGTTCAAAAACATATTGGAAGTGCCTCGAATTTCCTATCATAGAATTTAAGGTAACTCTTCTACATATGAGAATAATCTATGGGATATCGTCAAGGATGTAGTAACTACATTGACAAATACACAAGCTTTGGCAACTCACAAGAATAAAGAAGTGAAATCCAAGTGGGTGATCATAGATGCTATAAAGGATCACGTGATGCCTTATATATGAAAGAAGAAGACAGGGAAGGATATGTTTGATGCCTTGTTCAACCTTTGCCATAGTGAAAACATAAACAAGAAGATGATATTGCATAACAGACTCAAATATGTAGAGATGACCAAATCAAACATTGTCACCAGTTCCCTGATGAAGGTCACACGGATTCATGATCAACCTGCAGTAGTTGGGGAGAAGGTTGAAAACAAAGAGCTAGTGAACCGATCATTGAATGGGTTTCCATCTCAATGGTAAATGTTTGTCTAGGGTGTTTGTGCTCAGTAGAATCTTCGCTCATGGGAAAGCTTGTGGGATGATTGTATCCAAGAGTAGAGTCAAATTGAGTTAAAGGCCAACAAGCAGGGAGGAGGTAGTGACCATGCCCTATTTGCTCAAACAAAGAAGGAAAAGAATAGACTTGAATTGAGTTAAAGGCCAACAAGAGGGGAGGAGACTGTTGTAGTCCCAAGGTTCACGTGGTTATCATGGATACATTACATAATATAAGAAAACATACACAATGATACAGATACAAGAGATGAGATAGAGAGAGACAAGCCTCTATATTGACCAGCAAGAGCAGAATACAGTCATAGAACCAATCTTAACTAGTACATCGGCTCACCAGCCTATATATATATATATGGAAATACAGTTACATAACCGTCTATCGGTTTATCAAACCGACCCGACCTATACTAGTCGACGCGACCTATTGACATGTGCTGCAGAGTGGTTGGGCGGAGGGCCTAGTCGACAGGCCGACCTAGGCCCCTCCAACATCTCCCCCACCTCAAAATATTTCTTCGTCCCGAAGAAATGGAGAGATCAAAATTTCAAAAAGAGTTATACAAACGGTTATGACGAAGGAACGCTGGAATCAATAACATCAGGTATCTGGAGACAGGGTTCAATGATAACTTCAGCAAAGACAGAGAGGTGGTGCTGGAACTCTTCCCAAGTTCGTAGCAGATTCTGGATGTCTACGGTCAGAGTTGTGAGTTTCGACAAGTTTTCCATCTTGTCGTGAGTGGATGTAGCCTGCAAGTGGATCATGTCGGGACCAAATGTGTTGATTGTTTTGTCGGCAGCAGCAAGTAACTGATGGAATCGAGGCTGAATTTCTACAAGTTTGTTGAGGCCTCCTCGGGCTTGTGACATCCACTGAACTTCTTGTTTCTCTAACTTATCCAATTTCTTGTTTTCCATGATGATCTGGCTATCAAGTTTTTCAATAAGGGCTTCATTTGCAGTCAAGCGCTGGTGCTGAAGCTTGCTTAGCAATGTTCTTGTTTTCTGAAGATCTTTGTAGACATCGCCATAATAAACATACCACTTGTTCATAACTGCTGTAAGTTTTTATGCTCGATTATTGTACTGCTTGAGTACTTTGAAGGCTTCTGAAAAGGCTATAAACTGATTTGTCATGAGGGAAGCTACCTCAATAGCTTGATCTTGTTGTTTCTTCAGAAGCTCAAATTGTAGCATCGACACGACAGATTCAAGTAACTAGTATGCTTTGTCTAAAGGTGGTGTCGTGTCGGAACTAGCTGGAAGCGAAACAACTTGTTGAGCTAAGCATTCACATTTGGTGAGAAATATAGTCTTTTCTTCCTGGAGCTGTATCATTTGTTCCTGTGATTCCTGTCGGTGACATCTTTGGACTCTGAAGACTGCATCTTCAAGTAAATCAGGCTCATCTTGGGGCGCCAAGTGTGGCTGATAACTTGTAGTAGCTCCCAATTGGTCTAAATATACAGATGGAGTATTTTCCTGTATTTGCTACATTTCCAATTGCTGCTGCAATTCTCTTTCTTTGCATTTCTTTCTTTATGCTTCCTACGGCTACTCTTTTCTTTTTCTTTGCTTGAGATTTGCTATTCCAGGCCCTTATCTTTTCCTTCTGTTGCTGTGTCATGTTGATGACTGCTTGTGTGCTGACAACAGCCTATTCTGCCTAACTTTGTGTACTGGGTACTACTGTTGTGATGACTGGAGTTTCATGTTCTGCTACTTCGGCATTTGGTGGATTTGCTGCTGGTGTGTTGGAGATTTCTACATTGCTTGTACTGATATCTGGAGTATTTGTGTGCTCTGATGGTCTTGTCATGTCGGCTGCAGTTTCTTGAGTTGCGACTGCTTCCTTGGTTAGAGTAGAAGTGGCTTTATTTGCTTCTGTCGTGGTTGCTTCTTTGTTGTGTTGCTATGTAAGTGGAATAGACTTGGATCCGTCGACAGGGGAACTCGACTAGTTTACCGGGAGTGATGGTAGGTCGACAGATGTCAGAATTGGACTCGATGAAATGGTACTGTCGAGCAGATCCGAACTAACTAGACTAGACTCAAATGTGGACTCGACCTAGGAACTCATGGCTCAATGTTTTAAAAACCGGAACCAGGAATCAAACCGGTCTAGGGTCAACTCGGACCGGAACCAGAACCGGTAATGAACCGGAGCGGTTTGATTTCAATGAACCGGACTATTAAAAAATACAAAAAAAATTACAATTTTAATCATAAAAATTATATTTAACATTCCAAGGTATATTTCAAAGCATTAGACACATAATATGCATATTTGAAACCATTAGACACATAATATGTAAAGTCTACTCATATATATAAATCGGAAATCCATAAACCATGTATGGGTCACAAAATGGCACCAAGTGCACTACATACTCATAGTAAAGTCTCATAGCATATATCTCAAATTATGAAACAAAATACAATATCAATGAGGCTCTATATCCTCTACAGTCCAAAAAACATGATCAATGATGAGTCATGACTCATAAGTCATAACTAATCAATCATCAAAACTTGACTGCAGCAATGAGACAAATGACACTCTTGGCGGCAGCTATGAGACAAATGAGCTCTTGATTGTGAGTGAATGAGAATGTGGGGGCTGGGCACTTATTTAAGTCTTTTGGAGGGCGAATTAGGGTTAGGTATTTTTTTTTTATTATTAAAAAACCAATAAAAATTTGAAAAACCCGAAACCAGGCCCATGGACGTGTTAGCTCAGCTGGTCGGCCGAGTTATTACAGAACCGGACCGGTTTATTCCGGTTAGGCCTGTTTGGTATTGAACCGAGCCGGTTAGGTCTGGTTCAATACCAAACCAGGCCCCCGGTCCGAGTTGAAGGCCGGTTTGGTGCTCCACTTCAGCTGATCGGTCAAACCGGCCGATTCCGGTTTGAACCGGACCAGTTTTTAAAACATTGTCATGGCTTGGGGATTTTCACTTCGAACAATTTTGGTTGAAGTGGATTCATCTGTTGTGGTGGTGTATTGACTCGAAGAGGGGTATAGACGCCTGTTTGTTGTGCATATACTAGATCTGATGGATCAGGATTTCTGATCTGATGGGTTTTCATGTGATCGACAATTTCTGGAACGAATGATGGTAAAGGTAAACTTCTTGTTTGAATGGTGTCGGGGAGAGCTAAATTAACCGGGACAATAGACAGAGAGGCAAAAACTGGTAGTTGGATGACCATCTCGTGCTAGTTGGGACACAATATCGAAATGTTTGCAATGAATGTATTCAAAGCGGTGTCTGCTGTCATAGGAGCAGGTAGTGCTAATAGACCGCTTTCTTCTTCTACTGCAGTTGGGGAATGGGGAGGGGACTGGATAGTTAGGTCGATATCAGGTTCGACAGAAATTTTGGGTTTCTTAACAATAATTTGGGAAGATGGATACTTATTTGTTTCTAAGAATTTTCTGAATTGATCTTCGACTATTAGTTTGTTCTTGGCTGCATCTTCAAGGATTTGGGTAGCAGTGTCATATAGCTCGATCTCATCTGCTACCGACGGTTCTTGAAATGTTACTTGTCTTTTCCCTTTTCCCTTGGTCGCTATTAATCGGTTCTGTCGGGCTGTGACAATTTCAGCTGCTACCTTCTAGATATTATTGTCTGTCAAAAGATGTTCTGGATTGTCAGACTCTGTGTCGCTATTCGACTGTTCTCCGACCTCTGCTGATTCTATGTGTGGAGTCTGGGTAAGTGCTAACACCTTAGGGCTAGGTGTCGGCTCGGGCTGATAGCTGAAAGTGTTCATGTACAACCGACTTTCATATGCTTCTTCTTGTTCCATATCAGATAGAGGCTCAACATATTTGAAGTTGGTTTTCCTTGCTTGTGCCGGGATGGGTAATACTTCATTAGATTGGCAGCTTAACTCTATGAAGATTTCGCTTACTGAAGGGTAATAGTCGAGTCGTTCTGCTGGACCTGCTGCTCCTCTCTGTACCATACTGCTGTGTCATCCAAAGATAGCTGGATGTGTGCTGTCGGGGTCAGGCTTCGACGGACATTCTGTGATACCCTCCATCTTGTTGCTATTGCTTTAAGGTCGATAAACCATGCTTCAAGCCAAATTTTGACTGTTGTAGGTCCATATCGGCTTGCTCCAGGTGCAAAGCAGTGGAAATTTTCCATAAGGATGAGTCAGTCTTCGACAAAATCCTTGTTTCCTTTCGGTCGAAAGTGGGTCATAGCAATCCATATGAGTACAGATGGGTAGCGGATGCTAGCTCCCTCCTCCTGGCACTTATGGCATGTATATTTGAGAATGTCGGCTAGGTAATCTGCCCAGTTGTATACCTTGCCATTCATATCCATATTCTTGACAACTTCTAGCATTTCGGTCTTCAAGTTTGACCCCCTACCTGTCCGTGAAAGTGCATGTGACACAATCTTGGCAGCGGTTTTGTAATTGCCAAAAACAATCTGGCTCACGAGTATACCTTGTGAAGTCTTTCCAGCAGGAGAATCAACAAACTCATCAATCAAGTCTGCACCTGAACTTGTTGGTACAACATCTCCTTTATGTGACAGGCCAGTTATTTTGTGGATGCTTTCACCATTGATTTCGACTGAAACATCAAAGTAAATCTTGCCATTGTGATATCTGCTAATGATGAATTATGCAATGACTTCTTTCAATCCTCCAAAATTATCCAATAAAGGTGCCTTCAGGTAATGCAAAATTGTGGTTGTTTGCAAACGCCATGCTTCCTCTCTCCAGTGGCCATTTGACTCCTTCCCCCAATATTCAATGTTCTTCCATGCGTTCTTCCAGGTGGATTCTGATGCCTTTGAATTCCGAATCAACTGGAGTCTAGTTTCCAGTGGTGTTAGTTCTTTCTCCAGTTCTCTAACTGTCGTTGTGGCAACTTTGCTAGATGTTAAAGTTTTTCTGGGAGCCATGGCGGACTCAGGGTTCAAGATTGTTAAATTGGCTTCAGCTGAGTCAGGGAATTCTGTTTCTTGGAGTTCAAGTTCTCGGCAAAAGAGTAACCAAGAATCCTCAAGCTCCGGATTTATGGTGGAGTTACTCAGCACGGATGAACGAGATGTACAGACCTGTATTAATGGTTGATTTGATGGGGCTATTAAATTAGACTGGTCGGATATCGGCGCTTCGTCAGATGCATTATTTCTGGCGTTGTGGGTATCTTTAGCGTTTATTGCTTTGTCATCATGGTGCAGTTACACCTCGTTCATTGTGTTATGTCGAGGAGTTTCTCTAAATAGGTTTGGTCGGTCCGAGCTCCAATGCTTCTGTCGTGCCGGATTTTCTTCTGCAAACCGTCAATGTTCTTGTCGGTGCCTATAATATCGATGGTTGTGAGCCGGACTTCTTTCTATGCTTTTTCCATCCTTCTTCTACCATTCTCTCGTCATTTCTGCTTTTGACGTGTTCTGTCGTATTTGCTTTGATTGCTTATAGTACTCTCATTCAGTTATTTCTCACCGTTTTCCCATTTGTTTTTTAATATTCATGATTTATACCTTTTAAGTCGGGGGCCATTTACCGCCTTCTTGAAAATATTTCCTTGTAACATTTTCAATCGGATTGAGCCATTAGGATTTAACGTTTCGATGAAATAGGGTCCCATCCATTCTGTATGCAACTTCTTTGGCTTCCCTTTTACTCGACTATTATAGAGGAGTGCTAAATCTCCAACTGACAGATTCTTTTGTTTGATATTTCTATCATGCCATGCTTTCTGTTGTTGTTTTTGCACTCTCTGATGTTCTATTGCCAACTGTCGACTTTCATCCAGCTTCGACAACTATAGTAGTCGTTCATGTCGAGTATCTTCGATGTCGATATGTAGAGCTATTGCAATGGTCAGTGCTTGTCGTTGAAAATGTAACGGAACGACAGCCTCTTTCCCATAGACAGGTGAGAATGGTGTTTGTCCTGTCGTTCTCTTATATGATGTTCTATATGCCCAGAGGACAGCAGGTACTTTATCATCTCAGTCATCTTTCTCTATGTTGCAAATTTTCGTCAGTCCTTTTGTAAGTGTTTTATTGAACGATTCTACTGCGTTGTTCGACTGAGGATGATATGTTATGCTTATTCTATGATCAACTGCAAATTCCTTAGTCAATGCTTCAATAGTTTTACATACAAAGTGCATACCTTGGTCACTTATCAATGTTATGGGGCATCCAAAACACGTTATGATGTTTTCATAAATAAATTTAGCGGCAACTTCACTTCAACACGTTTCGACTAGTTTTGCTTCTGCCCACTTGGTAACATATTCGACGGCAGTGATAATAAACCAAGCACCTGTTCGTCTCCCCACTACTGGAAATGGTCTAATAAAATCGATAGCCCAAATTTCAAATGTTCGGCTAGGGTTAATTGGGACCCATGGCATTTCTGTTCTTAGTAGTGGTCGGCCCATGCGCTGACATTTATCACTTAGATACAAATTCTCGACAGTCTTTATGAACTGTCGACCACCAAAGTCTTGCCTGTATGATTTTTCTAGCTATTATGTCTGCGTGATAATGTCCTCCCGCTGGTCCAGCATGGGCTTCTATAAGTATATCCTATCGTTCATGCTCAAGTGTACATCGGCATAATACATCATCCAAGCCAAGTTTGTAGAGGAATCCATTGATCAAAGTATAGGGGGCTGCTTTCATTGCTAATATCTTCCTCTTTTTCTCATTCATTCCCTCAGGAGCTTGCCCATTTTCAAGAAATTGTGCAATTTCCGTAAGTTTTGAAGGTACTGCTTCAATGCGAAACAAGTGTGCGTCTGGTAAGTCATCTTCAATTCCTGTCGGTTCTTCTCCTGTGTCGACTCTCGACAGATGGTCTGGTCCGACATTATCTTTTCCAGGTCTAATGATTACTTCGAATTCAAATTCTTGAAACAGTAATAACCAGCGACATAGTCTCCCGTGATGCAATGGTTTATTGACTAAGTATTTTAAAGCTTGGTGATCTGTATAAAATACAAAGGGATTAGCCAGTAAACAATGACGGTATTTCTGAAGGGAAAATACCATACCTAATGCTTCTCTTTCGGTCGTAGAATAATTTCTTTCAGCTTTAGTCAATTTCTGACTACTGAATGCATTAGGATAATCCATGTCATCTTCTCCGGGTTGTGTTAGAATGGCTCCCACTACTATTCCAGATGCATCAATATGTACATGAAATTTCTTTGACCAATCCGGAAATCGGAGGATCGGTGCTTCGACCATTTTTCTTTTCAATGTGTTGAATGAAATGTCGCATTCCTCCATCCACCTATAATCTCGATTATCTTTTAGAAATTCTTCAAGAGGATAAGTCATATCGGAATAGTGTCTGATAAACTTCCTGTAATATTCGGTATGACCCAACAAAATTCGTACTTGTTTCGGATTAACTGGAGGCTTTAGGTCGAGCATAATTTTGATCTTCACGTAATCGACCTTGATTCCTTCTTTGCAAACTACATGGCCAAGTGATATGCCGATAGGTGTCGCGAAGATGCACTTTTTAATGTTCAGGGACAATTGTATCTATCGACATCTTTCCAACATTAGTCGGAGCCACTTGCAATGATCTTTCAGCATTGTATAAATTGTCCAATCATCAAAGTATACAGCCATGGTTTTGTAAATATATTCTTGAAATGCTTTGAAGAGGTAATCCATGGTTTTAATCTTCAAGTCCATCCATGGCAACGGAACCATATGTTGTAGTCCCAAGGCTCACGTGGTTATCATGGATACATTACATAATATAAGCAAACATACACAATGATACAGATACAAGAGACGATATAGAGAGAGACAAGCCTTTATATTGACCAACAAGAGCAGAATACAGTCATAGAACCAATCTTAACTAGTACATCGGCTCGCCAGCCTATATATATATATATATATATATATATATATATGCAAATACAGTTACATAACCGTCTGTCAATTTATCCAACTGACCCGACCTATACTAGTCGACGCGACCTGTCGACATGTGCTGCAGAGTGGTCGGGCAGAGGGCCTAGTCGACAGGCCGACCTAGGCCCCTCCAACAGAGACAATGACCATTCCCTATCTAGTTAAACAAGGAAGGGCATAGGTAAAGGACCCAACAAGGGTAAGGTAAAGACTAAGGATTCAACCTCATAGCGAGAGAAGGACTTGAGTAAAATCAAGTATTTCATGTCATAAGCACATCCATTATACATCATAGTGGACAGAGAAGAAGAAGGGTAAAGTAAAGCAACACTAGCAACAGGTAATAGCGTCAGCTGAAGTTCAAATGAACAAGTTTGCCTCCAAATTCGAGAAGGATTTCTTGATGGTACCTTGTCTTTCTTCCAAGTTTCCAACATGGTTCTGATGAATGCTTGGTATGTCAACAATGGAACATCTAGGAATATGACATCAATCTGGAAGCTATTTTCAAGTCTAAATGAGCATGTCTCAAGAGTTCAAGTTGAGCTTGGAGATGATGCCAAGTATTGAGTAGCAAGAGTTCGTACTACTTTCCAACTCCATCCAGATAGCTCTTTATACTTTGATGATGTGTAGTTTGTTTCAAGTCTCGAGAAGAATTTGTTTTCGGTTCCAATCATGGAAGATAAGGGAAATGCAATAGAGTTCAAGAACTAAAAAGTCGTTATAAGACCGAAGGAATCTAGCCAAAAATCAGCTCAAGTGATCGGGGTTAGGGAAGGCAATTTATATAGGTTACAAGGTGATATTGTTCAAGCCCTAGTGCATACCACAAATAACTTGTGTGAGCTATGTCACAAGAGGATGGGCACTTGTATCACAGTGCGCTACCTATTTTGAGGGAGATAGTCATGGGTCTTCCAGAGTTCAACATTGAGCAGTAAGTCGTATGCAGAGGGTTCCCATTTGACAAGCATGCCAAGGCTTCTTTCCCAAGTAGCAAGCACGAGTCTAAAAGGATTCTAGACCTAGTGCATTCAAATGTGTGGATCAATGTCAATAGCATCAATCATAAGAAGCGTGTACTATGTTTCCTTTGTTGATGATCTCTCTCGCAAAACTTGGATCTATTTTATAAAGACCGAGGATGGGGTCTTTAGCAATTTTCAAGGGCTCATCTCTAGTGGAGAAACGAACAATGAAGAAGATCAAAGTTTTGAGATCGAACAATGGGGGTGAGTATACCTCCAATGATTTCAAGGAATTTTGCAAGGATGCTAGAATCAAGAGGGAGTTCATTGTTCTGTACAACCCATAGCAGAATAAGGTTGTAGAGTAGAAGAATTGATCCATAATAGGGGTTTCTAAGGCCATGATACATGACCAAGATTTGCCAATGTTTATCTAGGAATTAGCATGCAAAACAATAGTCTACATTCAGAACAGGTATCCTCACGGGATTTTGGAGGACAAGACACCAGAGGAAGCAATAATTGGTGTGAAGGAAGAGGTGATCCATTTATGCATCTTTGGTTTTCTAGTTTATATCCATATACCGGTTGAGAAGAGGACCAAGTTGGAGACCTCCAATAGGAAGGGTTTGTTTTTTGGTTACAGTGAGACTTTAAAGGCCTACAAGATCTATATTCCAAGGGATAGAAAGACAATTGTAAGTGAGGATGTAAAGTCATAGAAATACTTTGCATCCATAAAGTCTCATGAGCCTATTCCAGTGACAGAGGATGAGAAGCAAGGAAATACGAAGGTTGAGCCATTGTCACCAACGACTTCTAGTTCAAGGTATAGCAACCTTGAGGCACAGACGAGGAGCCACCAACTCCTACCAGTTTTTTCAAGAGACCTCAATGGTTCACTCAGACATTGAGGGATGCTCGAGAGCATGTTGAGATTCCTAGGAGCACACTTAGGGGGAGAAAACTTATGAAGAAGTTCAAAACTACATGGCATCGACGAGAAACACCATAGATTCCAAACCTTCCAATTTTCAGGAAGCAGCAGACCAAAAGGTTTGGAGGGATGCCATGGTTGAGCAGTACATCTCCATCATGATGAATGATGTATGGGACATTGTTCCTAGACTAGAGGGGAAATCAATAGCGACTTCCAAGTGGATCTACAAGATCAAGCATGTGGTAGATGGTAGCATAGAGAAGTGCAATGCGAGGTTTGTGACAGAGTGGACTACAAGGAAACCAATGTTTTAAAACTAGGAGTCGGACTTGGAATCGATCAAGGGTCAACTCAGACTTGACCATATATCAGACTAGTTTGAACTTAATGACTCAGTTTACTAAATAATACATAAAATATTAAAATTTGAATGGAAAAAAATTATTTTAAAAATTCCAAACCATTAGAGACAAAATATGCAAAGTCTACTCACATATATGGTAATATACCATGTAATGGTGAATATATCAAAATGGAATCAAGTCCAATACATATGTGAAACAAAATACATGATCAACAAAGCTTTAAATGGCCTCTAGAATCCAAATCCAATATGCTACAAGGTACTAGCCTACTACATATCACTGATCAACATGATCAATCATCAAACTTATCACCATTATTGGAAATGGGATCTTTGACATGACCTATAAGACAATCCTCTAGCATGTTTATTTTTAGCAGGTCTATATTTTGCAAGTGGTATGTAGCCAAAGAGTAGGGTGACTTTTGATGTATTTTGATGGTTTAGTGGATTTGTGTTCAGTTCAATGCAATTTGGTTAACTGGAATTCTAAAAAATACTAACTCAGTTGAATTTGGATGGGATGTGAAATTCTATTTTCATCATATGAGGTTGGAATCCCTCTCCAACATATTGAAACAATTAATGATAATATGAATAATTTAAGTAAAAGGGTAGAAAGGAAATATAAAGAAAATGAAAACTTTTACTTTAAGAATTTCATATTATCATACCAAGTTAGCTTCTTTCACCATCAAGCAAGTTGTTTTCAACCCCAAATAGTGCTACCGTAGGAATCTTACAAAGCAAGTTCACTCAACAATGAAGCAAGTTTAGAGTCTTAGTGTTTAGGTTTTTAGGTCAATTTTTTTTTAAATGAATTTAAGTGTCGCATGTGCACACTATCCAATCCCACATTGACTCAGTTGAGTTGACCGATTTGGTACCAAACCGACTGAGTCAGACATTGACTAGGCAAATTTGGCAACAAACCGGTCATTTGAATTGGTTTAAGGGCTAAGTAAATCCAATCAACGATCAGCTTGTCCGAGTCCAAGTTTGAGTTGACCAAGTATGAAAACATTGGAGGAAAATTTAAATAATTTTGTTCCAGTCATCATGTACACTTCCAGTCTTAGTGTTTAGTTTTTTAGGTCGATTTTTTTTTTAAATGAATTTTAAGTGTCGCATGTGTGCACTGTCCAATCCCACATTGACTCAGTTGGCTGAGTCAGACATTGACTAGGCCAATTTGGAAACAAACCGGTCATTCGAATTGGTTTAAGGGCTGAGTAAATACGATCAACGATCATCTTGGCCGAGTCCAAGTTTGAGTTGACCAAGTATGAAAACATTGGAGGAGAATTTAAATAATTTTATTCCAATCATCATGTACACTTCCATTAGAGCAATGATGTCTTTAAGATCCATTATGGGATGGAGTATACATCAGATGGGTGTAAAGACAACTTTCCTCAATGGAATAATTCAGGAAGAAGTGTATATCAAGCAACCTCAAGGCCTTGAGATCAGTGGGAAGGAGTCCCATGTTTCCAAGCTGAAAAAGGCCTTTTATGGACTCAAGTAGGCATCAAGAACATGGTATTCCACGATCAATGGAGACCTACTTAGTACGGGCTTCACCAAAAGAGAAGCAGATCTCAACTTATATTTCATATTTGTTGAGGTTGATCTACTTATTTTTGTGGCGTATTTAGATGATGCAGGGTGCAAGACAAATATGGCAGCTAATTTCGAGATGAAGGACATTGGCATGACTATGAGGAACCTGCAACATTTAATTAATGAAAATACATGAGGTAACAGTAATAACAAAACTCAGAATCACTTTATTGATCACACGCCACTTTGAGGGGAGAACCTCCTTTGAGCAAGCTCAATACAAATAAATTCACGGTGCCTTCATTGGCCTCAACACACACTTATATACTAAGTCTAGGTACAAATACTATGGGTCAAAACCATGGGCCAATACAAACTATGGGTCAACAAACACTACGGGCAACTTACAAAGCATATGCGCCCAACAACAATAACACAAACTATGGATCAACAAATACTATGGGACGTCTTATAAAGCATATGTGTCCAACAACAATATACTAACAAAGTAAAGACATGGGTTCCTAACATCCCCTCTCCCTTAGAAAAAGCTTTGTCCTCAAAGCTTTAGACGCGAAAATTGATGTTGAAGCTGAAGGAGTGGTACCCATATAGTAGCCTTTGGTTGCATGTCGTGCCACTAAATGAATACCTCTATGATAGAGTGAGAGATAAGCAGGTGCACTTTGACTGTCAGGGAGGATTGATTGGAAGTCTGGAGACAAAGAAAAACCATATCAACTATTTGAAAAGTGCACTCAAAACGGTGTTGATCGGCTTGTTGTTTCCTTCGAATTTTGGCCATGTGAAGAGTGTCCTGCAAAATGCGAAGAATCTAATCGCGGTTTCGAAGAACCGTGTCAATTGCCTGAATTGGTGCATTGTTGAGGGTGTATGGAAGAAGAAATGGCGGTGCCTGACCATAGATTGCTTCATATGGAGTAATTTTAGATGCAGTAGGGTACCACCATTCAACGAGAGGGAGCCACTTCGCCCACGGAGGTTGTTGTTCAAAGGTGAAGCAACGAAGATAAGTTTCCAAACATTTAGTGGTAATGTAAGCCTGCCTCCAGATTTAGGGAGCCCTTCAATGAATTTCAGAGACATATTTGTCCAGATCTGTGGAAGGATGGGTATGGGTTCGAGCAATCTCGGAAGGAGCTGGAAGGTATCAGATTTAGTCACCATCTATTGAATTGTCCTTTTCATTCCCTACCAAAAGAAGGTATGTTGTGCCTGCTCATACGTTTGGAGGAACCCGGAGTGCCTGACCAATGGAGACGCATGGAGTCAGAGAAGACATAGCCCAGTTGAACAGATTGCAACCATTTTGGAACAAGCAAAGAGATAGCTGAAAGAGAAACTGTGGCATCAATTGTGCGCAAAGAAGCATCTGCCACCAAATTGTCTTAACCCTTCATGTAAGTGATCTCATTGGCATAACCCAAGATTTGGCGAATCCATTTCAGTTGTGTGGGTGAGGAGACCCGTTGTTCCAGGAAATATTTCAGACTCTGGTGAGCAGTCTTGATGCAGAAAGAATTCCTTGATAGGTATGGCTGCCACGTCTGTACTGCATGCAAAATAGCCATCATTTCCTTCGCAGACGTAGAGGCAGAGAAATTCTTACCGGAAAGGTCTCGTGAAGGCGACAATCCCACTGGTTCAGCAAAGGCACCGGCATATCTATCCAAAATTGGTTGGAGATCCAAGGGAGTAGTGGAGAACGTTGATGGGTGCATCTGAATGGAATGGAGCTGAGCGATGACACCATGTGAATTCTTCTTAAGGAGTTTTTCCAGGCGATGTGAACTGATGATGCGGAGAGACCCTGGTTGTAAGCTAGTAAATTTGTGTTTTTCCCATTGGCTGAAAACTGCATCCAAAGTTCAACAAAATCCCATAAGATGGGTCCAAGTGTGCATAACCATTGAACACCCAAAACCACATCACATCCGCCTAAGGCCAAGGCAAACATGTAAGAACGCAAATTATAATCTTCCATAGAGATACACACATTGTGACACTTCCCTTTGCAAAGTAACGTGCCCCCATTGGCAACCATGAATTCAAAGTTGGAGCAAGGATGGACAAAACAATCAACCTGTTTGGCGATCCGAGGGTCAATGAAGTTACGAGTGCTACCAGAATCAATGAGAATTGTAAGAGGAAGCTTCTTGAAGTAACCCCTGACCCGCATTATTTGGGGGGTGGTGATTCCGACTAAAGCATGGAGAGATATCTCGGGGTGGTCTTCCTGAGACCGAGGGTCAATAGGCGTCTCCTGAATGTCGACCTGATCATCCATTGTATCTCGAGCTTCTTCACCAATTTCAGAGGCAGGCAGAGAATCCACATCTAAGAGATAGAGCTTTTGTTGAACACATCTATGTCCCCAAGTGAATTTCTCATCACAATTATAGCAAAGCCATTTTTCTTTGTGTGCCTGCATCTCTGTTTCAAACAAATGCTTGATAGGAGTTGGTCGAGGATCTGGCGGGATGGGAGGTCGTTGAGAACCCATATTTCGGAAGGGAACAAAAGTGGGTTTGGAGCGTTCTTGGGATGCAATCTTGTCTTCTGCCAACTTAGCCAACCCTAGGACTTCCATCATTGTGTTGGGACATAACATTTTAACCTCTGAGCGGATTTCATCCTTAAGACCATTGATAAAACAACTCCTGTATAATTCATCAGACAATCCTTCTGTGTGATTGGCTCTCAAATTCTGTCTGATACTCTCTCATAGTGCCAATTTGTAGAAGTTTAGTGAGGGCTCCTGTGAAGTAATCAAAAGCACTAGGACCAAATCATTGCAAAAGGAGCTGGCAAAAATCTGGCCATTTTGACTCTTCATGAGCCTTGATGTACCAATGGTACCATTGAGGAGCTTCATGTTCCAAATGAATGGATGCAAGTGGAACTTTGGTGACATCAAAAGTATTATGCAAACTGAAATATTGTTCTACACGATAGATCCAGACAGTCGGATCAGTACCATTGAAGCAAGGAAAATCAAGCTTCGGACCACGGAAATTGTTGGAAGAAGAGAATCCATTGTTTGATTAAGACTCGAACTATCGTTTGTTGTTCATGGTTGAATGCTCAAGATGGAGGACGAGAAATTTTTCATCCAGATCCTGAAGTTTGGTTTCGATGGCTGCAAGTGCTTCCTCCATGGTTTTTGCTCTTGCGCGAGTGACAACCATAACCAAGAGGTTTTTTTTTTTTTGAATGGATAGAAAAACCATACTTGAAAAAGTCGCCGAAAAATCGCGACTTTTCGTAAAAGTCGCGAGGTGTAACCCTTGCCGAAAAATCGGCTCGGAAAAATCGCGATTTTTTAAAAAATCGGCGACTTCCGACTTTTTCAAAAAATCGGCGCTTTTTTTCGAAAAAATCGCGAGTTTATGGAAAAAATCGCCCAGGTTTTTTCACAGTTTTAAAAACTCAGGTGTTTTTTTATAAATTTGATGGGTTTTGTACATGTAACATTGATGGCAACAATACTAAATGGTAATGTTAAATTCTTAAAGTAAAAGTGACATTCTCTTTATCTTTCATTTTCCATCCTTTTACTTAAATTTTTAACATTACCATTAATTGTTTCAGGATGTTTGAGAGTGGTTCCAACCTCATCAGACTTCATATGCAAAAAGTAGGATTTTAGATCCCATTTAGAATTCAACAGACTTAATGGTTTTCAGGATTTCAGGATTCCAACGTTTCCAGTGGATTCTATCATGTATGTGGGTAAGGGATTGGAATTTAATGAAGTACATCAAACTCTCTATGTACCTTGATGTTGGTGGTGTCGATGCCTGATTGTTAAAGTTGTTTGAATTACACTGTCATGACCTTAATAAAAAAATGTACCCTTCAGTCAAGCAAAATCACTTATTAAGCATGGGAAGCTCTTTCTACCTTATTTTAACGCTTGGATTAAGAAGTTTGAACAAAATTGTAGGGTGTTAATTGATGTCCTTGGAGGATCAACTTCGAGATTGGAGGCAGAGGCAAAGTCTAGAGCCTAGATGTGGGGGAACATGGTGCTATTGATAAATATGATCTCGACATAGACAATGATTTTGATGATTATGTTTTTTCAATTTTGATTTAGATATGTATTGCGCTTGGTGCCATTATGATAATATTTTGTCTCTAATGGTTTGGAATCATAGCTTGGAATCTTTAAATATATTTTTTTCATTAAAATTGTAAAATTTTATGTATTTTTTAACAGTCCGAGTCATTGAAATCAAACAACTCCGAGTTATTTGCATCCACTACATCTATATATTAGTGATTTCTTCATATTTATGTTCCAATGTGTTTATCTGATGTTATTGTTACGTTGTATGTTTAAAATTTTGAAAAAAATGAATGTATTTTGTATTTTTTAATGTTTGCCGACTTTTTCCGACTTTTCCCGATTTTTTCGCCGATGTTGCCGAGAAATTGTTTTCGGGACCCTTGCCGACTTTTTGCCGAGTCCGACTTTTTCAACGTTGAGAAAAACACATACAAAAGCTTATTTAGTTAAGGGAAATTTGGATTTGGGAAAAACTCTGATGGGGTAATTGGGATTTGACTAGGTTTTGGACACTTTCGAATGGATAGGGAAGAAGAAAATGAGGATTTCAGAAACGGGGTGAAATAATGTGAAAATTTGTCAAAGAGGGACAAAGAAGCAGAAATAAAGAATGAACACGGTAGCAAAATTTGAAGGCGATTGGGTGAAAATTAAAGAAGTTATGGCAAACCCTAAAAATAGACAAATGTGGGATTTCTCGCTTTGGGAAGTGGAATTTGGGATAGGGTCTAAAAATAGACAAATGTGGGATTTATGGTTTTGGGAAATAGAATTTGGGATAGGGTCCTCAAGAATGAAAGATGCAGAATGGGATGGCAGGGGTGTCAGAAGTTTCAAGGGAAACGGAGTGAAAACAAGGGAGATATGGTGAAAAAATAGAATTTTATACTCTTTCTTTTTTCAGAATGGATCTACTACGACGCATAAGATATTGGAAACAGATGGATCTACAATGGCATAGAAGGGATCGGAAACAGATGGATCTGAAACGGCGTGGATGGGATCGGCAACAGATAGATCTGAAACAACGCGGAAGTGATCGGAAACAGATAGATCTGAAACGACGTGGAAGTGATCAGCAACAGTTCTCAACAGAGGAAATCTGTGATTTATCAGCTGAAAAAAGATATGGACCCCGTATGCTCGGCTTCCTAACGGTTCAGGGGATTCACTCAGCCACCAATGCTGTCTGACGGCTTGCGTATTGGGGCAGTACCCCTCACTCCACGGCTCAGGTAAAACTGATAATCGCTTTGCCACAAACAATAGCTCTTGGTTTACCTCACGAGTGGGAACTAGTCAATCAGGTAGGGGTCGTTGCCCTTTTCACTGGCAGGTCCTCTCAATGGGCCAGCTACTTTGGGGTTCCCGTGGTACTCCTCACAATGAGTTGTAGGGCTTATTCCCAAGTACTTCCCACAGTTAAGCGGATAGGGATTATTCCCAGATCCGAACCTGCAATAGATGCGAAAACAAAATTTTGGCAGAAATTTCATCCAACGAGCCGAAGAAAGTGCTCTGACACCAGATGTGAGAAACCTGCAACAATTAATTAATGAAAATACACGAGATAGTAGTAATAACATAACTTAGGATCACTTTATTCATCACAGGCCACTTCAAGGGGGAAACCTCCTTTGAGCAAGCTCAATACAAATAAATTCACGGTGCCTTCATTGGCCTCAACACACACTTATATACTAAGTCTAGGCGCCAATACTAGGGGTCAAAACCATGAGCCAATACAAACTATGGATCTACAAACACTACGAGCGACTTACAAAGCATATGCGCCCAACAACAATAACACAAACTATGGATCAACAAATACTACGGGACGTCTTACAAAGCATATGGGCCCAATAACAATATACTAACAAAGTAAAGACATGGGTTCCTAACAATGACGCATTACTTCTTGGGGATGGAGGTTTGGCATAGACAAGGGGATATTTTCCTTGGGCGAGATAAGTATGCAGAAGAGATCCTAAAGATATTTTTGATGGAGGAATGCAAGCCCATGGCCACACCTATGATTACTAATTTGAAGAAGGTAACAAATTCAAATTAAGAATTGGTGGATCCCCTGTTGTACGAGCGGTTAATAGGTTCCTTTATGTATTTGGTCAACAATATGGCAGATATATGTTTTGCAGTGAACAACTTGAGTCATGTCATGGTGAAGCCGAGGCAGGAGCAATGGTTGTCTGCGTGTGATTTTGATCACTCTCAAGGGGGCGACATATTCATGATAAGGTTTTACGGGTTCATTTTTCAGTGCTTTGATGATTCCATAACAATGATATGTGTAGATGGATGTTCGTGGAGCATCTGGATAGATGAATGGCATTGCTCAAATAAAAGTACAATCTTTTAGAATTGTAGAGATATCATTTCTGGTGCACAGTTCTAAAAATGACAAATATTTAGTTTATGGCATGAGTAATTTTGTGTAATATATCAATAGCAAGACCGAGCATGCTTCAGACTTTTATTAGAAGAAAAGGGGTGTAAGCAGCCATTTCAACCAAATCTGGCCTCATTTTAGACATGTAATGCGACAACAAACAATAATAACAAGAATTCTGGGCACTATCTAACCAGTTTGAGGACTCATTCCAACCCCATATCAGCATATGACGCTAATATGGGAAATTTGGATGATCTGAAATTAGGCGTTAGAAAAACTGATGTAATCGCTAAACAATTTTGGATTTTCCATTAACTCTCAATTTTCCATTAATAACATGAAAATTGACATTTTAAGACAAAGCTTTGCATCTAAACTTAAATTGCACAATCAAACACATAAAAACATTATGCAAAATGAGATGATAACGGAGTTCGCCAAACCCTGGCTACATCTCCGGGATCGATCAAAATGCCGAACCATTTTATTATCCTTCTCCAATAAAGGCAGGGACCTTCTCAAAAATGTGTTACATGCACCATACAAAGCTACCTTCTCCTTACCAAAGGATTCAAGAAGGCACTCACATAAGTGACTTTACTCCAGACACTAGAAAGACTAAACTCCTCATAATGCAAAGCTCTCACCGATCTCTCCAAAATCTCTCAAAAAACCATTGCCATCCCTCTCCCAATGAGGAGATTTTATAGCTTTACTTGGATAAGATCTCATCACACATATCAAGGAGAATATCTCTCTAATGATCCATTAAATTAAAATCTTGGACATAATTCAAGGGATAAGATGAGGATAGACCTCCATGAAGATCTCAAATCCATCCATAAACATCTCAACATCCCATTAATATCTCAAGGGATAGAATATAAGAGAATTTCAAACAAACCATGAAAGTCCCAACTAGTGGTGAGGTGGATTCTCACACAAAACTAATTTCCATTTTTACAATTAAATAAATAATACGTGAGCAATTCCACTCACTTCAAGTATTAATCATTCTCCAATTTGAATAAATAATATATGAGCTTCTCACACTCATTTAAAGTATTAATCATTTAAGTTTATTTTAGCCTTTATGTCCCTTTAATTCAACAAGCCATATCTTTCACATACAAAGTCCATTCGACCCCGTTCAAGTTGCATAAGAAAGATCCATGTGAGCTCTTTGTTGTTCGGACATTTTCGGCAACGATGAAGACCTTCTGCATTCTTCGATTGTGGAGATCCTCTTGGATGAAACCTCCCCACTGAAAAGATTTTGGACCCCAAAAGCATGTTCCTAATCAGAAAAATAATGAGGACAATCTATCCCCATTGGTCCTGTATTCATCATCCAACTTGATTGGTTTAGGATCACCTGGCTCATCACAACAAAGATGGAAATACTCATCATACTGTTGACAAACTTAACCATTCTATCATCTTTACATAAATATGCATTCAATGTTGAAGCTATCATCCAAGAACAACTAAATGGCAGGAAAATGAGACATAAAGCTGAACATGCAGATGTAAAACAGAATGAAAGTTTGTTTGTCTTTGCAAAACCCATAGAAATCAATGGATCTGAGATGATGTCATGCTACAACTCCTAATGTTGTACTTATTGTGCATCCTGAAACATTTGATTTGTATCAGGATCACAATTCTTTACCATCATGAGAGATAAACTCTTGCTTGCATTATCTTTCTCTCTCTGCTTTGGATGAAGATGTGGATGAAGCTTCCAACACTTCTTCACTCGATGGCCACTCATATGGCAATGAGTGCAATAGGTCTTCTTGCCACTCTCCCTCTTATGACGAGGAGGATGGTCTTTATGTTGTGTCCCTTTCCTGGTTGACATGACCTTCCTGTACAAAGCCATTCTTTTCCAACACTTGGAAACAACATGGTTATTCAAACCACAAAACATACATGGTTTTCTAGGCCATAAACTTCAGTTTTCATTGCCAATTCTCTTATAATCAAAAGGAACATTGGAATAATTAGACTTATTATACCTTGGATGGTGGCCTTTGTCACAACTATGCCGAGGCGAATATGATTTGACTTCTTTCTTATAATATAACAGTGTAGGAATTGCTTTTGAAGTATCTCTTGCTTCAGCAGTTTTGGACCACTCTCCAACCTCCTCTTTACCATATCCCAAACCTGCAAATTGAGGCCTTTCTACCACCTGCAATGGTTGAGTAATGCCTTGGCCATTAATTCCAAGTACTCCTCCTTTATAACCCATCTTGGTAAGGAGCTTCATTCCAACTCCTAATGTGTGTTTTTCAAACCTTCCAATAGAAACATTAGTATCATGATTTGACGAAAATGAACATGATGAAACACTTTCAAAGCATATTTCAAATTGGGTTTGTGCATCTACGGTAGAAGACAGTCTCCTGTGTATGATAGACTCTTCCTTGTCCTCCACTCTTTCACCATTCTAGATCTTGGCCAAGAGGTCACCCTTGACTTGCAGCTTGTCTTGAAGCTCTTGCTTCTCTTCTTCTGCAACTTACAAAAGTATTCTAAGCTCAACATTCTCTTCCTGAATGCTTTGGTTGATCTCTTCAAGCTCTTGTAGCCATGCATTCTTTGATGATTTGCCCATGGTTGTACTTTGCAAATGACAACCCGCACCTTCTTTTGACTCCAATCAACGTATCAGTGATCACAAGTGCACAACTTGAAGTGGGATCATTGGAGGAGCTTCTAGGCATTTCAGGCCTCTAACCAGCAGTGAAGGGGTTACGAAAAGCCTCATTCATAATTCTGGACAATTTTCTGTGTAAAACCAACAATAAAAAAGGATGGAACAGTCCTAAACCAACAGTAAACAACCCCCATTTGTGAGTTCTGGGCATGAGAAAACACAAATCCGTGGCCAATCAGTGATTCTGGGAAGAAATTTCATTATTCCTATATCCCTGTGGATAAAAAATCAGCATGAGAAAGCTGGAAGAGATTTGAGACTGAGATCTGGGCACAACTAGGGATTTTCTGAGCATTATATTAACCCCCAAACAGTCCTAAAATAGCATTTGTGAGAGCCCAAAAATATCAAACAACAACCCTTCCTCAAGTTGGGCAGATTCTGAATACATTATTTGTCATTTTCACATAACAGCAGTAAAAAACAACCTTAAAATTTCTCTAAAACCTGTGCAAAAGAGCAATAGTAGCCACAACAGCCTTATAACCAAGTTTTAGTTGAGAAATTGATCCATAAGGGGTGACTTCCAGCTCTCTTTGTTTGTTTAGGAGGTCCATCCAGCTGTTCGAAGGGAATCCTTTCTTGTTTGCAGATTAAAAGATGCCGATCTTGTTGATTTTTTCCTGAGCAGCATCGAGTGCCATTCTCTGGGAGAATGGAGGCACCTGGTCAGTTACCAGGATATTGATCCAATCTGGGACTGGAAGCTCAGCCTGGGGCTGAGAGCCATTCTCTAGGATAATGGAGGCACCTGGTCAGTTACCAGGATATTGATCCAGTCTGGGACTGGAAACTCGGCCTGGGGCTGAGAGCCTTTCTCTGGGAGAATGGAGGCACCTGGTCAGTTACCAGGATATTGATCCAGTCTGGGACTGGAAGCTCAGCCTGAGGCTGAGAGCCATTCTCTGGGAGAATGGAAGTACCTGGTCAGTTACCAGGATTTCACTGTAAGCCCTAAACCGGGTCTGGGCATGTGGTGTACTCCTCCACTTGGTCTTGGTGGCAACAAGAGGGTGAAGTAAAGCAATTAATTTATCTCCCTCTGATGATGTACTTGGATTGGACATGAAGACCTTGAAGAACACCTGCATGATTTATTGAAGATAAAATGAAACCCAAGCATAGCTTGGCTTGGTCCATGAGCCCACCATTTAGAAGAGGAAAAAAATATATATATTTATTTATGGGTTGGCTCATTATTGAGAAAAGAAAAAATATATATATAATAAATAAAATGATGACAAGTTGGACAGGTCGGCCTCATTTCTTTTTTTGAGGACAAAAATAAATAATAAAAAATATATATATAAGTGAGGACAGGTCGGCCCCAATAAAAGTGGAATTATTCCACTATAAATAAAAAGTGAAACTCATCATTCTAACACACAATTCGTGGCATCCTCAGATCAGCTCGTGGGTATTGTTGACTGATCTAAAAGACAGTTCGTGGGTGGTATATTTCTGCTGGTTTCTCTCTATACTGCTGGTTCTTATTTCTGTTCTTACTGCTGCCCTATATCAGCTAGGGTATGCTGCTGCTATCAAATACTATCTACTGTGTACACCTGAGCTCAGACAGGATATTGTTCAGTGCACCCAAGTCTTGCTAGGGCATCTTTCTGTGCACTCAAATTTTATACAGGGTCTGTCCCTAAGCCTGGCAGCCCTCATAAGGTCACAACAGATCTGGAAAAGGTGTAGACAAGGCCACTACAGCCCAGCAGAAAATTTCGGTTACTTCAGTAAAGTATACACCAGCAACTCTTGATAGCTGCAGGCTTGTACAGGTTGACAGTATTAAATTGAAATTGCTCCAGACAACATCTACAGTCATCAAGTAACAGCTTACAGGGTTCTTCTTGTTCAATCTATTGTGAAGGCTTGATTTAGCCTGCTGTTGTAAAACTCAGTCATCTCATTTGGAGATAAATTATTATTAATATTGCTTTGGGGTTTTTGTCCTTGAAAGGTTTCCCCGTAAAAAAATACTGTGTTCAATTTTTATAGCTGTCTCTGCACTTTTTATATTTACAGTCTGTTACTGCTGTCAAATTTTTAAATTTTTAACAGATGTACCTTCAAGGATACTGTTTTGCTGTTTGGGAGGTTTATCATTGCCTCAGAGTATCGCCCTATATCTTGGAGATGCCTTTCCTTTGGACGTCTAACCTCTATGGGTTTTATTTCAAACACTTTTATATGGATTGAGTAATTTGGTGGATGGTTGAGTTGCTTTGTAGACATCTTAGTGGAGCCACCCCTCTTTGTAAGTTTTATTTGATTGGAATGTTGACGCTAAGGATCCTTTTCATAAGTCAAACTTGGCATTTGTTGGAGCAACTCCTTGGTAGGGTAGTTTTCGGACATAACCAACCTTCGGACCTGTCAAAATGCTCAGGTAATGGAGCAGATAATCCAGGACAGGAGGGATTACAATGAGATATCATCGTGAATTGCTAATTTTCATTTAGAGAATATACACATATAAATAGAATCTGATGTGACCCTTGGATTCATGTTCCAAGTGGTATCTTGGACTCTCGATGACGCTTGATATTCACCTAAGACTCTTCATGTGAATAGTAAATATAATATAATTTACCCTAACCACAAGGATTAGGTTTCCAACATTCCCCCCCCCCCCTCAATTTGAAGGGGTCTTTGTGAGTCCAGGAATCTTCTGAAAGAGAGATGAAAATTGGATGTAAATAGTTGCCAAAGGCTAAACATCTCCTACTTGACAAAATGGCCATATGCCAAGTAAGCTAGCAAAAATTGAAGACTTCTACTAAGTTGTAAAAATGAAGTGCTCTCTAAATTAGTGGTTTTAGGATGACCACAAACTTGATGGTTATGTATGACCACAAACCAAAAATATTAGCAGAAGCAACAGAGGCTGATGTCTTCTGCTAAATGGTAGTTTTAGGCTAATCACAATCCAAAAAATGTGGTTTTGGGAGACTAAAATCCAACTAGTACAAGCAAAAAAAGGGGGCGTCTTCTACTAAATGGTGGTTTTAGGCTCACCACAAACCCAAAAGGTAGTCTTAGGATAACCAAAAACCAAAAGCAGATGGTGGTTTAGGCTTACCAAAAACCAAAAAAGTTAGCAGAAGCCGATGTCTTCTACTAAATGGGTGGTTTTTGTCTAACAACAAACCAAAAAGGAGGTCTTAGTATGACTGTTGTGCTCTGGAATATGGCTCTAAATCTATCTTCTAGCTACAACTATGGATCTCACTTTGGCTCTAGGCTCTAGCTGTTGGGTCTGGGTTCTAATTGTGGCTCAAGCTCGCTTGTGCCAACAAGATGATAGGGATTCGAAACTTGAAGCCTAGTTTTTAATCCATGACAACCCCCCTGTCAGGTACAATGTGATAAGCAGGAAGACTTTGAACTACAAGTTGTGTCAAAACTAGACACTAAATTCTTCTGTATGACTAATATATTTTCTTGGTTGTTGATGAGCATTGCCAATAGTGGATCCACTCATACTGAATCTTCAGTCTTGCAAGTTTCTTCAATTTTGAACGTCTATCTAAAGAATGATTATGCTGCCCACAATACTGACAAAGATGGAGATCGAAATATTGATCCTCCATGTGGCAAGTTCGGTGACAATGTTGGCACCAATGATCTTCTTGACGGAATCCAAAACTCTGAAACCAGATTGGTATTCCATAATTCAGAATATGAAAGGTCACTTCCTTATCATATCCGATACCTATTCTATGTTTGTTGTTCGTAAGTTCTTCCCAATGTATGATAATGGGATTGGAAAGATTATGCTAAATATGTTCTTGACATGCTTCATCTTCTGCATCTGACATTGCTTCACTGAGTTGGTCATTTGCTGACATCTAATAGGAATCATTATCAAACTCAAAAAGAGGGTTTTTATTAACAAAAACTAGTTTAGAATGTTGATTCCTTCTCTGTATTTTGTCATGTTTGAGTTGTGATTGAGTCTATAGGAATTAAGTGATATATGATCTCGAATTAAGTGATATATGATCTCTATATGTTTAAACAGGTTGTGAAAAACTAGATTCTTTGTGAGTGTTATGCAACTCCAATTATCACAACGGATCACAGTTGGCTTCAACTGCTGATCAAATAAACTTACAAGTATCTTGCGAAGCCAAATGGCCTCGCAACTAGCTAGACTAGCTGCCATATACTCTGTGCCATTGAATTCTCTATATGTTTGGACATGTCGTGAAAAACTGGATTCTCTATGAGTTTTATGTAACTCTAATTATCACAGTGGATCACAGTTGGCTCCAACTGGTGATCAAATAAACTTACTAGCATCTTGTGAAGCCAAATGGCCTCGCAACTAGCTAGACTAGCTGGCATATACTTAGTGCCATTGACTTCTCTATATGTTTGGACATGTCATGAAAAACTGGATTCTCTGTCAGTTTTATGCAACTTTAATTATCACATTTGGCTCCAACTGTTAATCAAATAAACTTACTAGCATCTTGCGAATCCAAATGGCCTCACAACTAGCTAGACTAGATTCCATATACTTTGCCTCTACTAAAATCAGTGCCACTGACTTTTATTTCCTACTAAACCATGACACAAATTCCGAACCCAAGCTGAAACAACACTCGTAGGTGCTTTTCCTATTTACTACACTACCTACCCAGTCAGAATCTGAAAAGCCAACTTACTACACTCCACCCTTCCTCTCATAGTTCAGACCATATTCTGCTATACCTGAGCACATGATTTGCTACCAACCAAAGCACATCCCTAGGCTCCACCATATATTGACTCATTATATTGACAACAAATCGCAGATCTGGCCTAGTGTTGACCATATCCATCAAGGATCCAATAAACTGACGATACCTAGTGGGATCAACCAACTCACCCTCAGAAGCTACCAACTTCTTCCAGTTGGTTGTCATAGGTGTGGCCATAAGCCTATAGTCTTGCATCTGAAATCTCTTCAACATGTCAACTGCATATTTTCCCTGTCCCATAAAGATGTGCCAATCCTCCTTCCAAACCTTCATATCCAAGAAGCAATGCATCAGCCCTATATCTTTCATCTTGAAATCTGAGGCAAGATCTTTCTTGCAACCACCTATGAATTTCTCTGCTCTTGTAATAAACAAATCATCCACATACAGTACTATTATGAGTAGATCATCATCCACCACAATGAAGTAGAGGTTGGGTTCAACCTCGCTCTTCTAGAAACCCAACTGCTGCAAGTATCTATCCTTTAATACCAAGCTCTTAGAGCTTGCTTCAGACCGTACAGTGCTTTCTTCGGCCTGCACACATGAGACTCTCTCCCATGTACCTCAAAACCCTCTGGATGCTCAATGTACACCTCCTCCTCTATGAGCCCATTGATAAATGTTGTCTTCACATCCATCTGGTGAATCTTCCAAACCATCTCTGCTGCAATGGAGATCACTATTATGATCGAAGTATATCGGGCCACTGGAGTGAAGGTCTCATCGTAGTCAACTCCCTCCACTTGTGAGAAACCCCTTGCCACAAACCTAGCTTTGTACTTCTCAATGTTGCCATCTGTAGCATGCTTAATCTTGTAGAGCCATTTGGAAGTCACTACTGACTTCCCCTTTGGTCTCAGTACAATTTCCCAAACATCATTCTTCATGATGAAAGCATACTCTTCTAGCATGGCATCTCTCCATGCCTTCTCACCTGCTTCCTGCTCATAAGAAGATGGCTCAAACCCACTGATACTGCTCACCATAGATAAATAGCTACAAAACATCTCAAGCACTTTTCTCTCTCACACAATCTTCTTGGAAGTCCCCACTGTCTGAGCTTCCTTCAAGGTATCTTGAATCCACTTGGTATACCTCTTCCTTGAAGTAACCTCCTGTGAGGGGAACTTATCATCCTCATCCCAATCAACTTCATGAGACTGAATACCTGAAGTTGTAGCCCCAGTGGTTGGAGACCCTGTAGCTCAAGAACCTATAACCTGTGAACCTAAACCTATACTTGGTGGACATGTCATGTGAGAACCTATCACCCCCGATATCTGAGATCCTGAACTTTGAGAAGCTGAACTTTGAACTATACCATCCTGAGGTGTAGGAACCTGTTGCTTCCCCTTCTCTAACTCAGATGACTTCCTGAAGGCCCGTTCCTCCGAAAATTTCACATCCCACCTTAGAACTGTTTTTCTCAGCGCAGGAATGTATATGTAGTAGGCCTTCGAAGTCTCATCATACCCAACAAGGGATTCCCCTCTCTGTTGTGGGCTCCAACTTTGTCCTCTTCTCTGAAAGGACATGTGAGTATGTAAGGCATCCAAAAATCCTGAAATACCCAACCTCAAGTTTCTTTCCCATGAAAGCTTCTTCTAGAGTTTTGCTCCCCAAAAATTTACGAGGAATTTTGTTCTAAATGTACACAATTGCGTTACAAGCCTCCACCCAAAGAAAGAATGGAATACCCTGACCATGCAGCATAGATCTCGCTGCACCAACAATTTCCCTGTTCTTTCTTTCTGCTACCCCATTCTACTGAGGTGTATAAGGTATTGTCAACTATCTCTTGATTCCCTCCTGTATACAAAACTCATTGAACTCCTTGGAGGTATACTCTCCCCCATTGTCTGATCGCAAAGTTTTGGTCCTCCTTCCTGTTTGGTTCTCCACAAGAGCTTTGAACTCTTGGAAATTCTGCAGGACTTCTTTTGATTCCTTTTTTTTTAAGAAATAAATCCAGGTCTTCCTGGAGAAGGTATCAATGAAGGATAAATAGTACTCGTAACCCTTCAATAAAGTAGTGGACATTAGACCAAAAATGTCCGAATGTACCAAATCAAGAACCCCTGCAGATCTGTTGTCACTGTTAGGGAAAACAATCTTGACATACTTTCCAACAGCACACCCTTTGCACACATCATTATGCTCTGTGCTAAATTCTAGCACACCTGTCACAATCTCCCTCAAAATATTCAAAGATGGCTGATGTAGGTGGGCCATCCTTCTATGCCATAGCTCACATAAGTCACAACCATCATTGTTGATGCTATGATCTAATGCATGATGAAGTTGAAAGTTGAGCTTGTATAGTTTCCCACTGCGAACTCCAATCCTCAATGCTGAAGTGTATCTGGATCCCTTGGGATGACCGAGAACATTTCCATCTCTAAACATTACCCACATTCCTCGATCCTCTATAGTGGAAACTGATATCAATTTCTTCTTCACCCTCGAAACATAAAAGACATCCCATGCTTTCATGGACTCTCCAGACTCCCTCTGAAAGGATACTGTCTGTTGTCCAACTGCCTTGATTGAAGAGTTGTCTCCTAGTACAACCTCGATATCTAATTCATCCTCAGTAAGATCTGTAAGTACCCTCGAACACCAGTCATGTAGCTAGGGGCCCCGCTATCTATATACCACACACTGGTAGTAGAAGCACTCAATGAATGACAAGTATTTAGAGCCAACTCTTCGTTAATATCCTCTGTGGAATGCTCATCCACATCTCTTGAAGTGCATAAGTTACAGGTAATCAATGAAAAGTATTTATCAATAGACTCATCAACCTTCAACCTTGTAGCCATAATCTCTGTCCAATTGAAAACTGAACCAAGAAAGTCTCGATCACAGATCTGGCACCTACTCGCACAGATCTGATAGATCTATCTGAGATTTATCCTCCTTCTTCACAAATCTAATATATTTGATGTGTCATTGCTCAGATATGACATCTCCTCTACAGATCTGAACCCTACTCTTCAGATCTGAGTCCTGATCTCACAGATATGATCAATATGCACCTCTGGATCTGAATGCTCACAGATTGTGTGAATGCCCGAGCCTTTTCTGATACCATGATAATTTTCCAAAGGTCACTACTCGCTCTGGAAAACACAATCCCAACTCTTCCTTACCGCAAGACTCATACAAAGCAACCCCACTTCTCAAATCCAGAGAAGTATTAATGAAAAGAAATAAACTTAAAGAACAAGGCACATGGAATATACTTAACAACAACTGAAGCAACCACACAAGAATGCCAAAATATCCTAGAAACCCCAATGGGAAAACCAGCTGCTGAGGGCTTTCTTCAATCTCGAGCCAGAGCTTATAATAAGAGATACAATCATAAATGTAAGGTAAAGAAACCTGAAGGGTCAAAACCATATATCTGCAAGTAGCTGCAATTGATGCTCTGGGTATCTGGACCAACTGCTATGAACTAACTGATTTATGATCTCAACTTCAACCAATCTCTGGAAGAAGTTCTCTAACTGTGTCTACTCTGATCTGCTCAATCACAGAAGTAATGTTGAAACCTCTCAGTATGAAGTGCGCCCCCTCTGCATGGGAAATGTGCCCCTCCTCCACTGCTCTGAAGTCGCCCCTCTCTGAATGATCAAGTCTCTGATCCCTCGACTCTGGAATCCTGTCAAATACTAAAGCAGTATCAGCCTCCCTGAATGATACTCTGCATGCACATCAAATATGTCTCGGATCTAATCTCTTCTCCTCAGAGAATGCACCCCTCTGTTGCTCATTAATCACTGAAGGAACCTCCCAAGATGTCTCTCTCGCACTGGGTGATGTATCCTCTCTTTTTACTATAGAAACCTTGCACCCTCACTCTCTTAGGAGGATGTCCTCAAATTAGCTTGGATGTAGAGAATGCGCCCTCCTCTCTCTCTCTCTCTCTCTCTAGTGAAAATACTAATTAACCTCCTTATATCAACTCACTAACCGGTTAGGGTTTCTAAAACCCTAAAATGAGTGCATGCAAAAATATCACTTTTGCATGCTTTTTAATTAAAGATCGTGCATGCATAAGGCAAATCACCCCGAAAGGTTTGCATGCATCTACCGTTGGATTCATGATACTTCGTAGAGTGCATCTCACCCTCTACCCCATTCTGACGCCTATATTGAAAATGCACCTCCATGTTAGGCATCTGAACACGAAGGACAACTTTCCTAGTTAAGTTTTTAACACAATCCATGTCTAAATCAAGATACATCAACAAAAAGGCTCTAAATGGCCTATAGAGTCCAAAAGTAACTCTAGAATCTAGACTAGATACTAACATAGAAAAGACTAGAGTCAAAGACTACACAATCTAATCAACAAAATCATCTGAATCCTCAGGCTCAAAGGCCTCAAACTCAAATTCCGAGTCATCATTTGTATCCTCTATATGGGGATTCTGGGCTTGGGCCACTTCAATTGACTTCCCTAGTCCAAAAGGCACTTGTCCAACATTAACTTCTTAAACCCACCTTTCATTTTTTTTTTTTAATTTAAAAAATTGAGTTTTTGAGTTTTTTGTATAGAACCAGTATAGACCGACCGATTTGACGAAAAAAACCGATTCCGTACAGAACTAATCGGTTTTAGTACAGAACCGATCAAAAATAGTTTAAAAGGGTGATTTGACCTAGAACTTATCTGAAACCGGTTTGATCGACCCATTTTTCCGGTTCTGATCTGGTTCCTATCACCTTGGCAACAGTAAGTATTTGAGTATCTAGTAATTCTAATAATTCTTCAATTCGAGCCATTTGAAACATCGACTCGAAATTTAGAGGGCTTCTAACAACTCCACCCTTTAACAGTAAGACTCAATAATCCAACTCACAAAAAGAAAGGGTATCGATTTCTATCGAGAATGTACCCGATACAATATAAGTAAACACACACAATGACTATGTGCAAGTTGCAAGTTACACTATTGGGACACTTTGAAAATAGAATAGGAAAAGATAATCATGAATGCTTTACCTTTTTAAGCCTCTGGGCTTCAATGCTCTGGTTTCTTTAAGGATGCTGAAAATGATGATGTTGAGGTTGATTGAGATAAGTCTTCAAAATCGAGTACTTTACCTCTGAGTCCTTCGTTGATTGATAATGCTTTGTAGTGGTACCAAGGCTACTGAAACACATAGGCTTTGAAATGTAGTTGTACCAACAAGCACCATAAACTGGAGGCATTACACTTGGATCACAGACAAGAGCCCCTGGGATTGAGCTTACAAGTGAATCACCTAACTTCACAATGTCACCAATATTTCGACAATCTCTGTCCAACGAGTGTGCTACTACATCATAATTCAAGAATATTCTTATCAACTAATTTTTTTTAGATGTGAGTTCTTGTTGGCAACAACCAACCTTTATCACGTCCCCCATTTTGACCGTTATAATATTTTGGGCTATAATATAAATATTGTATGTATATTATGTATGATTGCTAGCGTGGAGCTCAAGGCCAAGGCCGCGCTAGTGAACGCTCAACCTTGAAGAGGCAAGTATTTGATATTATGCTACCCATGTGCTAGTGAACCATGGGAATTGTAAATATACATTTTAATATAAATGCCCACAACTAGCTATGCAATGCAACAAGAGATAGGGGCATGATGTTACAAGGAATTGGGAGGGAAATATTCAAACCCTTGGAGCCAATCAAGCCAAGCCAAGTGTCAATGAGAGAACCAATCAAACCCTCAACTACCCATGTTGACTTTTGTACCCAATCATTGATTTCTCCCAAGAGTTGGTTGAGGTAGTTAATGCCTTGGGAAATAGGAGGTATGGTTGTCCAAATTCGAGTATGGGCAAGCCACCTTGCATGGAAATTCGTGTTTGGCTTCTTGGGAAATAAAAGAGCCATGAATTTCTCCCCAATCCATTACCCATCAACCCACCTTACTCTCCCACGAGTTAGAGCTACCTAGGCGTTTTCTCCATTGATTTCCTGTGTGTTACTTCGTTTTTCCTAGTTGGGAAGGGCGTTTTTGCTGTGGCTATCAATGGGGAAGAAGGGGAAACGATTTGGGGTCTAATTGAGGCCATTTTGGCCCAATGAATGCTCATACATCTGTGGGAGAAATCGGTTTTCTTCCCTGGGGTTGATTCCCCCTTCCCACAATTCGTTTTGGTGTGCCCACGTGTTGGGGAAAACCCATAGACCCTATTCTGTGAATCCATGGTTAAATTGTGCATCCATGCCAGTCTTGAGCTGCTATGTGTAAAAGAATGTTGGGGGTTGAGTTGGGTATCCATTGCTTTGGCTGAGCTGAGCTTGAGAGTTTCCTTTTCCTTGTAGATATCATGCCCAGCTCGGGGGTGATCTCTGAGTGCTGAAAGAATAGAGGTTGGGTAGAGACCTACGATTGGGAGGAACATTGCAGCAACATAGCTAGTTGTTTGGGACACAACATTACTGTGAGATAAGTATATCTTCCTATGTGTCTTACCTCTGCAGTGGTTAAATTAATGACTGTTATTGATATATTGAGTGCATAAGAAAACATGTGTGTGGATGAGTTTATTTCCGCTGTGCATATTTGTTTGATTTACACTTGCACACATTTTCTTTTTAACTGTATGCATCTAATGAATGGGCTGAGTTTTATGAAAAGCCCCATAGATTGGTAGCATGTTTTCTCCCTTGCCTTGGATGGATGGGTGGGTATGTGACAACCGTTTCCTCCCTTTCCTGTGACTTTCGACAAAACCAAATTCATCCCCATATGTCTGTGGAGTTGTAGAATACTCCTTGTGTCCAAACCAACGACATTGCTCTAGAATATGAATGCAAGAATGCAATTGAGGAGACTCACCCACTTGATTCCATGTTCTACATGTGTCACTCAATGCATTCAGCTTTGCAACCAACAATAACTATGCAGAACAATAGCAAGGGTATCTTGTGCAAGGCTAAAACAAGATACAAGCAAAATTTTCTAGCAAGAGTATCTTATGCACTCCATATTTTGTAGATTTGACATATGTTCTATCAAACCCTTGTGGTTATTTAGATTTGGAAATTTGCTACAAGATTGTGATTTTTTTCAAACCCTAACCCTCATCATTTTCTTCAAAAAAAACTTCAATTTTTTTTCAAGTTCCTATTGATTTTTGTTGTAGATCCGAGTTAAAATCAATTGCATACTAACTTTTTATCAAACATCTATTTGTTTTGCAGCAGATATGGTTTGTTTTCGGCTTTTGGTTGTGTTTTGTTGCAAGTTTTCATACGTGACGACGATTGTTTCATAATTTTTCGATTTTTTTATAGGTTTCGGGAAGTTTGGACCTTTTAGTCTGCGAGAGCACAAATTCACGCCTTTCCTTAAGCAAAAGAGCGAATCATTCACACCTCTTTTGAACAAAAAGCGCGAATGCATATGTTTCGACCCTAATTTCATTCGTTCAAATTCTGTGATCTCTATTTATGGCCAACATTTTGAAATCCGGTCCGGTATGAACCGGAACCGGCCGGTTTGACCGGCCAATGGAAAAGGCATTTTAAATCGGTGGTTAACTCGGACCGGGGTCCGATTTGGTAATGAATTAGCCGGCCCGAGGCATGAATCGGTCGTTCATTACCAAACCGGACCTAACTGACCGAGTTCGTAATAAACCGGTCAGCCAGCTCAAAAAACACGTCCACGGGCCCGGGAGTGGGTTTTTTTATTTTTTAATTATTAAACAAAAAACCTAAACCTAATTCGCCCTCCAAACACTAATAAATAAGTGCCCAGACCCCACATTCTAATTCACTCACAATCAAGAGCCCCATTTGTCTCATTGTTGCCGCCAAGAGCGTCATTTGTCTCATTGTTGCCGCCAAGTTTGAGTGTGTTGAGTGTTCATGTTTTGGCAAGGAGTGAAGCCAGCTGATGTGGAGGAGGCCACTGATGTGGAGGAGGCAAGGAGTGAAGCCAGCTAATGTGTTCTTGATCTTCTTGAGAGGTTATTTTCCCCACTAGGTTTATCAAGCCAATTCTGTCCACTACCACTCCAAATTTCTTGCTCACAAGTTCAAACCAAAACATGGATGCATATAACAGCAAAAGTATAAGTGTTGGGCATGAAGAAACGTTTTTACAATGAGATGCACACAGATGGGGTTTCTACCAATTTCAGAAAATTGTGGGCAGCCAAAACGAAATGGAGAGATGGGAAGTCAACCCCAGGAGAGAAGAATCGTTTTCAGAAAACGCTCATGGGCATTTCGTGGAAAAAAACGACCTCCATAACCCCAAAAATCGTGGCTCTCTTCCTCCCAGCCACTGTGCAATACAAAACGAGCTCCCAGCCATGGAAAAATGCAGGAAATGATGAAAAAACGGGATAGAAAAAGTCCCAGCTAGCTCAAACTGCATGAGAGAGTGAAGTCTATGTGTTCAGAATGGATTTGGGCACAATTTTATGGGTGTTTTCTTGCCCATGAAGCAAAAATACGATTTTCCAGGTTGATGGCTTGCCCATACACGAAATTGGCTGCCATACCTCTCCATTCCCAAGGCATTAACTGCCTCAACCAACTCTTGGAAGAATTATATGATTGGGTGCATAAGCCAAAATGGGTAGTTGGTGGTTTATGGGTTCTCTCATTGACACATAGGATAACACCATTGGCTCAAGGGTTTGAATAATTTCCCTCACTATTCTTTGTAAAAATCATGCCCCCATCTCTTTGTTGCATTGCATAGCTAGTTGTGGGTATTTCATTAAAATTCGTATTTACATGATGTCTTAATTTACATTGTGCCTGTCTAGCACAAGAACCATATGCACCGATCTTAATTGTTGATACATAAAACGATAAATCAATGGCGAGGCCTTGGCCTTGAGCTCCTCACCATGATTTAATAACGATATTTACATCATTTACAATTTTAATGTAATAGGGTCAAAATGGCGACATTACATTCCCCTCCCTTTACATTAGCACTGTCCTCAGTGCTCATCAAAATTGAACAAAAAAGGATATGCCACTGTCATGGCATCCTCCAGCTCCCATGTAGCCTCATCGGGACCGTAGTGCTTCCATTGCACCTTTACCTGTCCGATGGCTCAGTTCCGGAGCAATGTTACCTTCTTGTCTAGGATGCGCAATGGATCGGTTTGGAACTCTCCCTCGGGTTCCACCTAGATCACATCCCAATTAATCACATGGTTAAGATCATGTACATATTTCTTAAGCAAGGAAACATGAAAAACATTATGAGCTCTAATGCTAGCAGGCAATGCAAGTCTATATGCAACTGGCCCTATTCTTTCAAGCAATTCAAATGGCCCACAGTATCTAGGTGATAGCTTGGCACAACTTCCAAGATTCAAGGAACTCTTCCTTGTCTTCACTCTAAGATACACATGATCCCCGACACTGAATTCCCTAAGTACCCTATGCTTATCTGCATAGCTTTTCTGTCTATCCTGGGTTTTTTTAAATTATGCCTGATCTTTGCAACCTCTTGTTCCATTTCCTTAAGCAATTCTGGCCCGAGTGCAATTATGTTCACTGGATTGTCCCAAGCCACTGGTGTCCTGCACCTTCTGCCATACAAAGCCTCATATGGACTCATTCCCAATGATTCTTGCTGCCCATTGTTATATGCAAACTCCACCAAGTGTAGATAGTCCTCCCACTTGGATGGTTTGTACATTACATACATGCGAAGCATGTCTTCAAGCACCCGATTTACTCTTTCCGTTTTCCCATCTATTTGGGGATGGTACGCAGTACTAAAGCTCAACTGTGTACCCAAATCTGCAAAGAGACCTTTCCAAAAATTGGAAGTGAACTTGGTATCCCTGTCAGAAATTATTTCCTTAGGAAATCCATGTAATCTGAAAATTTCCTTCATGAAAATATTTGCAATGGCATCGACTTTATGTGTGGACTTAACCGGTATAAAATGTGTTGCCTTTGTTAACTTGTCCACCACCACCATGATGGAATCATGTTGTCTCACCGTCATTGGCAATCCTGTAATAAAATCCATGGAAATTACTTCCTATTTCCATTCTAGGATTGGCAATGGATGCAATAAACCTGCTGGGTGTTGGTGTTCAACCTTCACCTACTGACACTTCATGCACCTGGAAATGTATTCAGCGACATCCTTCTTCATTCCTGGCCAGAAATAATATTTTCTTGCTGTAGCAATAGTCTTTTGTGTTGAAATCTTGACAAAAACTCAGAAATCTGTTGTGCACCTAACAGCCAACTGAGAATGATGTCAAATCTGAGCTAAACTCAGCCCAACCACTTAGCACAACTCTGATATCAGTCTTCTAAAGGCATGAAAAATAACCACATTTCACTGACATACATTTTCATGAACAATAAGCTGATATACAGCACTAAGTATACATTTAGCAGCGGAAATAAATTAAAAACAGCAGACTGTAATACACATTTTAACACGGGATTTTGGTCAAAGTTGACCCTGGAAAAACCCCCGTCAACCCTTGGAGAAAACCAGCATGCAAGAGAATATATTATTGAGCTTGAGAGAGAATTTCAGAGAGTACAACAGACATTAAACTCAGCATTAACTAAACAGATCTGAACCTTGATTTTGTGCACAAAATCTACCTCGAAATGTGTGCCTGAAACAACACAGTCAGCTACAGGAAATCTGTTCACTATACGAACATCACAGGCAGCAATCTTCTCTCGGTTTGTGTGCACAGAAATCAGTATATTCACAGGCTGCTACAGTGTCTCGAATTGTGTGCCAATAGCAGAAAATCACTTGCTGTACGGCGCCCTCAATCTCTACTGTACGGCCTCCACCTTTCTCTATTGTATGGCCTCCACCACAAGCACTAGGTGTTGAGATTTGTGCCCACTGTATCAGCACAGTAGGTCACCCACAACTCTGCTGCAACAATCAGCCCTCACTCTCCTCTGAAACTCGTGCCCACTCCAACAATGGACTGCACCCTCCTGCTGTATCAGACTTGGAGTGCATGCTGCCTCTTCCACTCTCCCTATCTCAGCTCACTCTTCACATTCTCTTGCATAAAGTGCTTCTCACACTGCCCACCAAGCTCCTCTCTTGGAAATCGAGCCACCCAAGAAATCTCTCTTGAAAAATGTGTGCACAAAATGAAATCTCATGTACTTTTATCAACCCTATTAGGGTTTTTCTCATGACTTTTCACTTCAATGGACGAGATTAGATCTTGGCCAAGAGATCTATGGCTGGGATCTAATCTCTCGTTCACTTAAATCTCCTAAGTGAACTTCAGACCAAAATTTCTTTTTGAAAAGTCACTTAACCCTAAATATTAAAACGTACAACTTTATGACTTAAAGTCACTTTAAAAACATATTAAAGTACAACTCACTTTAAAAACATAAAGTCACATCAAAAGGTACTTTAATAAAAGAACACATTATTAAAGTCACTTTAGGAATATAACTGAGACTTCAAGTTATTGACCCCTGCACCTAGGCACCTGATGCAGGAGTGCCACCGAGCTATCAAATGCTAACATTTTGATATCCGGGGTGACCGGAGTATGGAGTTTTATGGATTTCATCCCTAACAATCCTCCTCAAGTCTGCCACCTTTGGAATATAGACTCTATTCTTATAAGTAAGAAGTCCATCTTCCAAATGGTATCCTTCATACTTCTTTTCAAGGTCTTGCTGCTACAACTTGCCCTTTATCTGCACATACACTTCATCTTCAACCATATGGTTAACAATCTACTGCCTCAAATCTGGTTGGCAAGTGTTAAGTGCTGCCACATGCATTTCCTGTACTTTCCTGCTAAGTGCATCAGCCACCTTGTTTTCTTTTCCTTTTATGTGTTTGATTTCAAAATCAAATTCACACAAAAATTCCAACCATCTAGCTTGCCTAGCATTTAAAGTTGGCTGATCAAACAAGTAATTCAGACCACAATGGTCTGTCCTTAGTTCAAATTTCCTACCCATTAAGTAATTCCTCCACATATTTAAGGCATGTACTATGGCTGCAAGTTCTAAATCATGAGTAGCATAGTTTTTCTCGTGCTCCTTCAACTTCCTCAACTCATAGCATACCACGTGGTTGTCTTGCATAAGAACTCCTCCAAGTCCTTGGTTGCATGCATCAGTACACACCACAAAGTCTTTTTCTGGGTCTGCAATTTTCAAAATTGGTGCACTCGTAAGAAGATTCTTCAACCGTTGGAAACTTTCCTCACATCTTGTGGACCATTCAAACTTTATTCCCTTCTTTTGCAAAGAAGTGATCGGGTTTGCAACCTTGGAGAATCCTTCAATAAACCTCTGGTAGTAACCAGCAAGGCCCATAAAAGATATCACATCTGTCACATTCCTTGGAGTTGGCCAATCCATAATGGCTTCAATCTTCTCAGGGTCCACCGATATTCCTTCATCTGAGATAATGTGACCCAAATAATGAATTTTATCTTTATAAAAGTCACATTTGCTTAAGTTTACATACAGCTTATGCTCCCTTAGCAATTGCAATGTCATTCTCAAATGTTCTTCATGCTCTTCTTCATTCTTAGAATAGATGAGAATGTCGTCCAGAAAAACAAGAACAAACTTGTCCAAATACTTGCTAAAAACACTATTCATGAGACACATAAATGTATTCGGTGCATTTGTGAGACCAAATGGTACCACCACAAACTCATAGTGTCCATACCTTGTTCTAAAGGTTGTCTTATGAATATCTTCCTCTTTGATTCTTACTTGATGGTAACCTGACCTCAAGTCGATCTTTGAAAATACCTTTGCTCCTCTCATTTGATAAAAAAGGTCATCAATCTGGGGCAATGGGTATTTGTTCTTCACAGTGACCTTGTTCAACTGCCGGTAGTCAATACATAACCTAAGTGTTCCATCTTTCTTTTTCACAAATAGAACAGGTGCTCCCCATGGGGACACACTTGGCCTGATATATTTCTTTTCCAACAACTCTTGTAATTGCATTTTCAATTCTAGCAATTCCGGTGTACTCATCCTGTACGGTGTCTTAGACACTGGTGCTACTCCTGGCACAAGTTCAATTGTAAAATCAATGTCTCTCTTTGGAGGAAGTCCAGGAATCTCATCAGGAAAAACATCCCTGAATTCCTGCAATACGTAATAGTCCTCCAACTTAAGAGTTTCATTCTCTGTTGCCTCCAAAACATGGGCTGCATACAATTGACAACCCTTTCTACAGAACTTCTTCAGCTGCATGGCTGAAATCTACCTAACAAAAGTCACCTTTGGAATGCCTTTTACAACCCTTGGGTTTCCTTCTTCGTCCATGCATTCAAAAATTTTATTGTAGCAGTCAAGTTTAACCCTGTGTGCCTCTAACCAATCCATCCCAATGAGAAGATCATAGGAACCAAGTGGCAAAATATTCAGATTTGCATACGTGAATAGCCCATCCATCTCTAAGGGACACTTCTCTACAATTTCACTGATTTTTCTTTTGGTTCCATTAGCTAGTTGAACTAACCATGATTTATTATGCTTTGACTTCTTAAAATCACAAATCTCAACAATTTTAGGAGTGATATAACTGTGAGTAGATCCGGGATCAATCAAAATAGAAACAGATTGCTTAACAATCTTACTTTCAACTTCAACAACAGTTGATTAATGATCTGCTTGGCGGTCGTCTAGTGCTGCATAGATTCTAGGGATTGTCCTCGCCACTTGACCCACAGTTTCAGCTCCTTGGATGTTGTGAACTTGATTTGCATTCCCATTCCGATGTGGACAGTTCCTAAGCATGTGGTCTCCTCCACAACCCCAACATTGAAGTGGTTCTCTTGGCTCCTTTGGATCTCTTGGCTTGTCTCCCATCATCCTAATTGGCTTAGTCACAACTTGTGATGGTTGCCTTTGTTGATTTCTGGTATGAGGAGGTTTGAAACCTTTCTTCCTTTGGTCAAACTTTTCATTTTTCTTGTCCTTCCATGCCTTATGGAAATCAGGTTTGCTTTTTTTTTTTATCATAGCAATACTTGGCCTTCCTTATTTCCTCTTCTAGAGTTCAGGGCTCATCAAATTCAATACTATCTTTATATGACCGAGGTAGCCCACTTAGAAAATGCTGAATTTTCACCTTGTCATCTCGAATATACCTGACATACCTTAGTAGTTCTAAGAACTTGTTTGCATACTCTTCCATGGTCAATTGTCCCAATCTCAACTCATGGAACTCTTTGATCTTGTCATCATAGTACCTATCAGAGATGTACTTCTGCTTGAAGCATTTCTTGAATTGCTTCCACACAATCTTTTTTTCATTGATCTTCTTTACTTGCCTGATGTGTTCCCACCATATAGATGCTCGTCCATTCAAGTTGAAGATGGAAACCCTTGCCTTCATATTTCTAGAGTAGTCTTGGACTTGGAAATACTTTCTCATTCCAAGAAGCCAAGCTTCGGCTTCTTGACCAGACTTTACCTCTCCATCAAATGTAGGAGGTTTTGCCTTCTTAAATTCTCCATGTGAATTGTTCTTGTGATGCCTCTTCCTCTTACTCTCGTGAGATGAAGAGCTTAAACCCTCAATGGATTCTTCGGAGTCAGATGATCCACTAGAAGAGATTTCTAGAGTATAGGTTCTCTCTCTAGAAACTCTTCTTGAGATATTGGACCTCTTGCGGGAATTTCTCCTTGAACTACTCCCACTCTTTTTTGGATTTGATGTCTGATGCCCATAGTTTATTTGCCTTTGGATGTCTGTCAAACTTTGCAACATGGATGCATTTAACTGATTTTGTTCTTCCTGAGCTTTAATCATCCTCTCATTATCTTCTCTACATCTTTGCAACTCCACCCTTAGGCTCCTCATGGTGGCTGCAATATCTGGGGGAGTCTCTCGATTTCTTCTCCCATTGGATTCTGTTTCAGCATTCTCAACATGTATATTTTCCCCCATGACATCTGTCTCAGGCTCATAGGGATCCTGTGCATCATTCATGATGTTGATATTCTCAGCGCAACCAAGACCAGAACTTTCCAACAACTGCACTTATCTGGAATGCTGCTTTGATGTGACTATAATTCTACAAATGTGTTTATAAACACAACTCTTAGCTGCATTATAATGCTATAAATTATTTGCATGTATGTGGGGAAATCCCATATTGACAACTTTGTCCAATCATAGACTTTCCCAGTTTGGCGCAATTGTTTAGGCTAAAATGGCCGCCATTGTCGCGGAAATTAAGATTATTATTGCCGCGGGTGTTAAGATTATAATTGCCGCCGCGCACCGCGCATGACACAGATTTTATCCTTAAAATTGCTGCGGGTGTTAAGATTATTTTTGCCGCCGCGCATGACGCAGATTTTATGCTTAAAATTGCCGCGGGTGTTAAGATTATTTTTGCCGCCGCGCATGACGCAGATTTTATCCTTAAAATTGCCGCGGGTGTTAAGATTACTTTTGCTGCTGCGCATCGCACATGACGCAGATTTTATCCTTGAAATTGCCGCAGGTGTTTAAGATTATTTTTTCCGCCGCGCACCGCGCAGAAAGTTGGCCTAACTTTCGCCGCCGCGCACGCAGAAAGTTGGCCTAACTTTCGTCGCCGCTACCCACACAGAAAGTTGGCCTAACTTTTGTCGTCGCCAGCGCAAAAAGTTGGCCTAACTTTCTCTACCACGCGCACAGAAAGTTGGCCTAACTTTCGCCGCCGCTGCGTGCGTAGAAAGTTGGCCTAACTTTCGTCGTTGTGCGAGCAGAAAGTTGGCCTAACTTTCGCCGCCGCGTGCGCAGAAAGTTGGCCTAACTTTCGCAGCTGCGTGCGCAGAAAGTTGGCCTAACTTTCACCGCTGCGCATGCAGAAAGTTGGCTTAACCTTTGCCGCCACAGCCTTAGCAGAAACTCAGAAAACAGCTAGAAATTTTTTGCAAAATTTTCAAAGACAGTTAGAGTTCTCTTCTTGAAATATGTCTTTCGTTTCCTTACAGAGGTGAACTACTTACAGATCCTAGTTTGCATATAGCAGAACAGTGAAAGGATGCCAAGAACTTGCATCTCTAAAAAGGGATTTTCTTTTCATTTCAAATTCAACAATCCAACCAATGGATTCACAATCAATCTTCAAGCACCCAACAAGCATGGAAAAGGAAAACACATGAGCATAAGGGCATAATTCACAAGCTTTCCTCGCTTCTGAAAACCATCAATCGGCCACATAAATGTTGGTTCACTGTAATTAACAAACATCATTAAGATATGGGGCTGTAACAACCAAATGTTCAGGCTTTCAATCATGAAATTAACACACAAAAACTCATACCAGCCATGCCCAACATTCAATTTCATGCATTCAAAGCATCATGGACATCCAAGGGACAAGGAGTCACAATTAATCTAGGCCTCAAGCACATGATGTGTTATCTCATATGCACAGCAATTAGCAACAAACAACAACCAACACACAACAACATGCCCCATGCACAACACACAAAATCATATTTTCCTAATCTGTTGTGTGGATGTCGGCCCAACAACCTTAGTGTTGTACCCATGGGATCTGATACCATTCTGTAACGTCCCATCCCGTCAGACCAAGCAAGGGACAAAACATCACTCTAATTCCGGACATCTAGCCCCATACTTAGTAAACAAAGATTCATATAAAATGAAGATGGACATATGCAAAGGCATAAATATTTGAAAACACAACAGACTTAATTCTATTACACATCCATCATACATTCAAGATATTCAACAATTAAAACAATACAGAATTAGCAAATGAGAGACATGTACATATGCATATCGTAATTAAACACAGCGGAATTGAAATCATGTTAATATCTAACATACATTTAGCATTTTCATGACAACCACTAAATAAAGACATTGCAGAATTATAAAAGAGAGTACTTATCTTGAAACGAAGTAGTCCCTGAGCAACCAGCTATGCATCTGCAACGTTCCACCCAACCATAGGCCAGTTGTGCTTATCAATCTCTTGATACAGCTGCCACCCCCCGAGCTGGGCATGATTTCTACAAGGAACCAGGGAACAGCAGACTCACACATAGCCAAACACACACCAAATGAGCCAAGCCAATCTGCAATTGGGTTTATCAGGCTGCTAGGAAATGGAAAGGAATAACTGCTAAGCTAGTAAGCTCAAGCACAGAGCCATGGATACCTCTACAAGATCTATCTAGCTTAGCACCCACAATGCCTACACACCCCACTCAAGGAAGTATTCCCTTCACCAATACACAGTCCCTTAGGCCATACCTTCCAATCTAGAGTGTCCAAGGTGTGCATAGAAGAGTAGCCAGCTCTCTTGATCTTCTTGAGAGGTTATTTTCCCCACTAGGTTTATTAAGCCAATTCTGTCCACTACCACTCCAAATTTCTTGCTCACATGTTCAAACCGAAACAGGGATGCATATAACAGCAAAAGTATAAGTGTTGGGCATGAAGAAATGTTTTTACAGTGAGATGCACACAGATGGGGTTTCTACCAATTTTAGAAAATCGTGGGCAGCCAAAACGAAATGGAGAGATGGGAAGTCAACCCCAGGAGAGCAGAATCATTTTCAGAAAACACTCATGGGCATTTCGTGGACAGAAACGGCCTCCATAACCCCAAAAATCGTGGCTTTCTTCCTCCCAGCCACTGTGCAATACAAAACGAGCTCCCAGCCATGGAAAAATGCAGGAAATGATGAAAAAACGGGATGGGAAAAGTCCCATTTAGCTCAGACTGCGTGAGAGAGTGAAGTCTATGGGTTCAGAATGGCTTTGGGCACAATTTTCTGGGTGTTTTCTTGCCCATGAAGCTAAAATACGATTTTCCAAGTTGATGGCTTGCCCATACACGAAATTGGTTGCCATACCTCTCCATTCCCAAGGCATTAACTGCCTCAACCAACTCTTGGAAGAATTATATGATTGGGTGCATAAGCCAAAATGGGTAGTTGGTGGTTTATGGGTTCTCTCATTGACACATGGGCTAACACCATTGGCTCAAGGGTTTGAATAATTTCCCTCTCAGTTCCTTGTAAAAACCATGCCCCCATCTCTTTGTTGCATTGCATAGCTAGTTGTGGGTATTTCATTAAAATTCGTATTTACATGATGTCTTAATTTACATTGTGCCTGTCTAGCACAAGAACCATATGCACTGATTTTAATTGTTGATACATAAAACGATAAATCAATGGCAAGGCCTTGGCCTTGAGCTCCTCACCATGATTTAATAACGATATTTACATCATTTACAATTTTAACGCAATAGGGTCAAAATGGGGACTGTTGCCGCCTGGTTCCACACCTGGGGACAACGCAGCAGAAGTCTTCAAGCTGCTGGTGTGGCCTTGGGGGCAAGTCAGAGTCAAGTGCTGTCACTTGGGACTCGCCTCCTCCGTCTAGGCTTTCCTAGCGAAGCCAAGGGGGGTGGACCCTAAAAAATGAAAACAAAAAACTAAGGTGTCTAATCTAGGAGTTAGAAAAATATTTTTGATAACCAAAACAAAGCAGCATATACCTTGTAAAGCAAAGCAATCAATCATCAATACATCATTTGCTCTCATTCATTATCATAATCATTCATTTGCATCATTTGTCAATGAAATAACATTAATATAGACCAGTGCCTTGTGATGGAGTCAAATAAATGCATGAGCAGAAAAAGTAAATGTAGTGCAAGTGTTCTTGGTTTATTTTAAAGTTAATGTGAAGGTGATCTTTTTATTATGGTTGGTTGGTTCCCAATATACGCGAAGGCACGAGGGAACATGTCCGGAATTTTGATGTGTGGCTTCCCTCTCTGGCTTGGGCTGAATCGGAGTCTCGAGGAGGTGTTCAGATGCTGTACCAACGAGGGCAAGCCTAAAGGCTTCCAAGAGGTCACTATTCAGTTTTGTCCCAAGCCTTCTGAGAAATTTCCCCACGACAACAAAATGCTCGTGATGTGCCGGATTTTCACATAAAGGATTTTTTTATTAGGGGCGGTGTTAGATCCTTTACTAGTCATCTCCTCCTTTCTGATGCGTACCAACTGGATCAGACTGAGCTGCAAGTCGGCCACAGAGCATACGGGAGAAGACCTTGGTATTTTTAGAAAAAAATTATGAACCAAAATTTTATCTTTTTTTTTAAACCCCAAGAGTCTCTTTTCAGGCACGTACTCGGGCAAGCCCTTGTATAGAAACCCTACTTCGGGAAAGTGAGGGGGGCGTTTGAGTTTGTAAAAAAAAATGATAAAAACTACGTTATGAGTGAACTTATGGCCCGCCAGTGGAACGAACCAACAAGGTTGATTTTAATCCTAGTTTGATTTTATTAATTACAGAAAAAGAAATCTAAACTAAAAAATTGCAAACCACGAAATTTGAGTCGACACAGTTTTCCCCCCTGGGGGAATGGGGTGTGGGCGCTGGCTAGCCCACTTGCTCTCGTTTAATGCTTTAGTTACAATATGATAGAAATGCCCCAGTCTTAAATCGACTTAGTGGCTTACAAAATAGAAGAGAAAAAGTGACCGGTTCAGGAAATTTTCGAACTAGATGCTCCGGATGGCCTGGATCCTCGAAAATTGGCCAGCAATTCTCTCTACCTGCTCTTTAAATGTTGCAAACCAGCAAGCAAAAGATCAGTAAAGATGCCCAAAAACACTTTAAGAGTGTCTTTGGAACACCTCCCTCAAACTCAAAAAAAAAAAACTAAGTTAAACTTCTAAGTCAAAATGACCGAAAAATAACCAAGCAAACAAGCTATGGGGCTTGTCTACTTGGGATCTTTGCAAGCTTTATGAGCTGCAAATTACAAGCTCTAATTAACAGCCAGATAAACTTTTAAATTGGATCTAACACTACTCTTCAAAACTTTTAAAAATTTTGGCAATGTTTTAATCAGTTAATAAAAGGTGATGCTAGATAATGAAAGATCTAATCTATTGGAAAATGAAGCCTTAAACAACTAGATTAGAACTCTAAGAATGAACCAGATCTACTTAAGAGTATATCAATCAGAAAATAAATCAAGAAATCATTCTTCAATCGTAACCAATAACCAAGAAAAATTTAGTTTTATAAGCTGAGAAAGAGAGAAGAGATAGAAATGCCCTTGAAACCAAAGACTTTGGAAGCTTGAAAGTGGGAAACCGAGGGTGAGATCCACCAAAATGTGCACAGAAGAAAAAGTGAAGAGCAAACAAGCTATCCCCCTTTCCACACCTGTCAACCTGTAGCAAACAAAACTCACAGAAAAACCATCAAACTAGAAATGCACATGGTTAGAAATCAAAATAGTATGAGCATAAACAAATGGAAGATATAAACTCTGAATCTCTAACCAATATGACAAATGCAAGAACAAATTAAAACAAACAAGATTAACTGTTCCTTCCCACAAATTGTTACCAATCCTTCAAGCAGGCCAATTGATGGCTGGAAATTACATGCCCAGAATTTGAACTTGCTACAAATCACTCCACATCACGAGACCATGAAACCACTCACAAAAGTATCACACATATGGACCTCCAAAGTCTTTTTATTCATCAACCAAATAGCATAAGCTTACAAAAATTTCTGCTCACTCTCCAACTAGTAACAATGAGAGAAGAGCTTGCAATTTATAGAAAAACCAAGGGCAAGGAAGGGCGCACTTGGTGAGGGAGAGAATGGTGGAATGGTGGCATGAATGGTGGAGGGGATAGGGTTGCCCACTCCACATTCTTAGCTGCCCATGTGAAGCACTAAGTGTGCTAGCAGCCAGCACCAAAGGTGCTGCCCCATCCATAAATCATGGGCTGCCCACTCTAACACATGCGCCCAAGTGAAGGAGAATGCGCCCAAGTGAAGTGGGGACACACTCCCATAAATTGGGTCTGCCAACTCTCTTGCAAAACAGCCAAAAACTCTCCCCTAACAGTGCTGGTCGAAATCAGACCATTAATTCCTCAAAAATCATTTAATTTTTTTTATGTCATTTTTCACTTTTTCCAATTTTTTATGAGTTTTTGGAATTTTTTTACTTTTTTGGATTTTGCCAAAAATTGAAGCACCCAAACATTAGGAAAAGTGGGTTTAGGGGTTAAGGGGGTGCTCTGAGTTAGAAAACGAGCACCCCTAAGGCAAAAAAGACCTCCAGACGCCACTTCCAGGTCACTTACAATTTTTTTAATTGAACCATTAAAAAAAATGGCTCAATTTACGGAAAAAATAAACTTCGCCGAAAATTAAAAAACAACCTAGGGGGACTTAGCACATGTCCATATGACTCAAAAACAACGCCTAGCATGTTCATATACATTGACCCATAGACTTTAACAACCCCCTAAGGCCCTTCAGCCTCCCCAGGCATTCCAGCTTTGAAGGAGCAGGATAAAAACCCAAAAATTATGTTATGCACTAATGCAAGACATAATAACTAGATGAAAAAACTCCTTGGAATATCTGACTTAGCCAAAAAGTCCTAGGGAACTAAGTCTTTTACAAAACACCATACTAGTACGTTTTATTACAAACCCCGCAAGGCCATGGACACGTGGGAAAAAAAAATAAAACGGGGCCCTTTTAAAAGGCCAGCTGGATATCAAATCACCAAAAATGAACATGTATCATGTTCCACTCTGCCCGCTCGCTTGATAATCCAACCAAGTACAACTTAGTTGGCAACAGGGACGTTACATACCTGCTTATGGAATTCCAGCAAATGCAAATGCAAAAAAACTTGCAGGTTCATTCACGAGGGTTAAGGACCATTTTCTTTGGCTTGAAGATGATAATGGAGTTCATCGTTACAAAAGTATTACTCGAAACGATGTGGACAAATTTCAGGCAAAGCAAGATACTGTAGATTTAGACAAGGCAGAAAAGAGGAGTTTAAGGCATCAACCATTCACAAAAAGGACAAATGAATTTCCCTAAATTGTTGAAGAAGCCCGCAAGAGACAAAAACCTTGGAACCTTGGCCAAAATGTTTGACATTAGAGGAAGGGATAAGACAAATAGTCAGGTTGCAAGAGCTATATTTGCATGTGATTACCCTTCAATGTAGTGCGGTATCCTTATTGGAAAGACATGATTAGGGCAGTTAATGAGGTCCCAAAGGGCTATAACAGGCCAAACCTTGAGAAAGCGCTCGCTACCCTTCTACAGAAGGAGAAATCGGCTGTGGAAAAAGTGTTGGACTCGGTTCGTTCTAATTGGAGTGGTAATGGTATCTCTATTATCTCTTATGGTTGGACTAGTAGGGCTAATAGGCCATTGGTAAACATTATTGTAATGTGTCCTTCAGGCCCATACTTCTTGAAGGCAATACATGCTTTAGGGGGATGAGAAGAATGTTGAATGGATTGCTGAAGAAATTTCAAAAGAAACTAAAATTGTGGGCCCTTTAAATGTTGTGCAAGTAATCGCAGATAATGCACATTCATGCACAACAAATAGGGCAATTATTGAGAGATTGTATGACCATATTTTTTGGACACCTTGTGTGGTCCATAGTTTAAATATTGCTTTTAAATCGATTGTTGAATGGAAGAAAAACCTATGTGCAGAAGCAAGAGAAATTCAAATTTTTAACACTAATCATGCACAACAACTAGGGCAATTATTGAGAGATTGTATGACCATATTTTTTGGACACCTTGTGTGGTGCATAGTTTAAATCTTGCTTTTAAATCCATTGTTGTTGAAGTTGAATTGAAGAAAAAGCTATGTGCAGAAGAAAGATAAATTCAAATTTTTATTACTAACCACCAACATGCACAAGCTATGTACAAGGGATTTGCTAGACTCAAGCTTTTTAAAGTTGAAGAAACTAAATTTGCATCACATTACATAATGGTCAAGCAGTTAGTAGACATGAGGGAAGCTTTGTCCTCTAAGGTTGTTAATCCATGGAGGCAAACATGGAAACAAAGCAACACTGAAAAAGCAATGCAGGTTAGAGATACCATTCTTGATGAGGTTTGGTGGGTTAAAGCTGTGGTCTTTGTTTCCATAATGGAGTGATGAAACTTTGTGATTCCAATGTGCCTATGTTGGGTGACATCCATGAGAGAACTGACCGTATGCTGGAAAGAATTCAGCTACCTCTTGAAGAGAAGGACCCTATTCTATTTGGCACCATAAAGGACATAATCATTAGCAAGTGGAACAAATATACCCCTTTACATGCTTTAGCCTATGCCTTAAATCCAAAGTACTATGATGATGCATACTTGGCTAAATTTGGGAGTAGGAGAAAGGCCCCAAACAAAGACAGTGAGGTGGCCAATGGTTTTAGAACAGTGATTTCAAAGATTTACTCTGATCCAATGGAGCTTGTCGAGCTAAAGAACCAATTTACTTCATTCATCACAAGGAGTGATAGCTTTATTGTATCTTCTACTTGTGTTGCTTCATATCATCACTCTAAAGAGTTAGGTGTTGTTCCAATGGAGGACGTAAAGGGTGATGACTATCTATCAGATTAGTCTATCTTGCTCCAAATTTTCATTTCAAACTTGTGGAGATTTCCAACTACGCCCATATTTTGTTATTTTGATGATCTTTCGTCATGTTAACACGCACACACACACACACACACTTATAATGAATTTATGTTATTTGATGTTATGATGCATGAATCATGATGTATCAGTTACTCAATATGATTATATGATCAATATCATCGATGTTAGATGTATGTAACATGTTACATGTATGATGAATCGATGATTGATGTATGAAGTATGATGTTACATGTATGAATCTATGATGCATTGATGTATTCAGTATTTTAGAAACCATGATGTTACATGTAAGATGTTATATGATTCTATGAATCATTTTATTTTGAGTTTTTTCTTTTCTTTTATGTTTTCATTATAAATTATAACTTAAAAATATAAATATAAATATATATTTATAAAGAAAAAATTAGGGTTAGGGTTCTAAATCCTCGATTCCTATTTTGGGATGAGTGTCGAATCCACACCAAATTATTTAGTCGATTCCAACCACACCCATGATTCTTGTAACCTTGGTCCAAGCACATTGAGATTACATATCACTTCATTACAAACAAGATTCAGAAGGAAGCAGTAAAGCTCCAATATGTACTCACAGATCAGCAAGTTGTTGATGCTTCGACCAAGCGCTTAGTAGAGGGAAGTTTGAAGCATTTTGAGACAAACTTGGATTGGTATAGAATTCCTTCCTCACTAAGATGGAGTGTTGAAATTTGTAGCTCGAACATGAACTTATGAACAAATTTAGTTTCAAACATGCAAGAAGTCATTCGAGTCAAATCTATTTTGTAATTCATGTTAGTAATAAAGTTAAAGTCCTTTATTTAGTTGTTGAGCCTAATAAAGTGTATTTTAAATACATTATTTATTTAGACTAATCTCAATCGTACATCTCCCTGTGAGATTTGGTTTTCAATAGGTTAGGTTTTCAACTAAAGTATAAAGGTGGATCAAGATAGAGGGTTAAGACACATTCATTATTCACTGAAAGACAGTTTGTCAAGAGGTGATTTAATTCATCTATGGAGTAGATTTAGAGATTTAGCAACCAAGTAGAGATCAGTGAGCAGGTCCGTACAATATAGATTATATACAATCGTATCGATCAGTACGAACAAATATGTGCAATCGTATAGACAGGTTCGTACAATCATACAAACACGTTGTATAGCAAGCAATAACCTATAGGGAATTTAGCAACCGAGCAGAGATGAGTGAGCAGCTCCATACAATATATATTATATACAGTCATATCGATCAGTATGAACTATGAAAAAATATGTGCAATCGTACAGACATGTTGTATAGCAAGCAACAACCTATAGGGAATTTTCTTGATTTTGAGCAGGCAAATTTTCCTCAATAATTGTGCAAATTTGTTTCAATTGGGTGTATCGTACCACTGTTATTTTGACATTCTATGGAATTTTCCTTGTAAGATTTGAATTATTAATGAAAAGTTGATCTAAATGAGTAAATTATCTATGTATTGTGTTTTAGCTTCCGCTGTCTATTTTCCAGCTATATGTGTGACTGCTGCTATGTGAAGAATTTAATTTATGCAATTAAATAACAGCTTATTTAGTTGAGAACATAAGGACAACAATCACCTAGGATTAGGAAAATTTTACACTTCTTGCATGGGGTGCATTATGTTAGAGAATCGATGGATATAGTCGAACCAAAGGATGCACTCAATGGTTTTGATACCTTCAAGGGAAATGAACAGAATACCGAAGGTTCTGTTGCCGCCTGGATGCACACCTGGGAAAATGCGGCAAAAATCTTCAAGCCGCTCGGTGTGGCCTTGGGGGAAATCCAGAGACAAGTGTTGTCACTTGAACTTGACTCCTCTGTCTAGGCTTACTCCTAGCGAAGCCAAGCGGGGTGGACCCTAAAAAAGAGAAAAATATAAGGTGTTTAATCTACAAAAGGAGAAAACAACTAATCTAGGAGTTAGAATTTTAATGACAAGAACAATGCAATATTCAACATGATATCATTTGTTATCCAACATTATAATTGAAACATAAACATCCAACATCAAGAAATAATCAATAATAAGACTAGTGCCGAAAATAAATCCTTGAATAAAAAAAGACAATGTTTTGCAAGTGTTCTTGGTAAATTTTATTATTTTTGTGGTGATGAGTAGGTTATTAGGGAGCGGGATTTCCAATATATAATGAGGTACTGGAAATATGTCTGGAATATGACAAAGGTGGCTCCTCACTTGGAAATGTGGGTTGGATCAGAGTCTTTGGGAGGTGTTCAACACTACACCAAATGAGGGTGTAGTCTAACAGTATTCCGAGGTCACTACCCAGTGGTTCCCGCTTCCTTCGAGGAATTTCCCCACATAGACTCAATAAACGATTACGCTGGATTTTCTTAAATAGGAGGCTAATTAGGCAAATTTAGACTAATTACTAGTCACTAAGTCCCTTTCTGGTATGATCAACATGTTCAATCAAGGCTGCAATGATCTAGAGCATACAGGGACAAAGCCTTGTTGATTTTATGAATTTTTGAACAATGTTTTCTTGTTTATTAAAAACCCCAAGAGTCTCTTTTCTGGCCAGTACTCGAGCAAGCCCTTATAGTGAACTCTGTACTTCAGGAAAGAAAGGGGGGTTAATTGAAAGTAAAAATTGCTAAAAAATGCAAAATATCTAGGGCCTGAGTGAACTTGTGGCCCGCTGATGGAACGAACCAAAAAGGTAAATTTTAGTCCTAGTTAAATTTTATTAAGTGCAGAAAAAATAAATCTAAACTAAAAAATTGCAAACCACAAAATTTGAGTCAACACGGTCCCCCCTTGGGGGGATGGGATGTGGGCGCTCGGTAGCCCACTTACTCTCGTTTAATTTTCCTTTTACAATACAAATAGCAGTGCCCCAATCCTTGAAAATTGGCTCAAAGGCTTACAAAATTCATAGAAAAAGTATCTGGTTGAAGGGGAATGGCTCTTGGGTGCTTTGGATGGCTCAATCTACAGAAAAACAACAAGAGTTTCATCCTACCTATTCATAAAATGTTGCAAAACAGCGAACAAATGTTAGTAAAAAGTGCCCAAAAACACTTAGAAAGTGAATTTGGGTCACCACAAAAAATACTAGAAAAATCTACTAAGTTAACCTATGATTAATCAACAGAAAATAACCAAGGAAAGCAAGCTTTTCTTGGGAGCTTGGATTGCTTGTGAGGCAGCCAATAAGATGCAATTTAAATTGCTAGATAAGCATTAAAAGCATAACATATTAAGTATTGAAAGATAAAAAAATTAATCCCAAGTACTCAATTAAACTAGATCTACTCAAAATTAAGCTTTAAACCCTAGATCTAGCAACATACTTAACTAAATCAACTTCTTATAATATTCTTTTTAATGGAAACTAATCTAACTAAGAATGCAAGTAACAGTAACCAGATACAAATTTTAAATTAAAGTGAAGGGGAGAAAGAAATAGAAAGGATGTTGGAAGCTTGGGAATGTTTAAGCTATGGAGCAAACAAGATCATCCACACGTTCAAGCTAGGAAATCTGCACAATTCACAATACTTGCAACAAGAGGATTAAATATGGTATTTCCTACACAATAGGTTAGAAGAGCATGCAAATAAACAAATTATACATACAAGTTCTAAATCTCTAAGCATAGAACAATAGCAAATAAAGTCAAACAAGAATTATTGACCCTACACATTGATACTGACTTTCACCAAGGCCAAATTAATCACCACAAGATGCAACATTGAAACAATACAAAGTTAGCTCATATCAATTGACAATGATCATCCACACACATATGCTTGACACAAGAGATTTTCCTCCAAAGCCTTCTTATTCCAAAAATATTACAATATAATAGTTACATACTTCATCAGTCCTTCGGTCCTATCTCAACCCCCCTCCTCTTCAAATGAGAGCCAAAACCTTGTTTAAATAGCCAAAATGGAGAAGAGGGGGGCACATTTGGTGAAGGATGGGGAGGGAGCATGAGTGAAGGAATCAAGCCTTGATTTGTGGCTTGATTAAGGGGGATGCATCCTCTATTTGGGCTGCCCAAAACTCAACCCAAAGAATGCCAAAAAGGGTGTTGCAAACTCCATTAATTATGCCCCCCCCCTCTTCGGATATGCAACCCCCTTAAGAGGAATGCACCCTCCTTAATGTGGGGAATAGATTCCCTTACTTATTGCTGCCCAAAACTTGCCAAAATCACCTCTTACATCCACTTAATTAATCCTGATTCAAAACTCTTCCAAATCCCATCAAATTAGGAAATGGATTTTTTCATATTTTTCACTTTTTTGCTATTTTTTTCCCACTTTTTTGACAATAAGTGAAAAATAAAGCACTTAACCACTTAGGAAAGTGGGTTTTGGGGTATAGTAAGTGTTAGGAGATTGAAAATGAGCACCCCCATGGTAGAAAGACCCCTAGACCACACTTTTACAACATTTTTAAATTTTTTAATTAAACCATTAAAAAATGGCTTAATTTTACGGGAAAATTTTATTTTTCCAAAACATAAAAAAAAATTAGGGGGACATAGCACATGTCCATACAACTCAAAATTAGTGTCTATCATGTTCATATACATTGACCCATGGACTTTAAAAAGCTCCTAAGGCCTAACCATCACGCCAGCAGCTTTGGAGGAGCGGGAGAAAAACTCAAAAATTATGTTCTGCTAAAATGCAAAACATAATTAGTAAGTGGAAAAACTCCTTAGAATACCTGAATTAATCGACAAGTCCTAGGAAGCCAAGTCCTTTACATAAAAAAACCATGCTAGCACACTTTATTACAAACCCTGCAGGGCGTGGACACGTGAGAAAAAAAATTTAAAAAGGGCACTGAAAAAAGGCCTGATGGAATTTAGATCACTAATAATGAACATGAAACATGTTCAAACTTTGCCCGCTCACTTGAAAGTCCAACTAAGTACAACTTAGTTGGTAACAGGTTCAACATAGATTTTTTGGGTTTTTGTATGCTTCAAACAATGCCCCTAGAGAGCTTAGGATTAGATGTTCAAACTTTACTTAATGAGATCTTATTAAGAACACAACCAAACATCAAACTCAAAACAAGTTTATGTAAAGAAATTGGTTCACAAATTATTGGATAGCAATTTCGTTCAAGCAAAAAAATAGCTCACTACAAGAGTCCAGAGAACAATTACATTCATGATGAAATTCCATTACTTAAGCATGAGACATGCTTCAACAATAATTTGTCTAATTCTCTAAGGTGCCTTGTAATAGTATAACTATTAAGTGAACAACAAGAGCTCTATATGAGATAATTGTATTGATTGAATATACAACGTTCAGAAAAATTTCTCTATTGCAGTCTTTCTTGCAAACTCGGTATTCACCATTCATGTCTAAAAATATTTACTTATGTATAAATACTCTAAGCTGCAAGTAGTTTCAGAAGCTAGTGAGATTATGGAGACAACGGGAAAGGGCCCTAGTATTCATGGATGGATTAATGGTCTTGGCACAAAAAGGAATAATATTGAAACCATTTGTAAGGACTTGCAATTGATTCAATAATGTTGGTGTCTTGTACTAATTGATATCTTTGTAAACCAAGGCACGATTTCAATAGCGGAAGTGTTGCAAATGGTTTTGAAAATGGATCATTACTATGGCTAATGGACAACGTGTACATTGCTTTTGGTGAAAAATTACTCATAACACTCAATAACTCACCACTATGTGATGGAAACACGATCACAGCTTGTATTGAGGAGGTTTCTAACATTGTAGAATTTATGGGCAGATCAAGAGGGTCACAACTTAATGATACATTTATTGGAAGTGGTAAAGGAAGTGGAGCTGCTAGGGAAGTTAATCGTGGTTGGATAGAGGAAGATGGATCTGTTTTGTTTTGATCTCTTTAGGTAAGATGGCCGATGTCTAGCATAGAAACTACAAAACTAGAATTTTCATTAAACATCTACAATCATCAAGTTTGTTTCTATCATTCATTCCCTCATCACTACAGCTAATCAACTTCAATTGATTTGATTATATTTATGAGTGTAAAATCATGTCAAATGACCCCTACCAAACACATCATCAAAGGGTTTAATCAAATTTATTAAGCCAATTAATAGTAGTAGCCTTATCCTCTATTGCCAATGAGCATGCCATGAGATTTATCAACACCAGGAAAGAATGCAACAAAAGATGGATATGAGCAACATCTTTTAATTGTGATGACCAATTTTTGAAGTTGCTAAATGTCTTGCAATAGTTCAAACAACTGAGCAAAAATTAGACTTGCTTCTTCTTGTTAGACTTTCAGGTTATTGCAAAAGTGTTACACCATGTTTGGGGTGCTTCGTGAGATTTGGGGTACATCGTGTATGTTCAACCCCTAGATAAGTTGAGATGGATTATAGCATGAGAGATGGTTCGTGATGGATATGGACACTTGTGATAGATTTCTTAGTGGATGCCAAACTTCAGATGATCACTAGCTCAATGTTCTTTCCTAGGACGTTGGAGATCTCTTGCCTAGATGGTAGATGCCCTGCGTGATGTGGCAGCTTGGTGTGCTATTTGGAGGATTGGAGATGGCTTGAGGATGTCTAGGGATTTCACAATGTTCTTGCAAGGATTAGTTTCCCCAATGGAGTACGTGGCTTTGGAAGATGGATGTAGCATATGGAGGCTTGAGATGAAGTGGTGAGGACTTTACTTGCATAGCTTCATCACCTTGGGTCACAATTGTGCACGATATCATCATTGAAGTTTCACACTTGTACTCTATGAGTGAGGTGCTTCACTTGTGTGTGGCTTACTTATTTTTAGTAAGCTTGCGTGTAAGGCTTGGGACAACATGTGTTATATTATTGGCCTCCCTTACCTCTCATATAAATAGAGGAAGGAGGGAGTCTTTCCAAACAACACAACACGTCATGCATTCATTTTATTTTTTATCTCTTCTTTGGAGTGCTCTCTTAGTGATGCACTAGGGTTCATGAGGAAACTCTAGTGTAGCATATGAGGAGGTGGACGATTTCTCTCTTGATATTCCTCTTAATACAATTGATATCTCTCTCTAGGGTACTGGGGTTTCTTGGTTTCTTGGAGCATCTTCGATTCTAGGGTTAGGGTTTCAACTTTCATCCCTTGGAGACTAGAGGTTAGTGTTTGGAAACCCTTGGATGTATTTGGAGAAGAAGAGGAGGACCTCTTACCTTGAAGATAGTGTTGGAGGGATTCTTGCACTTGGCAAAGCTAGGGTTTGTTCACTAAACCCGGCTAAGGCATCTTGGGTGGTTGTATTTTGTCCTATAGCCTTGAGAAAAGGATATGGTATGTATGTACTTCATTAATTGAGCACATATATATAATATTTCCAGCTGTCCACATATTGTGCATATTACAAATTTGATTTCAGCATTTTATCTTCATGGGATGGTTATTTCCAACTCTTAATTGTCTTGTTGATTTGCCACACTTAAGAGAAAACCATAAAGGGACTTAACAATAAGATTGAATCTAATAGTACAACCACCTATTGTTGTTGTGTTTGTTGTTATATGTATTGTATAAGAAGAGTTTTCAGATCTGACTTACACATGTGAAGTTGCCATAGAAGACTGCAAAGTCATTGGAATGACTGGTATCTTTTCTGCTTGAATTGTCATAAATTTTGGGGCTAAGAAGGGAATTATTGTGATTGTCCCACTGCTGTTTTACACATTAATTTACAGCAGTCCTAAAGGCTGAAAATTATAGGTTTAAGATCTGAGGACCTTCCTTGGAAGAAGGTGAAATTTCGGATTTGCATTAGTTGCTTAGATTTACAACACTTCCTACCTATCAAAAGCAACTAAAAACACAACTCTAGAGTACTTCATAGTTTTTTGTGCTACTCACTTGATATAACTATCATCTACTGCAAGAGTACCTTCAAGTTGGATCAATATCAACAACCCAAAAAGACAACTCAATATCATCCTCCTGAGGTTCCAGTAGCCCTTAATAGGATAGCTATCACTATAGAGGAATATAATGTTGCACATGTGAAGACCCAAGATTCCTTTCTTGTAGGGTTTGCAATTCACTTTAAAAGTTTTCAAGTTATGTGCAATCTTTGCCTACCTATCACATAAACAAGGCTATGTGCAACATGTACAAAATGAACTAATAGGTTTAGTTAAATCCCCAAAGAATACAACTAGCCCAAGTATAACTTAGAGATGTTACCAATGGTTAGATTGACAACCACCTATCCGCACTTCCAGTAGGATCTTCTCCAACTAGAGGGGGGATTCCCTAGATAGGATTACTAGGCTATGTGTAATATCCCACGGTTCTGCCTCTTTATTTAAAAGGTCCTTGGAACTTGGACAAGTACATTTTATTTTTGAGTTTGTGAACTCTAAGACATTATGGACAAGTAACAATGTGTTTATGATTAAATATTATTATTTAAATTCCAAACTTGTTCTTGAACATCCCGTTGCAAAGAGGGGCCAAGATTGCTAGAGGAAAATGACTTAAAAAGGTACATAAAAAGAAATAAAAAAAGGGAATAATGTGAAATGGAATGAAAGTACAAAGGAAGGAAAATAAAATGAAAATAAATTGAGATTTAAGTGATTTAAGAAAAAAAGAAAATTAATGGAAACCCTAACAACTTATTTTAATAAAAGAGAAGATAAAAAGTCATAATAATAAATTATGATAGATATGAAGACTAAAAGGATGAAGAAATCAACGAATCTTCTCCAAGAAAAGAATAACCAAAATATGAACAGAGCCCTTTCATTATCCAAAATATGAACAGAGCCCTTTCATTAACTGCTACATTAACACAACGAGAGAAGCCCAGAAGGTATTGCGGGAGGCAATGAGCTCAGGTTGCAGGACAGACCAAAATAAGTATAGAGAATTTTTTGTATATCGTTTATAATGACTAATATGCATAGAAAATACAGTTCATAAATGGGATAATGTCAAGATTATATAGTGGAAAGAATTATTAGTAGAAAACTAAATATATAGGTATAGGTGGGCGGGGTTAAGGGTTTTCGACTTGATACACTCCAATGTTAATAGTAGAGCTTGAACCATCCAGCCAATCATGGCCACATGTTCTTTTAACCATTACACCATAGGTTGAAACATTTGTGGTTGTAAACCTAACACTGTATGTTATTATTATTATTATTATTATATACCGAGACAAAATTTAAATTATGGTAAAGCACTTGTATTGATAGATTGCAAACTATAACTTTTAAATCGATAGCGTTTCTCTATGCACAGAGCATAAAAGAGTGTGGTTTAACCCATTCTACCAGTACTGGGAAGCGAAGACACAATTCATTGAAAACTAATTAAAATTACGATGCTAGCAACACGCCCAAACAGTTGAGAAACTATAATCACAAACAGTTAGGGTATTAGACCCGAAACAAGTCCTTAGGGTTTAATTTGTAATATCATTCTCATACAGTACAAATAAACTGATTACCGTAGAAATTCATCAAGAATCCAAAATATCATACAATATGCATTATCAATATACGAAATCCAGTGAAAAAGGGCTTGCCCATTGAAACCGCAGTCCATATCCAATTTGACAGAGTGCGAATTAAAATAAGTTACTATACTCCATCTCAGCGTATCGCCAAGTCCCCAATGGGCTCAGTTAACTGTATTTATATAAATTACATATGGCGGGAAATAACCCAGCTCTCCACTAAGATTAAATTCAAAGTTTATATGAATCCCTATAGAGACTAGGCACCTCGATAAGAAGAGTACCTTAACCTTTCCAAGGGAGAACAGGTCGAGAGCTTTTCTGTGTTAAACATACCTGGAAGTTGTTGAAAACCCACCGCAGTTGCACCGTGAATAACCACTGGGGTTGTCGCCGGTATACATGTCAATACCCAACAAACAAAGATTGATGAAAACTATATACAACCAGAAATATAACCTTACTCAGTATAACGAAATACATTTGAGACAGAGTCTGTATATTACCATAGAGGTTATACAAAGGAGAAGGGAAGGCATCCATGAGCCAGTGAAACCCTGGATCTTGGTATCTGTAAAAAAGACAGGATTATAAATAAAATTCTCGAGCAATTTGAAGAAATTCCATTCAATTATTCGAAGAAATTACTATACGTTTTCTTACCCTGTAAAATAGAGTTTTAGGGCGAAATCTTGACGAGCTGGTTGTCTGGATGGATAGCATTCAAAGGCAATACGAAGACTGTAGTATGTATTCTTCACCTGAAGGTTGATCTAAGAGCGTCAGTCGACAAAAACCGAGACCCCATGATACAATGTGTAAACATGGCATCGACATACATATAATGTACAAACAAAATGTTAATGTTCTACACAGTAATTTTTAAACAAAGACGAGGTCGGCATAAGCATTCATTTCGGCAACTATAATGTACAAACAATATATTAATGTTCTATACACTAATTTTTAAACAAATACTATGTAGAACGGGCATAAGCAATCATGGTAAATAGTTATCTTTCCCTCTCAATGTGCTGATCCTTACTGATTGGATGACTGCTGTCCGGGATTTCATTGGTGACTTCCATCATATTCACTTTGCCCATGTCTTCCGTGAGATGAATATGGAGGCTGATTTCCTTTCAAAGCGGGCACTGGATTCACCGGTTGGCACTGTTCTGTGGGAGGAGTGGCATGGGGACCTTCTTTTCTCTCGGGGCTCGATTGACCTGCTTTGGAGATGACTCATCTGGATCGGTCTTTTGGACTCTTTTTGGTATATTTTCTTACATGTTATTTTTACGGCTTTATATTTTGTGCAGGTACATAGATTCTATCCAACTCCTTGTTGGAATTTTGTTTCTGGTTGTTCTATCCGGACCTATTTATGTCTTTTGATACTTGTGTCTAGGCCTATGGCTGTTTTGGACTTTTTTGGTCATATTTATGTATTTATGTCATGACACTGTGATACTTTGCCTCTTGGAGGTGTGTTAGCATTTGGTTATGTTGTTGGTGGATTACTTGATGCATGGTGGCATCCTTTCAGATACTTGGTTGAATATTAGTATGGTTCCTGTAGGCAGTGATGATATTTAGGGCTCATGAGCCCGTTTGTTATATTTCACATGCCCGATGGTATGATGACCTGTTGTGATATTCCTATTTACTATTTCGCGGTATTAATAGTAAGATAAATTTATGTGTGAAAAAGTGCACTAATAATCTTACCATAATGCTTTTTTAATTTTAAGTGTTAGTGAATCATATTAACCGCTATTATGTGTGTTTTTTACTTTACATAAGTGATTTAAGATACTCTTATAAAAAGACCATATCAAGCTAAATGTGTTTTTTTCTTTATATATGTTTTTACTTTACATAAGTGATTTTAGATACTTAGACCATATCAAACCAATTTTATTTTTATTTTATTTTTTGAGAAAAAGAGCTTCTTGTTATTCATAATTGAATCAAAGAAACCACACAATAGATCTTGTCCTTTCGAACATTCTTCATTTAAGCTGTTACAAAATCTTTTCAGTTCTGAATATATGTCATATTTAAGTATTATGTTTTCAAAATCTAATTCTGGTCTTATCATCATGTTATTACAAAGTCTTATCTCTTCCACATTCAAACTTCTATTTTTCTAACTACTGCTATATATATGAAATAGCTTCTATCTGATGATCTAATCCTATATATTGGAAAAAAATACTAAATGCAACACCCCATTCAGTAAATGCGAAATTATGAATCTTAATAAATATGTTTTTTGCTTTAGCTAACAATGTATATGTGCAATGCTCTTCATTATTAAACTTAGCCAAACTTTCAAATCTAAAGGAAGGGAATATTAAACTAAATTATATGTTATGAAACCCTCATTCACCCAATAAATATAATATTATGTGGATATATCATAATTAAAGCCAAGCTGTAGCTAGTTAAACAAAAAGCAAAACATAAAACATGCAAAGCAGAACATGAACTTCAACCCTTAGTTTAACATTTTTGCAATTTGAAAGATGCCAAGGCCAATGATGCAATATAACCCGATAGAAACATTCATGGAGTTTGGACATGAAAGACTTAGTTCCGGGGTAAGAAAAGGAAAGGATGCTTATTTTTAGGGGCCAAGGAAATGAAGGAGAAAATGCCCAGGATCTTAAACAAGCTGAAAGGAAGCAGGTAGTTAGGGTAGTTATGCGACTGTCACTGAAAGAGGCATAGAAAAAAGCAGTGATGATAGCATAGCATTAGTTAATAGCAATTGGGAGATGAAATTCCAAGAAGGCAATGTAGAATTCATGGTAAATCCACATAGGAAACATTTTCTATGCAGAGGCGAAGGTTGAATTTAGATGAGTAGTCCAAAACTTCTTGTACCATACTTTGGATTTTGTCGCATGCTCTATTCTATTCTCTTTTTATATTAGGATGAACACATTGCATTGGATGGACACCTTTTCGTCTGATAGGTGAGTTGGCCTCGTGGGAATTTTAATAAATTCTCTCTCACAAAAAAAAGAAACCGCTAGGAGTAGTGTAACAGATCTTATAGTATGTTTTTCATTGAAGATATTCACTAATGGATAATCATGGACTTTTTGAAATATTCCCAAAATGATCATATCATTTACGATGGCTTGAACTTACATTGAGGTTACTCTGCTCATAGGAGTATTCTCATTTTGTGAGACATGGGGCATGAATGTAGTCCATTCAATAACCTTCTTTTTCTAATGACACTATGTTGTTCTTGACCCTAGATTGGTGAATATGTCTTAATTCTGGATCCACTGGGAGAAGGTCGATGACTACTCTTTTATTTTTTTCATTGTATTCTTTGGCCTTGATTACCATTATACTCTACTCCCTCCACCCCAACAAGAAATATTTGGCATTAGCCTCCTTAAACTTTATACTATTTTTATAAGAATTAAACATGTTTCAATTATGGTCAAAGTAATTACTATTAACATTTTATGAATGGAGAAGTTATGCCATAAACTATGAATTAGTAACTTGGTTGTATGTTCTATGTTTCGTTCTAATCTAAAATAATGATCTCAACACTTCTTATTATTGTGGTTAGTAGTGGTTATGGAATTATGATATATGGTATATGTAATATCTACACATATTTGTCTTTTAACTTAATAATGGATATGTTGTAGTACGGAATCCCAGGAGTATATTTAGGGGTTCTGCTAATAGGCGAGGTGGATGGTACGGTCGGCTGTGGTCATCCCCGCCCCGGTTCAAACCGTATACTATCTGTCCCATTAGTGCCTTCGCCCGGAGCGTGTGCCAGTTACTCTACCGTTGGAAAAAAAATCCCAGGAATATATAAAAAGGATATCGTGTTTCAGGGTTGCTATTCAATACATCATTTTAGTGAATAGAAATAATAAGTAGTACTAATACCTAATTTTGTATTACATGATTTAAATTTCAATGTAAAGATTGCAAAGTTATGGATCTTTTATTGTGGAACGTACATTTATTTAATATATTTTGTAAATGATTTATTGAGTGATAGAACTTTTAAAATAGTGCAAACTAATTGAAATCTTAAAAACCTTTAAAATATCCACTATAATTTTGCTTTTCTTATTTTATAATAACTTGCTAAATAAACAATTCAGTCAACATTAATTTTATTACAAAAGTAACTATTTTTGTTTAGAGAAAATAAAATTTATAGATTTTAAATTCCAATACACTCCCATGTTAACAAAAACCTTTTATTAATAAAATATCTATGGTTATTTTCCTTGACCTAGGAAAATATCCTTTTGCCTATGCCATACTTCTAATCCCAAGAAGTAATGCATCAATCCAAGATCCTTCATTTCAAACTCAGAGGCAAGTTTCTTCTTACACCATACGATAAGTTTATCATTTCCAGTGAGAAACAAGTCATCAACATATAGTACCAAAATCAGTGGCGCGTCATCTACAACCTTGTAATAAAGGTTGGGGTCTACACCACTCTTGGTGAATCCCAAACTCACCAGGAATCCGTCTATCCGTCCATACCAAGCACGAGGTTCTTGCTTGAGTCCATACAGGGCCTTTTTCAGCCTGCATACGTGAGACTCATTTCCATGGAAAACAAACCCTTTTGGTTGTTCAATATATACTTCTTCCTCAATAAAACCATTGAGAAAGGCTATCTTGACTTCTATCTGATGCAACTTCCATCCCATAGATAAATCAATAGCAATGATCGATCTGACGGAAGTATATCGAGCCACGGGAGCAAATGTCTCATCATAATCGACTCCCTCTTTCTGAGAGAACCCTCTCGCAACAAATCTATGCTTGTGTTTTTCAACACTCCCATCTGCTCCATGCTTGATTTTCTATAACCACTTGGAAAGTACCATGTGGAGCTTCATGCCTCTCCACATCCTACAAATTCTGTTGTTCCCATCTAGGCCTCTTCCGGCCTACTACAATATCTCTGGGAACATCAACTGGCTCAGCTAGATCAATGGAATCGATGGGTCCATACTCTTCTTCTAACTCCCTTTGAACTGCTGGAGGGGGAGATGATCTCATCTCCTATGGTTCTAGCACTTTGTCTCATCATTGATCTCCATGCCTAATTCTCTACCTTTCCTAACAACGATCTCTTCTTCAAAGGACACATCCCTGTTGACTTCAATCTGTCTGGATCCTATAGATTTTGTACGCCTTTGAATTAGACTCCTTGTATCCCACGAAATATCTCTTCTTTCCTAAAGGTTCTAACTTCATCCTCTTCTTCTTGGGCACATGTATATAGACTGGAAAATCAAATATGCAATGGTGGACCACTTCAGGTTTCACTCCTATGAAAGTTTCTTCCGAGTTCATCCTTATAGTCTGAGGTTCATACTTCTAAAACCTTCCTACTGAACATCAATGGAATTCACATGTCCACCACTTGTTTATTGAAACAAGTCTCATCATCCTTCTCTTGTAGGCCATATGACATGATCTTTTCCCTACAAGTCAAATCCCGATTGATGATCAATGACATTGCATAATAAAATTTAACCAATTTCTATTTCTATGTAATGTCAATAGTTTACACTAGGAATCTTAGCTAATGCTTTAGCACAACAATCATAAACATGTCTTTCAAACACATTTGGGAACTATCTAGATGTATTCTAGCTCCACTAGAACATGCCATCGAGAGTGTGCACTACTCTAAGCATGCAAGAAAGAGATATCATCTAGACTAGCTCCACCATGTGTTCATGGAATGTTGTGTAGATCAAATGCATAATAAATACAAGAAGAGCCTACAATACATCAATAAGTAAACTATATCAAATACTCAACACACTCTTGAAAGATCTGCATATAACTTGATATGTATAAGACAAACCAGATCTATGTGAGCAATAAAAAACAAATATTTATCTTTTATTGTTTTTGTGTGTGGGCTCCCACTACCTTCTTGTGGGAACCATGAGAGACCTTTGTTCTGGCAGTCTGGATCTTCATATCTTCTCAATGTATGGAGAACTAGAAGAAGAACTCTGAATGATCATCATTCCTTGACTTATTGTGAGGAGTACCTTCATCAACATTAGCAGTTGAGGCTTCATGCTTCCTTTTGATTGAACTTTGACAATTACTGGCATAATGACCATATCCCTTGCACCAGTAGCATTCTATTTGAGACAAATCCTTCTTCTTCTTCTTTTGATCTGGAGGAGGACTTGATCTCCTACCTTGGTGCTTGTCTTTGTAAAAATTTATTCCCCTTACCTTGCCTTTCTTGGCATGGGACAAGAATGCTTGATTCTCCTCAGGTTGAGTGCCATGAAGTCTCTGCCTTGCTGCTATTATTGTTTCTTCCTGAGTGCAATCTACCCATAGCGTATCAAATTTGGGTAGCTTGGATCTACCGCTTATACTTTGAATGAATGACTCCCAAGATGGTGGGAGACCATTTAGAGTAGTAATGAAAAGCTCCTTATCATGAATGGGATCTCCACCGGTACTAAGCTTGTCCCTTAGTTCTGTGATCCTCATGAAATATGAGGCAATGGATTCTTACTTGGACATCTTCATATTTGATAGTTGGTTCCTCAATGTGAGTGTCACATTGATACTACTATGTTCAAATAGCTTCTTTACGGTTGTTAACATCTTTCTAGCATTCTTCTTCCCTAAAATTTGAGTAATCAAGTGGTCTCTAACTGAGTCCACCAAAATCCTTCTTGCTCTGGCATCATTCTTCCTCTAGCAAGATTTGTCTTCTTCGGCTTCTAGATATGGGACCTTCTCATTGAAAAATTGCAAGAGATAATTTTCTTCTAGTAAGAGAAGAACCTTAGACTTCCAAGAGATGAAGTTAAAAGCCCCTTCCAGATGATCTTCAACCTTCATTCCAATCATCCTAACTGCAGATCTGAAGCATAAACCCTAGCAGGAGCTAGGTCAAAAATGAAAGTTGGATTCCTGGAAAACCGACTCCACAGGGAGATGCGACCTAGAAAGGCGAGTTTATAAAAGGTGGGATCGAGCCAAAATTGTGGAGGAAGTAGGTCAAAAATTGAAACCCTAATTTCTGCTACAGCTGTAGAATTAGGTCAAAATTTGAAAATTCTCTTAATTGAATTCTGCCTACAACAAAAGATGTGCCCTCCTTAGAGCGAAATTGCCAAGTCTCCTTTTCTACAAAAAATTTGAGTGAGGGCCTTGAAATATGAAACCCTAGTTTCAGCAATGGCTTCTTCTAATATCGATCTGATACCATGTTATGGTTTCATACAATTATAGCATAATAATTCAATTGCATAATATTAATAGGATCACTAGAAGAAATACAAAGCACATAAATAAAGAACACGAGAATTTATCCTGGGAAACCAAATCGAGAGATAACCCAAAAAACTTCGTATATAGATGAATAATTCAAAGAACATAGTACAATGATGAGAGAGAAAATATGGAAATACTCTCCAAGTAGAAACCCCAAAATGTCTTCTCCTAGATGCAAGTGTGAATCTCTCTCCAAGTGATGCAAACTTCTCTTGAGTGGATGAGTGAATAATGAGGTGAACATTCGCTCTATTTATACAAGTGCCAAACTGGCCTTTTTCCCTAACTGGGTCGACTTGTCTTAGGGGAATATAAAATACATTTAATAATTAATTTTTTTACTTGATTTTCACCCCAAGGTTTACAATGTTCTTGTTATCACCTAAACTGTAGTTACCCCTATGGATGTATCCACTCATGGATCGCAATAGGGAAGGGAAACTCAAAAGGTGCAACCACGATCACCTCGACCTCCAATATATGGTTGTCACGCTAGTCGAGGCAACCTTCGCTTTATGTTATCTAGCCCAGACAACAAAGGGGGAGACCCGATCTACTCCCGACAGGAGAGATCAAAACCAAGACACCAAATCAAGTTAATTATAAGTGAAGTAAGGTGTATGGTTTATCCTAGACCTTAGGATGAAGTCACAAGATAAGTGAGGGGTTCAATGAGTATAACTTTGGTTCATTGTTGATGTGAGAGTGACTTATAATAATTAAATATAAGATCCAGGATTAAAGTACTAGTCAATGTGAGAAAATCCACTGCCTTGGGAACCGTGTCCAATGCATGGTAGTTTAGGGGTTGAATTGGGGCTAACTAGTACAAGTGACAAGCTTGATCATGATACATGATGTCATCAAGGGTTTAGTTCACCACACTAAGGTCAAACCACAAGTTAATCCAACAATCTAGGAAAGTCGAATTGACTTGGAGAGAAACAAGTGCCTTGAGAATTGGGATAATGCAGTCAAAGTAAGGTTAACTTGTGGTTAAGGACTCCTATTGCACGAGACAAGTGGGCAATTAAAGTCTTTATGGATGAATAGGTTTAGATCTAGGTTTGACCAAAGTGGACCACAATTCCTTAAAACAAGGAATGCTATCCCCAAGGCAAGATTTGACAAGGTGACCTACTAGACCTAGGTTTTGAATTATTTCCGTTCCAAATCCACTGAAATCTCAAGTACCCACGTCCTAGAAGTGGGACAACTCCCTTCTCCAAGGTAGTGCGACTTCACCCAAGGAGGCTAAAATGTGGGTTAAGTGGGTCAAGACAAGTCCGATGGCATCCAAACTTTAGATCCGGGTAGGTTAATCAAGTAGGAGTGTGGATCTACAATTTCAAGGCAATCCAATGGCTAGATCTTACTAGATCTGAGTTTGAAGATACCAAGTGGTCCAAAATGAGGATTAAATCCCTTGAAATGTGGAATAGGGCCCACAGGGTAGAAATCATAAAAGTGACAATCTGGGGGTAGGTTATTGGATGTGTAGATCATGAAACAAGCGAGATCTCAACTACCCATCAACTAGATCTAGGTCAACTCACCCTCACCAAGAAGTGCGCCCTTGATTGGAGAAGCTAGGTTGGCTTGGGAAGAGGGTCAAATGGAAGCCAATCCTCACCAAACTATAGATCCGGGATGTTGTGGACGCTATAGAGGTGGGTTTTCAATATTATACCCAACAACCCACTAGATCTAAGTAGATCTGAGAAAATGTAACAATGAGGGTTTGAAGAAATAAGGGTTTTATTCAATTTATGAGCTATGTCAATGGATTGGATCAAGATAAGAGAAACAAACCTGTGGATATTACCTGGGTAACCTTGTAGATGCCTTGATGATGATGATCTATGCAAACCCGATCAATTTGAGAAGCTTTGAGGTAGTTTTCTATGCAATGGATTTAGTCCAAGAAGCCAATGCGCCCTCTCTCCTGCACAACAAACGTCAACAATATCAGATTTGATGTAATCAAGAGATAAGACTAATGCCACAAGAGAAGTAACAGAAAGATAGCATAGATCACAATGATTCTAATGATAACCCCCTAATACAAGCAAATGCCAAGAAAGTCGATTTGAAGAAGCCTTGCAAAATTGCCCTTGTTGAAGTCGCCCTCTTGTAGACAAGACAATGATTTCCAAAATAGATAGATCTTAACACAAATTCCAAATGCTATGTTGCAGTAGACTTTCCAATCACCATCTAAGAACACCAGATGCAAAGGAGACCACAAGAATTTCCACAAGAAAGTTTTTCTATACCAATAATCCAAGAGCCAAAGACCCCCTACAAATGAGAAGCTCTCTCCTTTAAATAGGAAGGAGAGACATCAAAATCCTAACCACTTTTTGAATGAGTGGCTAAGATTAAAAGATACAAATGTCTAATTAATGGTTGAGATGAGCTCAACAATAAAATACATGGATCACTAATAAAATATAATATGAGTGGACAAAATCGCCCTAGAAGAGGGGAATCCCACCAAATCATGATGACAAAATATAATAAGAAGCTTATGGTGGGTCCAAGGGGTAATTTTAGACACCCTTGGTCAATCCCCATAGCACAATAATAATAAAATAGTCATCAATATACCAAATCGTGCTTCCATGGTCAAATCGTAGGCCTCAAAAGACCTCAAAAATCATCAGAAAGTGCCATAAGTGATGGATGCGGGCCCCGATGAAGCTGAAACTGCTGGAGGAGGTGTGGAAGACATCGATCTATCATCACAGCTCATCCCATGCCATAAAATTGCCTCAGTAGCCCATATCGATTTCCTCAATAGCCATTTCTACCAATCCTGAAATGCCTCGGGAAGCGTGAAACTGCCCCAAACTGCCTCCTGGAGTGCCTGCGCTGTCAAGGTGAGGGCACCAGTGTGTCCGGGAGGGGGGTAATATGGTAAAAACAAGTGGTTGTACCACCCCCTCCAAGCACATTGCCCTAGGTCAACCAGATAAAAATCACATCTGCTCTGACAGGGCCTCCGACATACCAAAACTGCATTGGGATAGCCTACTGAGGCTCAATCATCACTGTAAGTGTCCGGAACTGAAAACAAACTGTCTCATCGGACTTAGAAGGTCCAAATCCATCCAAAATGTGTACTCATACACCCTGTGAGTCTCTGCATGATCAAAATATATATCCAATATACCGGAACAGGGTAAATAATAATGATCTGTAAATGATCAAATACTGCTGTAAACCATGAATCATCATCATAACCCTGTAGCTGCTGTGTAGAATCATCATGTATGTGTACATAGACCATATATCATCTATCCATATCATCATAAGGTCCAACCATCTCATGTCCTATGGTTGACCTTGGTCAGACTAGGTCTAACCAGGTCAACATGACCAAATATAACTCAGACCATCATCAGAAGCTGCTGCAAAGTGTCAAAGGTTAATGCATGGTCTACAACTTATTCAAATAACAATTATAACACAAAGTAATCATTACTGGCGATCTAAATCCAAATATATAATGTCATTAATTATTATTATTACTCAGACTAGACTTTCAAGATCATACTCACTTCATAGCTGTGATCAATTTGCTAGTGAAGGATGAAGGCTAAAATAACTAGCTAGGCTAAGGGATGACTTGACTGACTTAACTTTGTGACACTTTGGCAAGGTAAAGGGAATACACACCATAATATATACTGAATGAGCAACAACACAGGGAATGGCGGTGTCTCACAAATGGATGAGTTGTTCAAAGAGGGTTTATTCACCTTTAACAGATGCGCATTATCCATAATAGAAATAAGGCCGGCAATTGTTTTGATATAGCATTTAAGTTCCATTGCTTTTTGGGCCTGAAGTTTCCATATCCTTGATCTATGTGTGTTTATAAACACATTGCATAGATTTACATTTATTTTAGGCTTTCTGCTGCAGGTGTGTTTTTAAGGCACTTGTTTACCTGAGCACTTCTAGGTGTGTCATGGACAGCTTGTTTACCTAGGTATTTACATTTCCAAAAGATATAACATTTTATTTTCATGGCCATTTTCATTTGGCGTGCCTTTCATTCATGTGTGTTTAGAAACACATTGCATGAATGGGCTTTTCATACAAGATATAGCATTTCATTTTCCAGATTTTGTATTCATGGCAGCACTAAAAGTTTCAGGTTTAGCCAACACAACTTTAGTGACTAGGGGGGATTCCAAGGAACTCCAACTCACCATAGGTAAGTTTTGTCACCAACTCAGAGCCGAGACACAATAAACAGGGAAGCTCATCCAATACAGAGGCTACAGTGGGGAAAAGTCCTCCATGCCACTAATCAAGTAGTAAGTTAGGGTGATAAACTAAAAGGTAGGCAATGGATGGATGAAGACAATGAATAATGGAGTCAACACTAGCAAGCCAAGGTATGGTGGAATGATCACCTCTATTCTCCCTAAGGAGGGTAAAACCAATGAGTATGAATAGTGAACTTCTAAGTCTGAGGAGGGACAATATAATATATATAATAAGATCAACCAGGTCCACATATCTATATGATCGCCAGATCATGACACTAAGTGCTAAGGCATGCTATAAGAATAAGTATAAAAACAATATAACCATAACACAATGATATACCTGCTGAGTCATATACCTGAATGTTCATCACCTGTACCATCATCTGTCCTCTGAAACTGCTACTGTAACTCTGGGCACTACTGACTGCTCTGTACCAATGGTATAATGGCTACATCGGTCATCTCTTTGAGTGTCCTGAGACTCAGTCATGGCATGGGGAATATATACTGTTGTCCACAATCTGATAGTGATCCAATATAGATGCTCATCTCAGCATCTCAAATGTAAGGGAATTGGCTGAATAGTGTACTGGCATCAGAAAAATAATGTATGGTAGCCCGGCTACTATATATGTGATAACATCTGGCTCCGGCTGGGATAAGTGCTTTGCTGAAATGAGCACTTGAGAACCTCAGAATCTCTGGTCCTCAAACTTTGCTACTCGAATCCACGATCCAACACTCTACCATTTTGCTTCCAGCTTTTTTTTTGCAACCTATTTCTGCATTCACAAACATCAAAAATACCTCATGCCGCATGTGTGGGAAAAACATAAAACCAACTGAAATAAAATCTATTCTATGTTAGAAATATAAATGCATAAAATATAAATGTAGAAAGTAAATTAAACTACTAACATAATTTGCAAAATTTGAAATTTATTGTGCAGGAAAAAGAAAAGTGACAGGTACTCAATTAAATTAGGAGCTTACAAAGGAGCTTAGAGATAAACAGGGTGCCAGACTCAATGGCTGAAAAGACTAACTACTGCCCAAGTAGGCTTATTTGGTTTCCTACCTACTCTAATCTACCAGGCAATGCAAGCGGAGAGATCCCAACTATGTGGGATCAGGGATGTGATCCCTTAAGTCCCTCTGATTGACAAGATATAAAATACGTCGTCCACTACCAGTGGTCAGAAAGCACATGCCATCAATGCATTGCTCTACTATGAAAGGTCCAACCCATAAGTCATCAGCCTGTCCCGATATTATATGCAATAAATGGTTGGGGATGATGACTTGACTTCCTGTATGAAACCTATTTCTATTGACAGACTCAAGAATTACTCCAATATTACGAATAGGCATGGGATGGATTTCAGCAGGGTTTTGCGTTTGAGGTGTGACACTCCTCGAGCTCCTCCTAGAAGGAACTGCATCAACTCTGGGTGGACCACCATCTAAGGAAATAACAATTCTGCCAACAAGGACCTCCCTAACTCCTCTTCTTGTTTCTTGGACTACTTCATTTGACTCTTTCTCATGGGGAGATACAACTCTCTTAACAAATTCACCTATAGTCCATAAATCTCTATGTTCTTCCAAGGGAGGTGGCTCATGAGATATGACAGTGTTATGACTAGAGCCTTCCCCTGAAGGAACTGGAATGACCATGTTTTCCAATCTAGTAGGGACTGACTCAGCATAAAATGTAGAGGAACTAGGAATGTGAGAAAGATCATGAGTATGATGAGCAGATGACTCAGATGGTATAAGAAAATTAGGGACATGAGGATATGCAGATAAAACGTGGCTTTGAGGTTCTGAAGGAGTTTGAAAAATAGCAAGGTTATTTAGATTATATTCTCCTTCAGGTGCATCATTAATTAAGGCATCCTCTTCCCAACTTAGAGAATTATCATGAACTTGAATTAGGCTACCATCTTCTAGAGATAAATGAGATAGAGGATCTTCTACATCAAAATAATAGGAAGCTTCAGACTCTTCATTCGTTTCAACCCTAGTAGATGTTGCAAGATTGTTTTCACATGGGTAAATAGGTGCAAGCCATTGGCTTTCTCTTTCTCTATTATGATCAGTTAAGGCAAACCATTCCCTAACAGTAAAAGGAATTCTTTCTCCTCTCCTAATATCATCAAATTCATCTTCATGCATTGGATTCTCAATATTTTCCTCATCGCTTGTTTGATCGTGAAGGCTTTCTATTAGGGGAACTGTTTCTAAACTTTGATCATTAGGCAAATGTTCATTTCTAAGTAATTCCAAGTTGATTGTTCTTGCAATTTCAGCTGTTTGATCATCTTCCCAAGAGGAATCAGAATCTTCCATGACCATACACATATTTTGATCAACTTCATATAATTCATCCTCACCTTCAACAAGGTTAATTTTGGCATTATTTAACAATTCATCCCCATATGTGTTTTTTAGCCCTTCATCGAATGATTCAACATGCTCATTATAACAAGGCTCTCTGTTAACCCGAATCAAAGCTCCATCCGGGTTAGGAACGCAAATAAAGGATAAATCCATCATAAGGTATCCACCTAGACCAGCTGCCCATTTTCTAGATAACAACATTCCATATGCTAGGGGTAAGTCAATGACAACTACATCCATCATGGTATAAATGTCTGAACATGCAAAAAGATCAGCTCTAAGGTTTTTGATCAAACCATAAGATGGGACTCGTCGGGAATCTATACCACAGACATTTCCATAAGGTCTAGTCACCTCAAGTCCCATTTCCTTCATAACTTGTAAAGGCATGACATTCATTGCTGCTCCAGAATCCAACATACAATTATGAAGGAGCATGTTTTGAATGTGCAAGGTAAGGTAAAAGGGAGAGTGACCACCGCTCTTTCTTTCATAAATGGCTGAATGGATGTTTATTGGTGGATCCTTCTCTGTTTCACTAGGTTGCGTTCCACTAAGATTTTGGATATGACATGATTCTAGGACCGGTTCAGGAGTTTTCTCTTGGCCAATACCATAGAAAAATTCCTCTACTTGGCATCTAACAGAAGGCACCTTCATTAACTCAGTGACAGGGATATTACACATTATCTTGCTTAACTCTTTCTTCATATCAATCTTAAGATCACAATCATCCATAGAAAGATATTCCTCTTCCCTTTTATCTTCATCAATCGTTTTATGTTTATCAAGGAAAGAAGTTTGGGAGGTGTTTCCTCGTTTATAAATCTGATACTTTGGTTGCTCTTTAGGTTTTGGGAGCTCTATGGCACAACATGAGGAACTAGGTTCTTCTACCATGTCTTATTCTTGCTCCCAAGGCTCTTCTTCTAAAAGAATTCTTCCAAAATCTTCATCATAAGATAAGTCATTTATAAAGTTGATGTTTTCTGGTTGGTCATCATGGTCAATGGTGTCAGAGGGTTCTTCTTCTTTTTCATCACACCAATTGACTTCCTTCTTCTCAGAGTTTTCTGGATACTCAAGTCGTCGCCTATCCCTATCCCCATCAGGCCCCCTATTATTATTCCAGTAAGGTTTAGGGCCATAAGGATTTCTATGTCTCTCAGGGTCATTCAAACTTGCCACATTCTTTGTTAGGACAGTTAATTGTTTCATCATTTCTTGCATGACTTCTAAAGTGTCCTTTGATTCCTTTGGCATACTCACAGGTTCCTTTGGTTTTCGAAGTCTAGGGTCAGATCTGGAAGTGGATGGGGTAAATTGATCGAAAAAGTTTTGTTTCCCCATGGATGCTACATTTTGCTCAGCCATCTTAGCGTTTGATTGAGCGGTCTTTAAGTCATTTGGGTTTTTATCCTTTAGTTGATAACCAACCCATCCCTCAAAAGCATTCAAGTAGTGAATAACAACTGCTTGGTCTTTTGGTCTAATTTCTTCAGGGATAACAGCTACAGTCTTGTCAAATCTTATGTTAAACTCATGGACTGTTTCATTTTCTCTCTTCTTAATGTCAAAAAGTTGATGTAAGAGAAATTTCCCATCTAACTTTCGGGACCACTCACTATTTAGCTTGTTGACAACGTTGTCATACCCATCAATGGATGAGGCAGGCAACCTGTCAAACCACTTCCTAACATCTCCTTCCAAAGATGCCAAGAGACCCCTCATGAACACATCTTCCTTAGATGCTCCATATGCTTCCATGTGTTCCCATACTTGATCAATGTGGTCTTCAATTGATATGGCATATACTCCATCAAATCTGGGAACCTTTTCAAAATACTTTTCAGGCATGTCATGGGGTGCTCCCTGAATTTGGGAAAAGTCTAAAGGAGATGGTTTTGCCTTTCTTCCGAAAATCCTAGGAGCTTGTGGAGGAGGAACATTCTGGTTTCTAGAGTTTGTTCCAGCCATTGGATTTGGAAAGTTTGTGTTTAAGTTTGAGCTAGGAGATGAGGGAGGAACCGGATTAACCAAAGGGGATCCTGAAGCTCTGTTTGGAGAATCGTTAACCAGTTTGTGTTTTAGGATCTCTTTTACGATATGTAATTGGGGTTCCTTCAACTTGATCCAAGTTTGCTTTACTTCTCGTGTTATAAGGATGTAAATGAGCTCGCTCCTCAGCGGAGTCACGATTGGGAGTCGCCAGGTAGATTTAAACTCTTCTACCAAGATATGTGTCGTTGTATATGTAGGAGAGAGTGAGTAAAGACTACTAGCTTGCCTGAGGTAAGCCATATGCCTTCAATACCAAAATGTTGGGCAAAGAGAATGGGAGGGCTTTAAGAAAGGTATGTCGAGCCAGGGTAAGCCTATGCCTTCCCCGACAACGGCGCCAAAATGTTTAGCAAAGAGAAAGGGAGGAGAGATTTAAAAAAAATAATATATCGAACCAGGGTAAGCCTATGCCTTCCCCGGCAACGACGCCAAAATGTTATCACCTAAACTGTAGTTACCCCTATGGATGTATCCACTGATGGATGACAATAGGGAAGGGCAACTTAAAAGGTGCAACCACGATCACCTCGACCTCCAATATATGGTTGTCACGCCAGTAGAAGCAACCTTCGCTTTATGTTATCTAGCCCAGACAACAAAGGGGGAGACCCGATCTACTCCCGACAGGAGAGATCAAAACCAAGACACCAAATCAAGTTAATTCTAAGTGAAGTAAGGTGTATGGTTTATCCTAGACCTTAGGATGAAGTCACAAGATAAGTGAGGGGTTCAATGAGTATAGCTTTGGTTCATTGTTGATGTGAGAGTGACTTATAATAATTAAAGTACTAGTCAATGTGAGAAAATCCACTGCCTTGGGAACCGTGTCCAATCCAGGGTAGTTTAGGGGTTGAATTGGGGCTAACTAGTACAAGTGACAAGCTTGATCATGATACATGATGGCATCAAGGGTTTAGTTCACCACACTAAGGTCAAACCACACGATAATCCAACAATCTAGGAAAGTCGAATTGACTTGGAGAGAAACCAGTGCCTTGGGAATTAGGATAATGGAGTCAAAGTAAGGTTAACTTGTGGTTAAGGACTCCTATTGCATGAGACAAGTGGGCAATTAAAGTCTTGATGGATGAATAGGTTTAGATCTAGGTTTGACCAAAGTGGACCACAATTCCTTAAAACAAGGAATGCTATCCCCAAGGCAAGATTTGACAAGGTGACCTACTAGACCTAGGTTTTGAATTATTTTTGTTCCAAATCCACTGAAATCTCAAGTACCCACGTCCTAGAAGTGGGACAACTCCCTTCTCCAAGGTGGTGCGACTTTACCCAAGGAGGTTAAAATGTGGGTTAAGTGGGTCAAGACAAGTCCGATGGCATCCAAACTTTAGATCCGGGTAGGTTAATCAAGTAGGAGTGTGGATCTACAATTTCAAGGCAATCCGATGGCTATATCTTATTAGATATGAGTTTGAAGATACCAAGTGGTCCAAAATGGGGATTAAATCCCTTGAAATGTGGAATAGGGCCCACAGGGTAGAAATCATAAAAGTGACAATCTGGGGGTAGGTTATTGGATGTGTAGATCATGAAACAAGCGTGATCTCAACTACCCATCAACTAGATCTAGGTCAACTCACCCTCACCAAGAAGTGCGCCCTTGCTTGGAGAAGCTAGGTTGGCTTGGGAAGAGGGTCAAATGGAAGCCAATCCTCACCAAACTATAGATCCGAGATGCCGTGGATGCTATAAAGGTGGGTCTTCAATATTATACCCAACAACCCACTAGATCTAAGTAGATCTGAGAAAATGTAACAATGAGGGTTTGAAGAAATAAGGGTTTTATTCAATTTATGAGCTATGTCAATGGATTGGATCAAGATAAGAGAAACAAACCTGTGGATCTTACCTGGGTAACCTTGTAGATGCCTTGATGATGATGATCTATGCAAACCCGATCAATTTGAGAATCTTTGAGGTAGTTTTCTATGCAATCGATTTAGTCCAAGAAGCCAATGCGCCCTCTCTCTTGCACAACAAATGTCAACAATATCAGATTTGATGTAATCAAGAGATAAGACTAATGCCACAAGATAAGTAACAGAAAGATAACATAGATCACAATGATGCTAATGATAACCCCCTAATACAAGCAAATGCCAAGAAAGTCGATTTGAAGAAGCCTTGCAAAATCGCCCTTGTTGAAGTCACCCTCCTGTAGACAAGCCAATGATTTCCAAAAATAGATAGATCTTACCACAAATTCCAAATGCTATGTTGCAATAGACTTTCCAATCACCATCTAAGAACACCAGATGCAAAGGAGACCACAAGAATTTCCACAAGAAAGTTTTTCTATACCAATAATCCAAGAGCCAAAGACCCCCTACAAATGAGAAGCTCTCTCCTTTAAATAGGAAGGAGAGGCATCAAAATCCTAACCACTTTTTGAATGAGTGGCTAAGATTAAAAGATACAAATGTCTAATCAATGGTTGAGATGAGCTCAACAATAAAATACATGGATCACTAATAAAATATAATATGAGTGGACAAAATCGCCCTAGAAGAGGGGAATCCCACCAAATCATGATGACAAAATATAATAAGAAGCTTATGGTGGGTCCAAGGGGTAATTTTAGACACCCTTGGTCAATCCCCATAGCACAATAATAATAAAATAGTCATCAATATACCAAATCGTGCCTCCATGGTCAAATCGTAGGCCTCAAAAGACCTCAGAAATCATCAGAAAGTGCCATAAGTGATGGATGCGAGCCTCGATGACGCTGAAACTGCTGGAGGAGGTGTGGAAGACATCTATCTATCATCACTGCTCATCCCATGCCATAACATTTCCTCAGTATCCCAAATCGATTTCCTCAATAACCATTTCTACCAATCATGAAATGCCTCGGGAAGCGTGAAACTGCCCCAAACTGCCTCCTGGAGTGCCTGCGCTGTCAAGGTGAGGGCACCAGTGTGTCCGGGAGGGGGGTAATATGGTAAAAAGAAGTGGCTGGACCACCCCCTCCAAGCACAGCGCCCTAGGTCAACCGGATAAAAATCACATATGCTCTGACAGGGCCTCCGACAGACCAAAACTGCACTAGGATAGCCTACTGAGGCTCAGTCATCACTGTAAGTGTCCGGAACTGAAAACAAACTGTCTCATAGGACTCAGAAGGTCCAAATCCATCCAAAATGTGTACTCATACACCCTATGAGTCTCTACATGATCAAAATATATATCCAATATACCGGAACAGTGTAAATAATAATGATCTGTAAATGATCAAATACTGCTGTAAACCATGAGTCATCAGCATAACCCTGTAGCTGTTGTATAGAATCATCATGTATGTGTACATAGACCATATATCATCTATCCATATCATCATAAGGTCCAACCATCTCATGTCCTATGGTTGACCTTGGTCAGACTAGGTCTAACCAGGTCAACATGACCAAATATAACTCAGACCATCATCAGAAGCTGCTGCAAAGTGTCAAAGGTTAATGCATGGTCTACAACTTATTCAAATAACAATTATAACACAAAGTAATCATTACTGGCGATCTAAATCCAAATATATAATGTCATTAATTATTATTGTTACTCAGACTAGACTTTCAAGATCATACTCACTTCATAGGTGTGATCAATTTGCTAGTGAAGGGTGAAGGCTAAAATAACTAGCTAGGCTAAGGGATGACTTGACTAACTTAACTTTGTTACACTTTGGCAAGGGAAAGGGAATACACACCATAGTATACACTGAATGAGCAACAACACAGGGAATGGCGGTGTCTCACAAATGGATGAGTTGTTCAAAGAGGGTTTATTCACCTTTAACAGATGTGCACAATCCATAATAGAAATAAGGCCAGCAATTGTTTTGATATAGCATTTAAGTTCCATTGCTTTGTGGGCCTGAAGTTTCCATAGCCTTGATCTATGTGTGTTTATAAACACATTGCATAGATTTACATTTATTTTAGGCTTTCTGCTGTAGGTGTGTTTTTAAGACACTTGTTTACCTGAGCACTTTTAGGTGTGTCATGGACAGCTTGTTTACCTAGGTATTTACATTTCCAAAAGATATAACATTTTATTTTCATGGCCATTTTCATTTGGCATGCCTTTCATTCATGTGTGTTTAAAAACATATTGCATGAATGTGCTTTTCATACAAGATATAACATTTCATTTTCCAGATTTTGTATTCATGGCAACACTAAAGGTTTCAGGTTTAGCCAACACAACTTTAGTGACACGGGGGGATTCCAAGGAACTCCAACTCACCATAGGTAAGTTTTGTCACGAACTCAGAGCCAAGATAGAATAAACATGGAAGCTCATCCAATACAAAGGCTATAGTGGGGAAAAGTCCTCCATGCCACTAGTCAAGTAGTAAGTCAGGGTGATAAACTAAAAGGTAGGCAATGGATGGATGAAGACAATGAATAATGGAGACAACACTAGCAAGCCAAGGTATGGTGGAATGATCACCTCTATTCTCCCTAAGGAGGGTAAAACCAATGAGTATGAATAGTGAACTTCTAAGTCTGAGGAGGGACAATATAATATATATAATAAGATCAACCAGGTCCACATATCTATATGATCGCCAGATCATGACACTAAGTGCTAATACATGCTATAAGAATAAGTATAAAAGCAATATAACCATAACACAATGATATACGTGCTGAGTCATATACCTGAATGCTCATCAACCTGTACCATCATCTGTCCTCTGAAACTGCTACTGTAACTCTGGGCACTACTGACTGCTCTGTACCAATGGTATAATGGCTACATCGGTCATCTCTCTGAGTGTCCTGAGACTCATTCATGGCATGGGGAATATATACTGTTGTCCACAATATGATAGTGATCCAATATAGATGCTCATCTCAGCATCTCATTTGTAAGGGAACTGGCTGAATAGTGTACTGGCATCAGAAAAATAATGTATGGTAGCCCGGCTACTATATATGTGATAACATTTCTTTCTAGGGTTTACATGATTAATTACATCAAGTTCAACTCCCTTAGGAGGTGCAATCAATTATAATAAAATATAATAAGAATAACTTATGAAGTTGCACAAATTCCAACAAATGGGGAACCTGTCGTAAAAGTTAATAAGTGCATATGACCCTAGCTTAAACATCTATTTATAGCATTTCCGTGACTTCCAGGTGTGTTCCATGAACCTCATCCAACAGTTATGAAATAGCATAAGTGATCCCTTTTGTTAACCAAGAAGAGTAGTGAGAGCTGAAACTGATATATGATTTTTGGCTTTTGGCAGCAGTTCTTTAGAGATAACTTGGTATAAAAAATAAGTCATTTGTTTTTTTATTTACAATTGACCATGTACAAAGCTCAAACAAAAGTGTGCAACCCTATTGTTTGAGCGGATGGGAATTATTATGAAACCCTATTGTATAAAGCACACAGGAATTATTTTGAAACGACAAATCCTTCATTACTTATAATGAAATACCAAGGTATAAGAAGAAATAGAGATTATCCAACAAAATTAATAACATATGCAATATATGATGAATAGCCTTCGGCGTAACACTTACTTGAATTCAGTTTCCTTCAGAGAATTTTGTGTTCGGCGCTTGCTTAGAAATTATATATAGAATGAGAATGAACTGATTCAAAACAGAGTTATCGTGAAATGCATCTCCTCGATCTAGGGTTTGAAAACCTTCACCTTCTCACAGAATGAACCTCGCAACCAGTGACAACAAGGAGGTTTCTAACCCTACTCTCTACACGAATATTGTAGATGATCAGCATGGTCTAAAAATACCTCTCCCTCACCTTGCGGAAAACCCTACTAGGATAGAACCTAGTCTCTTCTCCTGGTTCAAACTCGAGAAAGGGAAGAATAACCCTATAGAACTTTCTAGATAGGGTTTTCTTCATTGAAGTAAGGTGAAAATACCGCCAAAGGAATATCAGTACCGACCTAGTACTATTAGCAAAGAATGAGTCAGATGGGAGGGCTATAATAAACGACGGCCCGAGTAATGCATTATCCTTGACGAACCATTAATACATTCCTTGCACCTGAGAAATCATTAAAACAGGTCGACGTATGCCCGCCACCGCGTGGTGGGAAACACATAACGAGGCAGATGTCAATCTCAAACAACCAATCACAGACCAAAAATTGTTATTTTAAAAATTGTTTTTCCTAAATAAAATTTCCTTTCCTATGTTCAGACTATAGTTTGCTATGAAAATTTGACAATCACCCCTAAACTAATGTATCTGACCGAAAACTATATATCGGGTACATAATAACGACAAGGTCGAACCTCGCATAAGCATTCATTGTAAATAATTACAACAACTGCACTCATACTCTTACCATAATGCTTTTGTAATTCTAGGTGCTACATATATAGGGGTATATAGCGATTTAATCAATATCTTGTGCCCACATTATACAACATAAAGATGTCATTGTTCAATGCATCAAATTTAAATGAGATTATAGTTGAGCTTATGTGTACACTTAAAGTGGCATAGTTGAGCTTATGTGTACACTTAAAGTGGCATAGTTGTGCTAATGTTACATATTATAGATTGAGTGATGCTACACTATGGCAATGACATAACAAGGTGATTTGAAGAGTTGGCCTTAACAGAGATTGAGGTATTTCTTTGTATTATAGGTGATGGGAAGGTTATGAAGAATAGTTCCAATCCCCAGGGCATATGGAATCTCAAAATGACCCCCCTCGAGCCTTGTTTGTATATGCTTGATCGAAACCCCTACAAAGCATGACAATTTCCAAACAATTGAAGCTCCTTGCACAATTCGCCAAGAAAGGGTACCCTCAACATACACCTTCAATCCATAGATCTAACTTACACTCTAGCCTATACAAACTTGATAAGTACCTATCATATGAATGCAAAATACTTCAACCAAGCAACAAAACTAGAGCATAACAAAAAGCATTCTCGTACCTTAAAATAGTGGAGCAACATTACCCTTCTTATGGACTAGATCAATGAACCTTACAATGCCAAAATATACAAGATACCTTGGGATTCAAGGAATATTTAGGAAGGAAATGAAGTTATTGAGGGATTAGAAGCCTTTAAAAAGGCATTTTTTCTCTCACTCTCTCATTTCATTCATGGCTTTCTCATTCAATTTCACTAATGTATGCTAAGACTGTGAGGAGGTGAGCTCATCAATATCTAGGATGGCAATTGAAGGAGGCTTCAGCATCAAGATTCTATAGTGATCACTGGAAAAAGATTAATCAGCCTCAGATCACTGGAAGAATTTGAATTGAAGACATTGTCTATTTTTATTTTCTACTTATGATTTGAGTTGTGTACCTGAACTTGGTACTATTTGTGAATTTGTTCAAGGACACATCTTCCAGTTCATTATTTTGCATATAAATATGGAGTATCAGATTTTGTATTATCATTTTTTATGAGTTGATCCAATGAATTTCTACATAGAATGTGGTTTTATAATTTACATGGATTATAAATGCCTTGAGTTTTGTTTCTATTTCCCGAGTCTTTCCCGATTCCCATGATAGTCGAGTCTTTGCCGAGTCCGAGTCTGAAACATTGCTATGCACCATTCGATGTAATAAATTTCTAGATACTAGGGCCCCATCACCTGTCCAGAGATTCTCTAAATCATATTGTGGATTCCGAGCCAGAATTTGAAGATTGTTTTCAAACTCCTCACAACATCGGAGCGCTTTCCATTGAAGTTGGAAGGAAGGCGCTAAGTTTTTCCATTTATAATTTTCCTGTAGCACCATTCATTGATAAGAGGCTGCCTGGATTTGTTGAGGTTGGAATGGTTGGATGTTATAGGTTGAAGATAGGCCACACAAGAACATGCTCCTTCAAATTAATTCAAACTAGTGAGTCCGCGAGAGAATGTGATCATAAGTACCAAGACACTCTTTAGTAGTGTCATGAGTTCCAAATAAAAAACACTCTCTAGTAGGTCCATGTAATAAAAAACAGGATCAACAACTCCTATAGTAAAATGCCAAACTTAATAACTCCCAATCTAGACAAATCCACTTATGAAATGTTTGCCATCTTGATTTCTGAAATTGACAATGTTGCCATATATCTTATAGAGATTCGGGTGCAGGCTACCCATTGTTGTAATTAACTCGATATCCCTGACCATTTTCTGGTCCTTCAACATTGTGGATTGCACTCATAATAAAACCTCCATTGGCCTTATGTTTTTAAATAATTGTCATCTCATTAAGAATTAAGGATTTTGCATTGATCTTTGCATTTGATATTATACCTACCATCCTTTATTATTTCAGGAGCAAACATAATGATTTTGCAATGCCCAATAAAAGAATCTCCTAGATCTAAGCATCGATGATAACCTAGGAGATAAAGACATCTCCATTCCCTCAAATCCCATCTATAAGTAAAGGTTTCATTAGCAACAATCTCATTACAATTTCCAATATAAAAGCACGGACAAGTACAGGAAATGGCGAAACCTTTCTTGTCACTGCAATCTATATTTCACTTAGATGTTTCCCATTTCTGCTTGTTTATTGTTGTTGACACCACTTGAAATCCCATAATGCACAAGATTATTGGTTCATGAATGCTGATTTGGGACAAGATAGTCATAGACATGTCCAAACCTCATGAAAACCCAAGGTGACCACCCTGTGCAAATAGGGGGTAACACAACCAATTATTCTTGATGAGTGATCAATCTCAATTTTATATTAACAGAGGTTGACATCCCATATTGGAATTAATTTTGCAAGAGATTTTCATGCAAAAATGATACCTTGTCATACTGGAAACATGGGTTGTGAAAAGTTATTGTATACGCCAAGTGGCTTTCATTATAGTTATGGCCCAATTTGGCTCGTTTGTAACTAAGGAATCAACCAAAATACATGTTTTTAAGCAATTCTCACCAAATTAGGTGCGTCTACTAAATCATACATAGTTCAATTATCTATATTAGGACTTATGTGAAGCATCATCAATCCTCCAAAAATATACACCTCACTCACTTGTAATAATTGATAAATTGAGGCGAAGTGCTAGCACCCATGACAATATTGCTATTGCATATGCAATGCTACATTTTCTTGTACAAGAAGGGAGATATTTAACTTTGTTTCTCACTCCCCATCTAAAAAATTTTGAGCTAAAAATTGAATTCATAGGGGAAGTGAATTCAAACTATGCTTGATATTTTACAAATGAAAGTTCAACAAATTGAAAATTAACAAGTGAGCTCATGAATGTTTCAATATTCCAAAACGTTGTAGTGAAAGAACTCGAAGTGGATCAAAGCACAGTAAACAAAGTTTTGAATAGTAGTACATTCCTTTATAAGCTTCTCACAAAGGTTGCTAATAGAGGCTTAGCCTTCATGATGTGCATCTTTCACAATGACTTGATTCTAGTACATGCACATTATTATTACAGTTTCCAAGTTTGAGAAAGACATGTACATGTGTGTTGGATAGATTGGGAGCAACTTTTATACATAATGCGACAATAGAAGACCAGTCTGAAATTGATAGGTTGTTGACCGAAGGAAATTCTAAAGCGTCTACAAAAGGGGTGGATGATCATATCTTTATGTAGATAATTATTGTGCTTGTTTGTTCCACAACCTGCTTGGTAATATCAACATCCACCACTCTAATTTCTTTGGGGAAGGCAGTTCAAGGAGGGGGCACTATCTTTATAGCTGAAGATTTATGTGTGGAAGAAGGAATATTGGAAATGAGAAAAAATAAACAAATAAGCCCAGTTTTGTATTAATGAGTCAATATATTGGGTATCACAAGTCATTAGTGTTCAAATGTTAGTTAAATAAATTAAATTTATAAATAAATTTTAATTCATGTAGTTACTATTGTTATAGGTCAAATATGCACTTCTCCATCTGTGATCACATTGCCCTGTCGATCACACAAAAGGACACTATGGATGGAAGAGCTAGATTTACCTTAGATGATTTGATACTGAGATCTTACATCTTCAGCTGAAAATTATATTTTTTTGTATGTTTCGTTGGAAGTGCGCTACTCTTATAACTGACAACCCATGCATTTTCCTAAAAGTATGTAGGTTTCACTACTGACTACCTGTGCACATTCCCAAAAGTATGCAGGTTTCAATACTGACAACCCGCATAAATTTCTGAAAGTATGCAGGTTTCAATACTGACAACCAATGTACATTTCAAAAAATGCGCACCTGTATGCACAGGAGACCAACACACAGGGATTAAAAGGAAAAATAAAAAAAGGGGCTTTGCACAGTTAGAATGAAATGAATCAAAGCAAAAGGAAATAGCCAAGTAACCTATAAAAAACCTTTCAGAAAGCCAACAGACTGCAAAACTGAAAGAAAACCTAGACAAGGTCCCTAGAGCAGAAACAACCGATGCTCCCTAGTAGAGTCGCCAGTTCTGTTGTGCAGGAAAATACCTTATAGTAGGGGAGACGACACTACCAACTTACATGGGGTGATAGGTAAATAAATTCATGTTTTGCACTAATTACTACAAATGGAAGGAGGTTAGGGTCCCAAAAGTTGTACCTTTTTAACAATGGTTAGTCCTAGCTTTTGCCTAATCTTCCACAATGACGAACTTGCAAAACAAATTTAACCTTCCTCAGCGTATATTGACTGTAATAAATATGATGAAATTGGAAATAAATTAACATCAACTACAATCAAATAGACATTCTATCAAATAGACATTCGATTGGGACAAGAAGGGTGTTTCCACCTTTTATTGTCAAAGAAATGTAGATAAGTACATATATACCTGATCTGTCCAGACACTTCTGCAACCGAGTCCTGGGCTCCTGCTCCTCACACTGACTTAAGAATTCCTCCAGCGTAACAACAACTTCTTCTTTTTTCCTTGGTGTTATAGGTCAAATATGCACTTCTCCGTCCGTGGTCACATTGCCCTGTCGATCACACAAAAGGTGTGTTGGAGAAAACTTCCTATGGATTGGGGTGGACCACAATAGACAATTGACTACCATAAATTAACTCAATTCTCAGTGCTATGCTATATAAATGACAATGTTAAGATAATGAAGAATATAACCAACCTCGATCCAAACGTTTGATGCCGATCCCCGTTGGAGCTTTCAACCCGTGCACTTGAACCTGCAAATTAGTCTTGACAACCAATATACAAGAAGCACGTATAATATATAAACGACATTAACATCATCAATAGAAATGGTCCATGATATTATAAGTAAATGCAACCCAATGTAATATAAACAACATTCACAACATTAATGGACGAGAATATGAGTATTTCTATTAATAAATAACAAGAAGTACAATGTGATACGACCTCTTGTCGGCAACCAATCTAAACCAAGATCTGGGTCTCTCCACTTGTGCCTCCACCACTTCAATCCTCCATGGAATGGCAAACTCAAACTGTGATAGGAGTTTGTAAGGTGAACATAAAGGGTTCACAACTACAAGGATCAATGAGTGTAGACTCAAGATAGGGAAAAAATCCACTAGAGTTCTCTTGCTCTCTTTTCTCCTCCCGTCCATATGCCATATGTGCTCAATATATAGTCCTCCCAAAGGTAAGTGAAATGACACATTGAGACATTTCGAGGAAAATGGAGTGTCAAAGGTCACCCAATGACCGCTTTTTGGGAGTAAAAAATAACTAACTAGTGATTTTTACCATTTTACATGCTACTCGCGGGCTGTAGTGATGCAACTCGCGGGTATGCCTACTGAAGTGATACAGCTAGCGTACATTGGAAAGAATAGGGAAATAGTGTGTCTGAAGGATATAAAGTGGATCTCAGTCAATAAAATGGATCCTGCAGGCCAAAGAGTGCTGATGCTCACAAGGTGGAAAATTACATTGTAACAGATGTTGCCTAATGTGTGAGGTCAGAGACTGATGTTACGATGGCCGAAATACATTATAAATCTCATAAATGAAGTGATGGAGACACAAGTGGAAGGAGCAGCTCGCTTGTCATAATACAATATTATCCCTGAGTACATGTCGGTATAGTACAACAATCTGATACAATGGCAATGAATAGGAAGTACATAGTGAATACATGTCATAAATGATCATAGCCATGATCCCTCTACAGTAAGATATGGTATCCTGCTGAAAAGAAAACAACTGGTACAAAATGGAGGTACAAACTGCTGATATCTGAGAGGTGATATCTCAGATGTAAAGTCACAATCATAAGTAGCATACTGAATGCCACTATCGCCTGGGGTCTTCTACACAAATCTTCGACGGTGCAAGTCCCATCAAGTGAATAAAGGAGATGAAGTCGAACCTGATGTGACATCCTCTGATTACCGATCGATGATGTATACCATTAACAGATGTGAGATAACCCACCAATAATGACAATGGGTATTAAGGCACAGAGCACAATGATCAAAGTGAGAATAGATGTGTTGAAGTCAAACACTAAGATGAATCCATCGATCAGGGGACATTGATGTATTCCCAAAACTGTCGATGGCGAGAGAACCTGCCACTAATGACTGCAAGCCTCAAGGTACTCAATCGAGCTCTAAGCCTCAAGTTCCAGAATAAATGGGCTGAAGTCGACGGAACAAGACTCGTTGGAAGGAGGGCATTAAGGCATCCCCCATCAACCAGCATGAGATACCAGCTACGCTGAAAGATTTGGAAGAACTCATGAGAAACGGACTGACTCAATAAGGATGGCCGACATGCAATAGTCAAGAGATCTGAGGAGTGGCCGAATCTGGTTTCAGGACTTCCTTTGAACAAGAGCATGAGCAGATGGATAGACTCATGCAACATAGAATCGATATAGGTTGTGTGATGCAGGAGGCATCACAAAGGGCTCCATAATGATTGGAAGCTTAACCAATCGGTGGAGTAAACTGAGAAACAAGTACAACTCCTAAGGTCCAACTATAGTCCCGACTCATAATGTATGGTGTGGAATGAATGCTCTATTCAAAGGCGACACAACAGCTGCCAACTAGAAGTAGTAACCATAATGTTGTCCGGCTTTTTGGAATATTTGATTTTTTTGGTATTTTTCATATTTGGGAAAGCTTGAAAAAGAATAAAATTGATTATAGTACAAAAAGTGAGGGAACGAGTGTCAAATAGCGAGCAGACTAGTCCCAAGCAGTGGAACATACCTATGATCAATGCAAGGAAGCATGTGCAGGATGTGGACATGTTGGAGCCTAGGACGCAGCTATGGTAAAAGCTACGAATTTTGAGGAAAAAGCACAAGTGTTGAAGGGAAAGTGCTAATTTTGAATAAACACCAAGTTTTGGGTGGAAGGAAACGGTGCGCAGTACGGTGCCAGATGGACGAGCTTAACGCAGATTACGGACTGGAACTCGCGAAGCTCGTGCGCACACGTCATAGAGGAATGAATGTGGCTGAATAGAAAGCTCAGCTACCATAATGAATGAAGCGACGGAGTAGAGGGCTCAGCTACCCTCATTAAGGCTAAGTACAGAAGTTATGGTTGCTCGGATCAAGGAGGAGCAATGGACCAAAGCATTGAAGGCGAAGGACAAGGCGCCCATACCCGCAATCTGCACAGGAAGTCACGGAACCTGCAGGAAGCGGCGACGTGACTGCAAGCGGAACCTACAGTACACCTAGCCATGTGCGTGGTTAGGGTTTTTGGGGATTACTGTTGGGAAAGGCCCACAGTTTTGTAAAGGTGTGACCGTCATGGCCACCTATATATATGTATAATTGATAAGGGAGAAGGTTAGTTGGTTAGTTGGTTTTCAGTCAGTCAGCTAGTAAGCTAGCCATTCAGTCTTCTATTGGGTTGTTAGAAGAAGAGTTAGAGTCGGGATAGCCGTGGAGTTAATCCCTGAGTTGCAGACAGTCTGAGTCGACGTCTGAACTATTGTAATCTTTGTAGAGGAAGAGACTAGATCGAGAGAAGGGCTCCCAGCTGTGTGTGTGGAGTTTCCTGGAAAGATCTAAGGCTGCAGTTGTGTGCGCAGCATTATTGTATAAGTTTCCTTTGAGTTAATATATGAAACACTTCCCATGGACGTGGTTTCCCGTGGAGGTGAATTCTTTACGTCTTGATTGTTATGGTAATGATCGCATGAATGCATGTCTGAGTTGTTATCTGCGTTTCTATGAATGTTGCATTATCTTTATGAATATGTTGAGTACGTTCTCGAAGCTTTCTTGATAGCTATAATCGTTAAGTGTCGAAGGATTTGTAGAATGCTGTCGCCGCAGCGATAGAGGAATGCATTACTGCGCTGGGTGCGTGGAAAGAAGAGATACATAGAGCGTCGACGCAGGGGATAGTCGCCTCATGCGCCGGAGTGGAGATGCCGCGCAACTAGGCTGTTAAGTGAGAGCACCGCGCAGTTACGCTGAAGGGTCTGCGGAAAAGTCCGACACTCTGCTTTGAGGAATCGCCGAGGAAAAAGAGAGCAGTCTCCGCGTCGCCTAGGTTAAGGAAATCTGATTCCTTAGCCCCCCCATAGCCACTTCGGGTGAGACCTCGAGCTGCTGCGCAGCTCGTTGCCGAGAGGGCCAGTGCGCCAAGGGGTTTTGTTGCTGCGCTTCATTAAAACCCGGGTCTTCCCCAAAAAGCAGCCAACAAATGGTTCCGTTGCCTTGCGACTTGTTACTGTGAGACTTGTTATTTCGGCGACGCGCGAGATTGAGGCAAAACCCAGAGAAAGAAGGAGCCAACAAATGGTTCTGTTGCCTTGCGACTTGTTACTCCGACGACGCGAGATTGTTGCCTTATGGTTGGTTAAGCCAACAAATGGTTCTGTTGCCCTGAGACTTGCTCAGCTAACAAATGTGTTACTGGAATCCTACAGCTAAAGAAATTGAAGATTGGTTTGATTTAAAGGCTAAAGAGTTCGTTGAACAAGAAAATAGAAGCTCTAGGCTCCAGACAGAAGACTGGTTGCAGAAGTATATCTATACTGACCTTCACGAAATTTTCTTTGTCACGTTTGCAATAGAATTGCATGCTTGGATAGCCAAGTTAGTAGATACTAGACCCACTGTGCATGTCGATCAACCAGTCGCTTGGACGCCTGATCTAGTCAGTATTTTGAAGCGGGTAGACAATTCTGTGTCCCGCGCAGTAGACTTTTGGTTGAATAGTCTACTGAAAGGTTTCATCACTGAGTTTGCAGTAGAAACAAGAAAGAGTTTCAGTGAAGCTGAGAGGAGTTTCTTCCAAGCACACAGAGGTAAGTTCTTAAATTCTCTGAACTTATGGATTAAAATGCTTCTGTATGAAAAAGCAAAACTATGCATAGCTTCCGATGAATAGCATAGACAAGTAATGTCCGCAGATTCTGATAGTGATCCTGAACTTATTGGTTGCACTCGTAGTGGAAAACGGTATAAAGTAGGCCTTGACCAGCATTCTTTTGAGTCTAGCCCAGAAGATAGCCAAGTTCCTAGAGCAAGCCATCTAGAAAGACAAGGGAGTGCTCGTATCCCTTATCACCCCTTTACACCGCAAAAGCCAGACGGAGCTCAGTATAACCCCGCAGTAACACGTTCTAGTAGCCCACACGGTACTTCTAGTACCTCAGCACCACCTTTATTTAACCAGCCCAGAAGCACTGCTACAACACCTCCACCTCAACCTAGCACAAGAAGGATGGGTGATGACATGAAGCTACCAACTTTTAGAGGAACAGGGATAGAAGACCCTTAGCAGCACTGGTTCCTATGTGAAGCCATTTGGACAATTAAGCAAATTAATGATGATGCCGTTAAACTGGTTCAGTTAGCAACCACACTAAGAGAAAGAGCCTTAACTTGGTTCATGAAATACTCAGCAGCACAGAATAGGACGCTTGCTGATGTAAGAAATGCGATGATTAGAGAATTTAAGAAACCTAAATCAGAATCACAGTGTATAACAGAGCTCAAAGACATCAAGCAATTACCTACAAAGTCAGTATGGGACTTTGACCAGAAGTTCAAAGCCTTGATAGATCAAGTAAGCTTTGAGTTTGCACCACAACAGCATAAGGAATGGTTCATTGTTGCGCTGCTCCCACATATTAGACTTCCTCTTATGCAACAGAATCTCAATACTCAGGAACAAGCTTTAGAGATGGCTATGAAACTAGAAGCTTCACCAATTGCTGGAACAAGCAACGATGTTGCGCAGTTGCAGAACCAATTAGCAAACTTAACCTTGCAAGTGCACGATATTAAGAAAGGCAAGGATGTTAAAGAAGAAATTTGGTGTACAAAATGTAAGGCGCAAGGTCATTCAAAGGACCATTGTCCCGTTTTCATAGAGTATATTGCAACTGGAGCACCTAATCCTTTACCACAGGCACAGGGGCCTTGGTGCGAAATCTGTAGAACTAGAGGTCATAGACCACAAGAATGTCACTTACTTCAGAAATATGTACAAACTCCAAAGAATCTATATTGTAATTTCTGTAAATCAGTAGGCCACGATGAGAACAATTGTAGAGCATATGATCTTATGATAGGAAGAAAGCATGATGTTTATAGAGTACAATCAGAGACACAAGGACCCACAGCAGGTCCACAGTATGACCAAACTCACGACGACCGAGCAGGAAATTATAGGGGTCACGGATGCACAACAAATTTTGGCCGTGGAAGAGGACAGATCACTTGTTATAATTGTGGAGTGCAAGGTCATTTTGCAAGGGATTGCCAAAATCCTACAACCATCTGCAGATACTGTAAATCTTATGATCATGCCATTGAAGAATGCCCTCAGTTGATGGCTAAGATGCAAGCAAAGACGCCACAGGTCAATCAGAATATTCAGTTGATTGGAACAGAAAAAAGAGAACCAGACCCTACAGTTAATATAGTGACGTGCAGTGTAGCAACCACTGGTGCGCCAGAGATGGGAACTGTAAAGCAAGCGACGCAATGGGTGCGCCGCGCTAATATAAAACCAGCCCCACTTAACCTGCAGAAGCAAAAAGAAGCATTCAAGCAAGCTCAAGAGTATTTCTCAGATCCAAGAGCTTGAAGTTCTGTCGCAATTCCGCATAATGATATTAGATCGCAAGTGCTAAGACAAGAAAACCTGGTACAAGAACAGACCACTACATCCGGAAGACCTGATGAAGGGGATGCACTAGGTAGTGTCCATACTTTTCTGAGGAACTGCTTAAAGTTGTTGTGCAATGAAAAAGCAACTATGGAACTTCAACACCTACTGGATAAATGTCAACAATCTGCTTCAACGAACACACCGCAGCGTGCTGTTCACCAGATTGGGAGTCACACTAGAACTGGAAAAGAGATGAGGCTCACAACGCAGATTGGCGCATTTGAAATGGCGAAGTCATTTTAGATTTGGGCTCAGAAGTTAATGTTCTCACCATGCAGACATGGGAACAGATGGGTAGCCCTCAGCTTACAAGATCTCCTATCCAGCTAAGACTCGTGAATCAACAACGAGTCTCTCCATTGGGCAGATTACCCAATGTACCTATTGATATTGAGGGAGTAAGAAGTTCTGCAGACTTTGAAGTAATCAAAATTCTGGATGATAGCAGACCTTACCCAGCACTTTTAGGCATAGACTGGGCATTTGATAATTTGGTTGTCATTAATTTGAAGAAAAGACAGATGACCTTTGAGGATGACCATATTAGGGTCATTGCACCGCTTGATCCTATTCAAGGACCAAGGTATATAGAACCCATTCGGGCAGAAGAGGAAGCGCGCCACATGGAAAGTTTGTATCAGATGACTGCTAGTCAGAGTGACTATGTCAATCCCACAGCAGACGGCCATATCAGCTGGCGATGCGATAGCTCGTGCACATCAGACTCAGATGCAGGATTGGAAAACTGGCAGAATCGTTTACATGAGGTTTCTGCAAGACGTTGTGCCATGATGACTAAATCCATTCGATGGATTGGCATAGAATTGACTGACACTCCAATTTTTGATAGTTTAACTGACGTAAGCGAATTCATACATGCATATGAACAACAACTTCCAGAACAGCAGCGCATACAGGCACTGGATGTAGCACTGCGCGCTACACCCGCAAGATGGTGGGGTGCGCATAGAGAGAATATTCACACATGGCAAGACTGTCGCAGATTGATACTGCGCAGATTTCAGGACACCACAGCAGAAGTGTTACACAAATATGATGGATAGAGTGACCCCAGGTCACACGTTGAAGCATGTAATCAGCAATGGTCAGGTATTCCAGAAGATGAGTGGGTTCACCTATTCATCCACACATTGGATACAGTTCCAAGGAACTGGTACACTGAAACATAATTGCGCAGAGGCACTATCAGTTGGCCTCTTATGATAGAAAGTTTTCAACTTACCTTCAGCTTTGAGTCAGAACATCCAAGCATTGACCACGCTTTAAAATGTATTAAAAAGAACGTATTTGAACAATGTCCATTACCAGAATATCCCCAACCAGATTGGGCTGTCCAGATAGAACATGCCCTGGAATGCTATAATTTCACTACTGGAGAAGAGGACGATGATCCTCGCAACATCAATATTCCAGAATCAGAAGGGACGCGCAATGTTGAAGGTCCTCAGCTTGATATCCCTGCCATTACAGAACACATCAAGCTCAAAAAGATTAACATTGGTACAGAAGCCGAACCCAAGTTTGCTTCTATCGGAGATTATTGGGATGATGAAACTGTTGGGCATATTTCAGACTTATTACGTGACTACCAGGATATCTTTCCTACCAAGTTCACAGAAATGAAAGGCATCCTAGGAGACTTAGGAGTGATGCGCATACCCCTGAAAGCAGACGCCAAGCCAGTAAAACATCGCCCGTGCAGATTGAATCCGCAATATAAAGAAAAGGTTAAAGAAGAAATTGATAAGATGCTCGCAGCAGGTATTATTGAGCCAGTAGAGGAAAGCGATTGGATTAGTCCTATGGTTGTACAAGAGAAAAATACAAAAGGTGAAATAAGAATCTGTGTGGACTTGCGCAAACTCAATGATGCATCAGCGCATGATCCATTTCCTACTCCTTTTACAGACGAAGTGCTTGATAATGTTGGAGGACAAGAGGCTTACTCCTTCACTGATGGCTTTTCCGGATATCACCAGATCAGAATCCATCCAGACGACCGCCATAAGACTACTTTTGCGACTGAATGGGGCTCATTCCAGTACACGGTAATGCCCTTTGGTCTTAAAAATGCACCTGCTATCTTCTCTAGAGTCGTTGTTGCTGTTTTTAAAGAATTCATTCACAAGTTTTTAGAAGTCTATTTTGATGACTGGACTGTATTTGGTTTATTAAAGAATCATATAGGGAATCTGCGCATGATGTTAGAAAAATGTAGACAGCATCAGATTTCCCTTAACTTGAAAAAATGTATCTTCTGTGCTCCTTTTGTTATTTTGTTGGGTCATATTGTATGCAGACAAGGACTCCTGATGGATCCTGCGAAGGTTGCCATCATTGCTAATTTACCCGCGCCCAACTCAGTCAAACAATTGCGCACTATATTGGGACATACAGGATACTAAAGAAAATTTATCAAAGGATATGCAAAGATCACAACACCTATGGAAAGATTGCTGAAAAAGGATTCGAAGTTCCAATGGACACAAGAATGCCAACAGAGCTTGGATACACTTAAACAAAAGATGATCACTGTGCCAATTCTAGTTTTCCCAGACTGGGGAAAACCCTTTCATGTTCATGTCGATGCTTCTTCCATAGCATTGGGGGTCGTGCTTACACAAACGGGAGAAGGAGGTATTGACCACCCGATTGCTTACTCCAGTAGAAAGCTATCCACAGGCGAGAAGAACTACACCACTACAGAAAGAGAAGGACTAGCTATGGTGTATGCCCTACAGAAATTCAGGCACTACCTATTGGGTGCACATTTTAAAATGTATACTGACCATTCTGCTTTGAAATACTTGGTCAATAAGCCAGTGTTAGGGGGAAGAATTTGCAGATGGCTACTGCTCTTCCAAGAGTATGATTTTGACGTTATTGTAAAGCCAGGCAGATTGAATGCAGGACCTGACCATTTATCCAGGATAGAGTCAGGAGAGGAACCTACAAATCTGGAGGACAATCTGCCTGACGCGCAGTTGTTTTCTATTCAAGCAGCAGATGAATATTATTCCGATATTCTTGAGTTTCTCACTACCGGGCAAGCGCCGGCTGAGTTTACAATCCAGCAGAAGAAGCAACTTGTTGTCAAAACCGCAGACTTCACTTTGATAGCAGGCCAGCTTTATAAGTTGGGCCCCGATGAAGTCTTGCGCAAATGTATCTTACCGCATGAAAAAAGCTCTATCATCGCAGAAGCGCACTCAGGTACCGTAGGAGGCCATTTCGCAGGAAAGCCGACTGCGCAGAAGATCTTAGCCGCAGGTCTTTGGTGGCCGACATTGCACAAGGATACTAAGGAATTCTACAAATGTTGCGATGTGTGCCAGCGAACAGGAAAACCCTCAAGGAGAGATGAAATGCCGCTAAGACCCCATATAACACTGCGTGCTTTTGATAAATGGGGCATTGATTTTATAGGACATATCAACCCTCCAGGAAAAAGAACCGGCACGAGATACATCATCACAGCTATTGAATACCTCACCAGATGGGCTGAGGCGAAGCCAGTTAAGAACTGCGACGCTGCCACTGCCGCGCAGTTCATTTTTGAGAACATTATCACTAGGTTTGGATGTCCAGTGATTCTCATGAGTGATCAGGGTACACATTTCATGAATGAGACTATAGAGGCCCTTACTGAAGAATTCCAAATTAGTCACCATAAGAGTACACCCTACCACCCTCAAGCTAATGGTACGGTGGAGGCATTCAATAAAATTCTTGAGAATGCCCTGACGAAGATCTGTAATCAACAAAGAGATGATTGGGACCTAAGAGTCACAGCTGTATTATGGGCTTACAGAACCACATGCAAGAAACTAACAGGTCACACACCTTTCAGTTTGGTGTACGGATAAGAAGCAGTTATGCCCATGGAATACATTGTTCCTAGTCTCAGAATTGCGCAGATTACAGAGATGGCAAATACTGATACCATGAGTGAAAGACTTTCACAATTGCTTGCCTTATAGGAAGACAGACTTTTAGCCGGATTCCATCAACAGGTACAGAAGGCAAGACAGAAAGCTTGGCATGACAGGCACATTAAGAATAAACACTTTGAAGAAGGAGACTTGGTACTCCTCTATGATAGTAAATTCATCAAGTTTCCGGGCAAGTTTCGTGTACATTGGTTAGGCCCTTTTCGGGTGACAAAGATAACAGAAGGAGGAGCAGTTCAGCTTGCGAAGCTTAATGGAGAAGTGCTACCCACAATGATCAACGGGAGTCGGCTCAAGCTTTATCGCGACGGCCACTCTGCCCCGTCGACTTAATATATTGCTAAAGAAGTGCAGATGTCCAGTGTAGTTGAAAGAGACATCGCATTGTCACAGTCTACACGGAAGTTGCGAGACACTTTCAGTCTCCGGCTTCCCGCGCAGTTCCTTGAAACATCCGTGCATGTCAAATAAAATTTGTTCTGAGCGACCCTAGTTTGCGCTCTTGCGAAGTTGTTCCCCGGGTTGTCGAACTGTCGCTCTTGTGAAGTTCCCTGTGTCAATTTGCCGCTTGAGGAGTTCTCGTTGTGGACCCCTCTATATGCACAATTACCTAAGCTGAAAGGACTCGCCGAAAAATTTGAATTACAGCAGTTATGTAGCCGCATCTGAGTATTAATGCAGGATAAGCCCGCCATTTAATTGTAGCCGCTCTGACAGATTCGGCTTGATCTCCGTAAGATTTGCATTTAACTCAGGCGCCGAAAGCTTTAGCTTCCTCCGGAAGGCTGTCAGAGCCCGTCAATCACAATAAATGCACCGCAGAGGCGAGGGGGATAAAGGGGTTGTCAACTCATGCATAGGCGCCTACAGCTAGTAACCCCACTTGCCCGCACTTACTATCCCCTTTGGCTATAAATACCCCACACTTGTATATTTTCGGGTTACTTTTCTCGAGTTGCATAGTCTTCTTTGAGAATCTAAGTTATTGTTTTCAGAGCCGAGTTGTGCAGAGTGTTTCCTTTGTTTTTAGCATCCATATCCTACGTTGTTCCACCATTTGTCTGTCCAAGTTCTTGTTGCCTATACCGGTTCACGACGGAGAACCTGTCAACTGAAGAAGTTGTTCGTCAATTCCTGCGCCGAGGCTTAGATTTCGGCATGACTACTCCGGTGACAGCCTTGACTTATGTACACCCTGGTTATAATGATCCCAGACAATCTCCTGGAACGAGGGCATCTCAGCAGTAGTAGTCGGACGAGCCCGTTCCAGAGCCGTTAGCAACTATGGTGAATTATATCCCGCCGCGTCCAGATGATGCACCAGAAGTGCATATCCCGAAGAATGCAAAGTATCCGATTCCGTTACCTCCACTGCCCGTTGGCGTGCGACAAGAAGGGTCCCTGCTTGGACACCTTCCACTGGTCAAGTTCTCTGATTTCAACTTGGGCGACTACAGAACATATCCTCAGTTTGCGCCAGATCGCTATCTGACGGTAGTCTATAATACTGATAGAAAGGTTGATGAATTTGTTTCAAAAGATTTCGCAGCAAATCTTGAGCGGCCTGGACTCCTGAACCTGTTAAAGCTACCGCATTTCGGGCGTAGCAATGAAGTGAATGCAGTTGTTAAGACACTGCTATCCTGCGTTCATGGTGGTTACCTTTGGCTGGGGAGGCCAATCGATTTAAATGTTGATTTGATTCACCGAATTACCGGCCTATCTAAGGTTGGTAAGGACCCTAATATTCATTTTGTCGGGAAGGAGAAGGATAGAAAATTGGCTGCACAGCTGGTGCAGAAATATAATTTGACAAGGGGAGGTCGAGCTTATGACCTCACTATAGTAGAAGACGAAGCACTTAGATTTACAGGCAGTCTGCTTGCAGGCAGACTTCTTACAAAGTGCAGACCCAAAGAAGTTACTGGAGCTGTCGTGGAGCTCGCCATCGCAGCCGTGGAGGGAGAGTAGTACAATTGGTCTCTCTTCCTCCTCAATTCTTTCTTGGAAGACTGCCAGAACGTCCAAGACACCCCCGGTCAGTTGTTCCATTTTTCTTGGCTTTTAATTTTATGTGCTCTCGTCGGGTGGAAGGAACCCCCGAACACTCAGTTCCTTCCGCGCCGCGCAGGAGAACCTGCCGGCATCCGCTATGTTAATCTCTGGGATTCCAATAATCCCGCGAAGCACAAGATGAACCGCGCTGTATTTTGTGAATATTACCATCTCCTCAGAGATACCATTCAGGAAATGCCGAGGCTGAGTGAAGAGACAGCAAAAGTATTTGAAGGAAAGTTGGCCTTTTCTGCCGACTTACATCAACTCTACCTCTGCCCTTGCGGCATTTAAGAGGAATGGGTCGTAGGCCTTTACAGGATGACCACCGAGGATGTTGAAGAAACTATTAAGTCTTGGTCGGATGAGTGGAGGGAGGCTGCCGAAATCGCATCCGCGATGCCACCCGCTGCTGCGCAAGAGAAGGATAAGGGCAAGGAATCCCACGAGCAAAGAAGTGATGAAGGTTCGACAGAACCAGCAACCAAGAAACAAAAGGTGTCGCATCCCTCTGAGGCTATTCCCTCGGGGATCGACCAGTATTTGAAAGAGCAATTTCGCGAGCTGTGGACCGCGCACGCTCACATCAGAAGTGCTCTAGACCTGCAGTTTGTGGAACTAAAAGGTCTCGCAGGAAGAGTTGCGCAGACCCATGCGCCAGCATCTACTTCGCATGCGCCACAAGTAGCTACAAGTACCGAGTGAGTTGAAGTACTTGCAGAAAGGCATACTGTCGTGCACATTCTGCCTACAAGCATGACACTTCCGGATCCGCTAGCTGCACTACAGGTAAGTGCAGTTGGGCCCATTGAAATAAATTTGTCTTTAATTCCAATAGAGACTCTATAGCTAGTGCATGAGAAAGTTTCTGTTGAGTTGAGAGCTAGAGAGCTCTCTACCTTCCATGCAAACCAAAGACTGCAATCGCAGGAGATAGAGTTGAAGGCAAGCCATAGGAATATATCCGAGAAGCTCGCACTTTATGAGGCACAAGACACTGGCATAAGAAATGTAATTGATGAAATTGCCCAGGAGTTGCCAGCCTGTGAGATTCAACCAGACCTTCCTCTGGTTGAGAAAGTTCAAATTATTGGAGGAAGGGTGAAAACCCTGGAGCACGAAATAGTTGCTATGGCTGAAGGCCATAGAACGCAGATCGCAGAGTTAGAAGCTCGTGTTGCAGCGCATTTTACAGACGATACCCAGGAACAGTTTGAAGCGCTGCGCAGAACTTCTACACAACTGAAGAGCAGAGCAGGTGAAGCCGAGAACCTGATGAACCAAGCTATGGAGGCTTGGACGGAGCTTGAGACGCTCCCTTTCAAAGTTGGTGTTTTTTAACAGGTACAAGCCGCAGAACAGTCCCTAACTGTTATGACTGAAGAAGCTAAGGCCTTAGAAGGCTTAGCAAAAATGAGGAAAATGAGTGAAGTGCGCAGAATCCAAAAGCACAAAGTCAGAAATGAAGATGCTAAACTCACCAACAGCATTCAGCCATTTATGGATGAGTATGCTGACCTTGCTGCCCAGATCGAGGCAAAGATCAAAGAAATTGCAGAATCTCAACAGGTGATTGATGGCACAACTAAAGAAGAAGCCACTGCAGAAACAGTGCAGACAGCTGTGGAGTGTGTCGATGAAATGGACTCCGCTATTGCGCAATGGAAGAAAACATTCGCGGAGACCCAAGCAAAAGCAGATGCACAAGTAAAGCGACCACACGCTAGTGCAAGTGGCTCGAGGACGAGCCACAAGTAAGTGTTAGGGGCCTGTTGGAGCCTAGGACGCAGCTATGGTAAAAGCTGCGAATTTTGAGGAAAAAGCACAAGTGTTGAAGGGAAAGTGCTAATTTTGAATAAACACCAAGTTTTGGGTGGAAGGAAACGGTGCGCAGTACGGTGCCAGATGGACGAGCTTAACGCAGATTACGGACTGGAACTCGTGGAGCTCGCGCGCACACGTCATAGAGGAATGAATGTGGCTGAATAGAAAGCTCAGCTACCATAATGAATGAAGCGACAGAGTAGAGGGCTCAGCTACCCTCATTAAGGCTAAGTACAGAAGTTATGGTTGCTCGGATCAAGGAGGAGCAACGGACCAAAGCATTGAAGGCGAAGGACAAGGCGCCCATACCCGCAATCTGCGCCGAAAGTCACTGAACCTGCAGGAAGCGGCGACGTGACTGCAAGCGGCGCCTACAGTACACCTAGCCATGTGCGTGGTTAGGGTTTTTGGGGATTACTGTTGGGAAAGGCCCACAGTTTTGTAAAGGTGTGACTGTCATGGCCACCTATATATATGTATAATTGATAAGGGAGAAGGTTAGCTAGTTAGTTGGTTTTCAGTCAATCAGCTAGTAAGCTAGCCATTCAGTCTTCTATTGGGTTGTTAGAAGAAGAGTTAGAGTCGGGATAGCCGTGGAGTTAATCCCTGAGTTGCAGACAGTCTGAGTCGACGTCTGAACTATTGTAATCTCTGTAGAGGAAGAGACTAGATCGAGAGAAGGGCTCCCAGCTGTGTGCGTGGAGTTTCCTGGAAAGATCTAAGGCTGCAGCTGTGTGCGCAGCATTATTGTATAAGTTTCCTTTGAGTTAATATATGAAACACTTCCCGTGGACGTGGTTTCCCATGGAGGTGAATTCTTTACGTCTTGATTGTTATGGTAATGATCGCATGAATGCATGTCTGAGTTTTATCTGCGTTTCTATGAATGTTGCATTATCTTTATGAATATGTTGAGTACGTTCTCGAAGCTTTCTTGATAGCTATAATCGTTAAGTGTCGAAGGATTTGTAGAACGCTGTCGCCGCAACGATAGAGGAATGCATTACTGCGCTGGGCACGCGGAAAGAAGAGATACATAGAGCGTCGACACAGGGGATAGTCACCTCGTGCGCCGGAGTGGAGATGTCGCGCAGCTAGGCTGTTAAGTGAGAGCGCCGCGCAGTTACGCTGAAGGGTCTGCGGAAAAGTACGACAGTCTGCTTTGAGGAATCGCTGAGGAAAAAGAGAGCAGTCTCCGCGTCGCCTAGGTTAAGGAAATTTGATTCCTTAGCCCCCCCATAGCCACTTCGGGTGAGACCTCGAGCTGCTGCGCAGCTCGTTGCCGAGAGGGCTAGTGCGCCAAGGGGTTTTGTTGCTGCGCTTCATTAAAACCCGGGTTTGCCCCAAAAAGCAGCCAACAGGACACTCAGGGGGGGGGTGTTCTTTAACATCCCGTTAATTCCATAAAAATTTAAAATTTTTTAAATCAACAATAAATGTTAATAATCGTAAGTGTAGAAATATTAAATGTTTGTAAATGCAACATTAATTAATAAAGTCATTAATGCAGTAAACAATTAATTATTGTGACTTTTTACTAAAGACAATTTATTGACTATGACACGTCATACTACTTTTCATATGCTTATGGCATTGTTCTTCTTTATGTTATCTGTAATTGATGATATTTTATGATAGAGTTTTTAAATGACAAGGTTCTGACAGTTGCTTTTGAAGATGATGAAAGGGTGGTCCTACAGGGTACCCTGGAGCTTACTTAGCTACATTTAGCTAAGGCATTTGAGTCCTGTTTCCATTTGCAGACCGCAGGTAAGAAAATTCTACGTCATAAGCGATAAGAGTACATGTGTCTTTCAATCATCGTCAAAGTATAATTAGAATGTTAAAATACTTCCTTGTGGAACAGGTTCACCGGAGGTATGATTATCTTGGTTCTCAACTTTGTCTACATGTTGACTTTCCGATTTTCCAATGTTATCAAAATCATGCCCTTAAATGCTTTTGCATGACTATAATTATCATCTACAAAAATCATCCAAAAGGCTAGTATTTATGACACCCAACAGTAATACCATTATCCCAATGTCTTATTTACTGAATTACTTGTGAATATGATACTGGTATTATGGATTATCATTATGGTTGTGCACCAACTTGACCTAGGCCTTGTCTAAGTCTCACACATATCAATTGTTCTAGAAACACATGGTTAATGTATGAAGTATAAAACTATGCCCTATGCGCCCATTCATATATTATAGAGGAGAAAATATGAGCAATGAAAAGTAATTACCTAAGACCTGCTCTAACATTTGAAGGCTTAACTAATGTCACAATATTATTGTGGTGCATACAATTACCGTAACGTTCATCAACTGAGGTGTGACAATAGGGTCTCGAATTACTAAGCATTCGCATAACATAAAGCATAAGAATACAAGTTGTTACGTTGGTTTATTAATTAAATATCGCATCCATATATACTAATTGTACACTGTGAAAACTAATGCTGCAAAGTGTTGATCGTGACAGGGTTGGGATTATTAATGCTTCCAACCATTGAATTTAAGGCTTAGCATACGTTGCACATTCGTGAAGTGAAGTGGAGGTCGAGTTGGCTGGTGTCACGTGATTGAAACTGTTTGCAGTATCACACTAAGCCGAGCTGTGCTATGCTCTAACTCTCGTACTATTGACTGGGCGACTTGGTAGAAGTGACAATCAATGCACTATTGACTGCAATCGTGGTTCAAATATCAACGGGCTTCAATGGGACACTATCCACCGTCGATCTCTGCGAGATCTGAGGCTGAGGATGATACCCAGTTCTTGCATTGTAAATAATGAAAGTGTCACCTACCCAAATTTCTGAGAATTATTATTTTATTTGCAAAATACCTTATGTTAAAATTAATTACAAAGTTTTGTAATTATGATCAGTTTTGATCATGGATGAATGTAATTACTGAATATTATTATTTAAATAAATTAATTAGGAGACAAACACCCAAGAGGACTGTTGAATGAGTGTCCACTGACCCACTAGGAGGAATGGAAGCTATTGGAAGGTATGGGACACATGGCCGCAATTGCATCACACCACTAACTGTTGGTTATGGGACAACAACCCTTAAAAATAAGGCATTATCCCCCAGGTGGAGGGAGTGAGTAGGCAGCTCATTTAATGACCCAGTAACATCTGAAAAGGCCTAGGCAGCCTATAAAGGCAAATTCGAATTGGGAAGGCAACCCTTAATCAATATTTCTGCAGAATATTTTCATATGTGAATCAGGTGATTACAAGAGAGATTCGAATAGGGAGGTTAGTGGTGACTGTAATATTGAGTCTGCATTATTGCTGAGAGGAACCAGAAATGCTGGTGCAAGTCTATTGGATTTCTATCCATTGAATATTCAGAAGTGAATTGCTACAGCAAGAAGAAGTCCTCATTCCTGAGTTTCTTCCTCCTGGTGGTTCAGTGAACAGGCTTGGGGGTCCTAAGACAGTACTTGACTGTTTTCAGGAATTGGTTGGGTGGAACAGTCTTCTTGGGTTGTTTGTTGCCCTACAGATTTTCTCAGGTTCTACAAAATTTCTAGCTTATTTCCAGTAAATGATTATGTTCTGTTTAACTATTATTTTCTGTTTTTCGAAAAAAGAATATAATTCTGGAATTGTTTTAAGTCTGAATGTTTAAATTTAATGTTGAAGTTGAATTGATAAACCAATACCTCTATTTTTCCACATGATGTTTTAAAGCATCGTACTCTAGTAGAGATATGCAAATTAAAAATAGATTAGAGGATAGGCAAATGGCATTGATTCGAATAGATAGAACAATGATTGAGTTTGTTTTCATCTCAACCCTATACTAAACAGTAATAGCATTTATTTGATAGAGTCTAGAAGATCATAAAGTACTGTAGTGTTTCATAAATTATAAGTATTGTTCTCCTCTCTGTGTTTATATTATAGATTGTTCATTCTTTTAGTTTGTGTAGTATACAAATGAAAATAGACAAACCATGATTCTACCATAGCATCAAATTAAAAACAGTATTATCATCATTATCTACTTGCTGTAAACAAAAAGCATTTCATAGTCATTCTATAATTCCCAGTTTTCACATTACATATACACACACTGCTTTCATTTCTTATTATGTTCCTTTTATAAATTTATCTAGTTCAAACAGATATTGAAGATCATATAAATAATCTATTTGTTGACAGTTATTGTATTCAATAGATAAAAGAAATTATAAGTATTATTTTCCTCTTTTGTTTTCATTTTGCAAATTCATTACTCACAGACTTAGAACCAAACCTATATTACTTGAAAGTTCTTTTTCAAAAAGATACTTACATAACTTATAACTAGATAGGTTCACAAACCCTAGTTTAGAAATACATCGAAACACGACGACATTCTACAACAATACTTTTGCCAACATATATGATCTCTACAACAGAAAAACATTACATTCTACATAGACATTGAATCGAACCCTAGTCGATATCTATTTAGATTTTCTTTTTAAAACTCTTACTTCATTTTCAAATAAATAAGAATTAGGGTATGACCCTAATTGTTTTCTTTGCAAACAATTTGAAAAACGTTTCGATGAAATCTTTAAAACCTAGTCTAGCTCAAAGAAACACGATATTAACCAACAATATCAAGTCAAACAGCATAGACATCTACACAAAATATTTTTAGCATACTATTTCATTTTCGAGAAGAGAATTATCATTTACACAGTAACGAGCCCACGGCTCTATTTCCAAAAATTAACCAACGAAGTCATGATTCTCAAAACGAGATTACAACACTGTTTGCAGATAAAAATTACAGGGTTTATCCCAAGTTCCAATAGTTTGAAAGAACCCAAAATCCGTAAGTATCAACAAGTACAACTCCAGTCGACAACGTCGATTTTTAAAGATTAGAAACTAGGTATCATTCTATCAAAAGAGAGTATCGGCAACAAACATAATATGTTTTTAAAAACATAGCTTGAACAAACAACCACGACGAGCCACGACAGGACCTGCAACTTCAATTTTTGAAACCCCATCAACCTTACAGAGCACCTACGAGGGTTTATGAGAAGACCCGGAGCTTACCGTTGGAAGCTTGCCTAACTTTATCAAACCGTTGCTTGAATCACACCTTATTAACTTGCAACTGACATTAAGACGGAGGTTAAAATATTGATATCTTTGCAAAATGAGAATAGAATCACATTAAATGAATTCTTCTTTCATTATAGGAATTGTTGTTTGTTTAAACAAACATTACCTTGCTGCGAAGCTACCAAAGCTTTTCACCCTCGTTAGTTCTTTAATGACTCCACGCTGGAAACGTTACGAGAACCATCGGATTCTTTCACACCAGGGAAAAGCATGGACTCAGATTTTTTACGACGAGTTTCCAGAACTACTAATCAACAACACTACAAACTAATTTTTTTACAGTCTAGCAAACGACGATGTTGCAGAGGGAAGAGCAATTGTAACTCTCAAGCTAAAGGTCTCGAGGTCGAACCTCATACAAGTTTAGGCTAAATTTTTGGTAGCCTGTCGGCCACAGGCCGAGAACAATGAAAATAATAACCCTCCACTACCAAACTCATAAACCAAAACCTCAACCCATTACTAGGGTTTGATCCAACGGACAACGTCAATACTAATCAATGATTGAAAATGCGCCAAAGATACAACGATGGGACGAGTAACCCTAGCATTTAATACAATGTCTTTTCACATGCAGAGTATAGTCTGCTTTGGATCACGGTTGATTGGAGTTACACTCCAGCTCAGAGGTTTATCACACACAAACATTACACGGTGGCCTCAAACCTCGTCATTACAGCGTTATCAACTTACGTGGATTGACAACGAACCCTATGACCTAACTTTCATATCAAGCTTTCAATGCAAATCCAAAGGGTAATATCCATCACAGCTCGACGATCGTATAACTTTAATGAGCCAGCACGTCAACCTGACAATAGTTATTGCATGTCAGTGTTTTGATTTCAATGTTACATTCAACCCCGAGATATGACATTATAACGTTATGTTTGGGTAAAACGAATCACAAGTTTCATATAGTTCTAAGTTATGTTTTAGGTATGGTATCAATTGACCCACGACTTTATGCAAACCCTTTAGACCAACTTTCCATTTGTTATGTAGTCCCAAGGTTCTGTTCTAGATATAAATGTTAGAACTTAGATATTTTAGTCGATAGGATAACTATGGTCACATTTTTGACATAGTTTCTATTATGCCAATCAACAAATAAATAAAATCATGTATAGTTCAACATTATAAAATCATAATGGTTGTGGTCCATACACACTAGACTTAACACTAGTTTAGTGACATCATCGGCATACATATAAATCTTATTAGTATAAGTATAGGTAGTCTTTAGATTAGACATTTCTTGAAATCCTTTGGCAAAAGAGTAACACAAAGATAACCAAAGATTATGTATGCTTGTTTTATCTTCTCACTACAAACTTGACAATGGTGTTGAAGGTACTTAGTTGCCTCAAGACGTCAAAAAGCTAGTCACCATAACATTGAAAATATTAGTGATAAGACTGATAGCATAATGATGAACTTAGACGATACTGTTCTAAACACAATGAAGTCGTAAAATGACATCTGAAATAGTAGTTATTACAGTGAAAACCATACCTGCATACTCATGGTGGATCGCAAACAAATTTCTAATAGTTTATTTATTTACGACTCTGAAATTGAAACTACTCGGACCTTGTTTTTATGTAGCCATGAAATCTCTTACCTGTCATCTGCACATAGGACATTCAAGATGCTTTAGCGTTATAGCTAAGTAAGCTCCAGGGTACCTCATAGGACACCCTTTTCATCAAAAGTCAAACTGTCAGTGTCTTTGCGAAAGAAATTAGTGTCGCATCAAACTACCATTCATTTATTACTTTTGTTATCCAAATCATGTTTACCAAACATACTTTAAACTGTCATTATTATTGTACTGCTAAATAGAAAATTAGAGCATGTTTATTATTGACAATTGTATAATTAATGCTATCATAATCCCATTATATATTTCTGCAATTTTTATTATCTAAATTAAATTTGTTATAAAAATTTTAAATTTTTATGAATTTTTGAGATGTTACAGAAAGTTGGTTTTTCTGGCATTCATTGTTACGTTTTCGGAGGGAGGTCGTAGAGCCGACAGGCTGTTGTGATTTTAGGGTTTCAGAGTGGGTTATGAGGAATCCTTCCTCGATCTCGAACCTTGGAACTCTATGTAATAGTGTCAAAAGTTGCAGGTTCATTTTCTCGTGTCAAAGCACTACGTTTCGGTAATGGTGGTTGTAAGCGGTTTTTCTCTTGCCAAGTACTGAGGTCCTTGGTTCAACCTTCAATTGTGATAAGGTTCTTAGTGTCTAGCTCGTCATTGTCTGTCGAAGCCATCCTACTCTGTCGTTCTTACCGGTGTGACGTGCCGAAGTTCAGGGTTCCAAACCTAGCGATAAGTGTTCACAAGTGAAGTTCTTTTTTTATAGTGTTGCTTTTTTTATAATACGTTTCTCCGCTTGTAACCCTTCGACACTGTATCCATGGCAGGTACCTACTTCGCAAGTGGTTGATAGCAGAAGTTATTTGGGATGGAAATGATACATCTAACTCCGGTAAGTTCCTGTGGTTCTCAAAGCCTTGTAGGTGCCCTTTGCATGGTTCGATGGTGACTCACAAAGTGCCGAGAGTTGGGTCTAACCGGCCTTGTTTGGGCGATGGCCAAGTATCGAGTTTTTTTTGTTTTAAAAGTTTCGCTTTGATATATAGTGTACAGAGGGTAACCCTCGTTTGTTTGTTTTGTTGTTCGGCTCAGTAATGCATTTTTCTTTTTGCTAAGGGTAGATGTTGCTCCACGGTCATATTTTAATATGGTGGATTGATAGGGGGTAAACCCTGTGTACTGTGGCACCGTAATGTAAAATCTGTTATATATATTTTTGAGGATGGCTACGAATCCTGAGAGTTGAGGTTTTCACTCACTCCTTATGCATAGAGGCTTGTCGTGAATGACATGTTTCCATTTTGATTGAAGTGCGGTTTGATGACTGTTTGAACAATTGTTAGGGTGGTGCTGAACCACGATGGTTGTCTGTAGATGGATTTCTTTTCCTGTACTTTGTCATCGTTCTTGTTTTTTTTGTATTTGGTATAGTGAATAGATGAACCTCGACTATCAAGTGGCTTGGGAAGAGCTATACCACAGCGTTCTATTATGTTACGAAAAGAACCCTATCTGTAGCTTTCGTTTGCTGTATGTCTGTACATTGTTTTCGTGTTCAAGCTCTAAACTGGGCATCGAGTGGTTTCAAAATACTAGCTAGGGTTTGGGAAAATAAATAATAATACCCTTGGCCTAGTAAATGAAAAGAATGGACTGTTGTCTAGGGTTAGATGATAGGTCTGTTATGAAATACCTATCCGCGTTTTTCCATGAGCGGCTTAATAAGGAATTTATATACTATGAATCCAAATAGAGGCTTGGATCCTCGGTCTTGCGATAGCTTAGGTTTTTTGTGCAGATGTTTGGTAAATGAAATCAGGATTGAAAGTTTACAGAAGGAAATAATAAGTTTACATATGATAACTCCAAGCAGAGAATAGATTTTGTAGATGCTAAAATTCTAGGCGATACCTTACTTGGAAATATTTAGGGGAAATAAATGTTTAATTGCATGATATTTCTATTTGAAAAAGATGTATTTGAAATGGAAATCATATAAATCTGGTGCAGAAGTCAATTCTTGCAGTTGCTATTATTCTTGAAAATACAGTTACTATAAAGAAACCTGAAATGTATAATATTGATGTGTATTTGCTTACTATCTAAAATAAATATAGTTAAGAGAATTATATATATATAGAACTATGCAGAAACATACTGTGTTTTTCTTTCAGGTATTAGTTAAATGAATGCTATGCTACTGTTGATGCTATACTGTAATGTTTACTGTGTTTAAATAGAGGACAAAATCCTAACAAAAATCACTACTGTAATCATTAATCCAATCAATGACATTCTGCCCCATCTCTAATCTTTCTTAATTTGCTTCTCTATACTAGAGTACTATGCAGAAAACAACATGGGGAAAAATATAGAGATGATCATCAAAACAAATGTTTCACAAAGCTTTTTCATTCAGAACATAAAATAATTTCTTTTGCATGCCTGAGTTAATACTTCTATAATGTAGAATCCAGCATCTTTTAATGTAAAAACAAGATGACAGATATGAAGATAGAAACTGAACCAGTAGATAAGAGGACAATCACCCATGAAGCCTGTTCCACCCAACCTGCTCCCGAAAACAGTCAATATGCCTGTCTTAGGACCCCTGAGCCTGATCACTGAACCACCAGGAGGAAGAAACTTAGAAGCTTAGGACATTCCCTTGCAGTAGCAAGTAATTTTTCCAGTATTACAAACTCAGCAGTCAAGAGACCTGCACCAATGCCTCTGGTTTTCCTCTTCAGAAATAATTTGCAGACTTACAGTTGCACTCTCACATAGCCTCCCTAATTCGAATCTCTCAGTCATCACCTGATGCACATGAGGAATATTTATGCATAAAATATTGTAAGAGCCGCCTGCTCAATTCGAATTGCCTTATATAGGTTGCCTAGGCCTTTTTAGTGATTAACTGGTCATTAAATGAGCTACCTGCTCACTCCTCCACCTGGAGAATAATGCCATAATTTTAGGGGTAGTTGTCCCATACCAACAGCTAGTGGTGGAGTGCAAATGCTGCCATCTGTCCCATGCCTTCTAGTAGCTTCCATTCCTCCTAGTGGGTCAGTGAACACTCTTGTAACAACTTTCTTGAGTGTTTATCTCCTATTTTAATTTAGTAAATAATAATAATGAGTCATTACAGTCATCTTTGACCAAAATTTGGTCATAATTACAAAACTTTGTAATTATAATTTAACATAAAGTATTTTGCATAATAAAATAATTATTCTCAAAATTTGGGTAGGTGACATGTTCCCTCAGGATCAAAAGGTCACCAAATTGTGAAGGGAAAGTGTAAGCTCTGCAGGGCTTGCTAGGGAAAGTGCTCAGGCACCAGGATAACAACTGAGTAAGCGGGAGCCGACATAAGGCTCAAGCGGCAAGCAGGATGCTGCAATGAAATCACAACTTGATATACATGGGGGAGTCCTTATGGGAGATGGCTAGCACAAGGCAAAGTAGAGTATGAGTCTTTATTGCAAAGTCATGGCGTAATTACAAAGGACTCCCAATCCTAAGGACAAACAACGACATGGGCACCATAATGCAAAAATGGGTTCTAACCAGGGTACCCATGTTCGAAAAGGCCCTACCGCCACATAATGACACTTCTATAACAATGTGAAGGTTATGTGTTAGTTAAGAAGCAGGGTTGCACCTAGGGTTTATGAAAGTGGTCAAAAGGTCAAATGCATAATGCATGTGAAAATGACAACTAATCTATATGGCAGGTGTGAAATATACCTGCCGTAGGTGTGAAACGATCGGAAACAACTTTTTTCGAAGAAATCTGGTAAAAAAATGCTACTCCATGACATTGTATTAGTCCAAAACAACATTAAATGGCGAACACTATATACAAGTGGGTTTCGAAAATTATAAATAGTAACAAAAATTTACAATTTACAATTCATTTTTACTATTCACCCATTTGGAGTTTTGTGGTTAGTTTTCACCTCGAAGTTCAACTGTTGATTCTGGGAGCTATGGGCGTCTATCCATCGAACTGTCAGGAGCAGGTTGGTAGTCTCATCCATGCCTTTCATTTCAATGCTTTTATTTAAAATTTTAGTGATTGGATTTTTTGTTTGGCCATGCCCTACATGGTCATGGCGCTACTTGCGGGCTATAGCTATGCGGGTCGCGGGTAGGGCTGGGTACTCACAGTCAACACATGCGTTGACCGTGGGTACCCGCCTCTGTGAGAAAAAAATGCCGGTGGGTACGATCGTCAAGTTAGTTTTTTAAATGAAATTGACTAAATTCTTTGGTTTCTCTTCCTGTAGGATGGTTCTAGAGTGGAGAGAGGGGAAACATGACCTTGTGGATGAGGCCGTCCACAATGATTTTCCTGCACAACAAGTGTTACAAGCATGTGGGATATACAAATTTTGGAACATAGGGGGTTTAAGGGCCCAAAACCTATTGCTTCAGCGTTTGATAAGCTACAGGGATGTTGATGCACAAAACTTCAACCTGGATGGGAGAATACTCACCTTGGAAGTGGATGATATCTACTTCATTACCGGTTTGTCCCGTCAAGGTGAGGTGCAAGCCTTCGATCTCATTCTATGGGTGGTGGGATCACCATCGCTGACTACATTGAGAGGTATTGTGTACCCAATACTCGGACAATGGGGAGTCTTGTGCCCATAAGAGCCATTGTAAGTCTGAGCATGAAGGTTATAGTGGCTACCTTAATGTGGATCACAGGTTCAGCAGCGCTTCACTAGGCTTCGAGGTCGGTGATGTTTTATGCATCATAGTGTATGCAACCCATGATATTTGACTGGTGCACAATGTTACTGGGGTCCATGAAGACCCAGCTGATGGAGTGCAAGGAAGGGGAGGCAAAAAAATTTGGATACAACAGTATCTTATGTAGTTTCTTCTTTGAGCGAGTTCCGGCGCTAAGTCCGAGGGTTGAAGTCCCTCCTCATAGTCTTCGCAACCCAGCCCTGACCCGGTGGGTAGAGGTCTTGACGTGACAGGGTGGTGGCCGTCAGGAATCACCATACATAGAGGAGTTCCTTCACTGGTGGGACCGACAGGTCATAGCTATAGACGACTACCCCTGTGTAGGGATAGACTTCCGTCAGGATCGGGACATGCCGCTTCCACCAGGAGCAGCATTTGGAGACATTGGTGAGTTACTCTTTTTAGGTTTTTTGGTGTATTAAATTTTTATGGATTTTTTATTATAGATGTGAATGCAAAAATCCTTTTTTGGGGGTAGTATCACATATTAATGTTTCACTATTTGCTCGCAGACAAGGGCCTAGTGAGACCTGAGGGATTCCCGAGACATCGTCGTTGGGGCAGGGGTGACGAGGTAGTGCGTGCTGCAACAGAGCGTACACTATAGACTCTGTGGGCCAACCTATCATGGATGACCGCTAGGTACCATAGATAGAGGTGGCGCGATTACCAGAGGATATGCAATTCCAAGTAGTTGGGGTGTCGGGTAACTGGGTGCGACTACTGCAGCATATAGAAAATGCAGTACAATATTACTATCAGACACATCCTATTGGAGCGGCAGCTACGCCTCCTTGTAGGGATTAGACATTTCAGAGTCCCATTTTTGTATCTATATGTATATTTTTGAGGGCTACGAGCTCCAGTTTTGTATTATGATACTACCATTTTTGGACATATTATTTATAAAAAACTTTGGTTCTCCGGTTCTACTACATATGTGTATGTACAAATGTATGAATGTATCTTTTATGTGTGTGCTTCATTGTGAATGTGACAAATTCCAATCTAATACATAGTTAGCGTATGCATCAGATATATGATTAAAACTTCTCAGAACATGAATGTATGTAATTGAAACAAAATTTCATTCCAAGAGTCTTACCCTTAAGAATTTCCTTAGTAATGTAGGATCCCTCACATGATACTGACCATTCAACTGAGACACAACTAATTGTGAATCCAGGCGGACTTCTAAAGACTTGATACCATGTGAAATAGCATCCCGAAGTAGCTCAATCACGACACTATACTCAGCCACATTGTTGGATGTAGGACCAAGACAAGCACCTCTTGAGGACACAACTAGGTGGTTAGGTGAAAAAATAACCTAGCCAGCAGAAGCAAGCTGCTGCATATGACGGCTAGCACGATCCGCGAACCCTAAGAACGTAGGAGATTCTGCTGACATCTGTTAATCAAATGGAAGCTAATCAACAGACCTGAAAACCAAAAGAAAGCTAAACTATGTACACAAATAACTATACAATAGTATACAAAAGTATTAGCTCGAACTAGAAGTTCAAGCGTAATACCGCTTGAGGTAGAACCCATTTCTAGGCTCCTTCAAGATGTTCCTCTCATAGTCCTCTAATTCATAGGCTCCTTTTTCTGGGACACGCCTCACAATGTAAGGGTCGTGCCACATGTGGTTAAACTTGCATGCCCCCAGAGGTTCTTTAGCTTGGTCATATAAGAGGACCAAGTCACCTTCAACATATTTCCAGGGACGGATAGAACTATCGTACTGAACCTTGACACGACGTTTATTGGCATCTATAGCCACGGTGACATCTCAACGTTGCTCCTCAAGCTGCTCAAGGTGGATTAAACGTTGCTCAATATCCAACGTATCAGGGAGGAGCTCTATGGTCAGTTTAAGCGAAGGGATTTCGCATTCAATTGGTAAAATCGACTCCACACCATGTACTAGCTGAAACAGTGAGAACCCGGTGGTAGTCTTGACTGTGGTTCGATACGCCCACAAAGCAGGAAATAACATAATGTGCCAGTTGTTCTTGCTTTGTTGGATGGTACGTTGGAGAATGGTCTTTAAAGACTTATTGACTGCTTCAACTTGACCATTTGCTTGGGGATAGTAAGAGGACGAGTGTTCTTGACGAAACCCAATCTTGAGAGACAAATCCTCCATCATTTTGTTCTAAAAGTGACTCCCATGGTCAGTGACAATCTCTTTCAGAATACCGAATCGAGTAGTAATTTTATTGAACATGAAATGGGTTGCTGTAGCACCATCGGCTTTTATGATAGGCATGGCCTCAGCCCATTCGTAAAAGTAGTCCACGACCACTATAATATGGTGATGCCCCCCAGCTGAAGCTGGTTTGCAATCCATGAAATCCACCCCCCACTAGGTGAAGGGACCGACGGTGACGACTGGATGAAGGGGCGCTAGATGCGAGTGTATATTCCAAGAAAACACCTGGCAAGGGTGACATCTCTTCACAATGTTTATACAATCTTTAAAGATTGAAGGCCAAAAGCAACCAACTCGCATAATACGTTGGGCTGTAGCAAGCTCGGATAAGTGACTGCCACATGCCCCAGCATGGCAATCATTAAGCACCCTCTCCGCTTATTTGTGAGTCAAGCAACAACGGAGAATAGAATCCTTTCCTCAGTGATACAAAGTGTCACTTACGATAATATAATCTTTAGCGTGATGTTTCACACGCTATCGCTCGTCCCGTGAATAATGCGGAGGAAACTTCAAAGTTTGGAGATATATAATGACATCCCCATACCAAGGGTCCTCTCACGAGATAAGAAACAAGCGTTCATCCACAAAGGAATCTTCATGGATGGCATCCTCATCAAGTCTCGGGAGGTCCAACATAAGCTCAGCAAACACCAACTATTTCACCGACTTTGCCAAAGCAAAATCGAGATTGAACTCCTGAAGGATCACAATCCATTTATTGTACTTCCCCCCTATAAGGCATCATGATAGCACGAATTGAAATAGATTGATATGCGCTACAACTGTGGTTGTTCTAAGCAAAATACAGTGTCGTAACCATTGGACTGTGTGGACAGTCGCAAGTTCCAACTTTTCCACGTGAGTATATCTTAGTTCAGCATTTACTAGATTTTGACTAAGGTAATAGATCGCATGCTCAACGAGCACATCATCAACCTGAACTAATACCATGCTAATCATTTCTTGAGACGCAGCCACATAAAGTATAAAATCTCGTGCGAAGTTTGGTGGACTAAGCACCGCGGCTGATACCAAAGCTTTCTTAAGGGCATCGAAAGACTGTTGGACTTGCTCATCTCAGATAAACGGTGTGTCTTTCTTCAACAAATGCGCGAAATCTTTGGTAAGATTAGCATAATTGACTACAAAACGATGTAGAAAATTAGCTCACCCTTGGAGGCTCTGAAGTTGAAACAAGTTCCGTGGAGGAGGAAACTGAAGTATTGCCTCAACTTTGAGAGGATCGACTCTAATACCCTCTTTCGAAATTATAAATCCTAGAAGGCGATTAGACCGTAACGCAAAGATGCATTTATTGGGATTCAACCAAATTTTGTAGGGTATACATCGTTCAAGAATCCAATGGAGGTGCTTGGGGTGGTCCACTCTCTTGCGAGAATGGCCGACAAGATCGTCCAAGAAAACCTCCATTATACTTTTAAGGTCGTGAAAGGCAAAGGTCATGGCACGCTGAAACATAGCTCCGATGTTTTTAAGGCCGAAGGGAATTTTACAATATGTAAATGTACCCCAAGGTCAAATGAAAGCAGTCTTATGTTGGTCCTCGGGTTTGATTTGAATCTGGTTATACCCCAAAAAGCCGTCCATGAACGAAAAAATCTCACTTCCCGCACACGCATCCAAGATCTGATCAATGAATGGAGTGGGGAAATTGTCTTTTAGACATGCACGATTTAGGTCTCTAAAATCAGTGCATACGTGGATCGTTCCCTACTTCTTATCCATAGGAACATGGTTTGACACCCATTCGGTAAGGGGAACGGGGTAGATAAAACCAGCTTTGAGCAGTTTCTCCACCTCTGCCTTGATAGCGGCTGCCTTCCTAGGGTTAACAACACGAAGATGTTGTCGAATCGGTTTAGCATGAGGATACATTCTAATCTAGTGTTCGACAATACTGGGGTCTATTCTTGGCATCTCCTCGTATGACTAGGCGAAAGATTCCCGAAGTTCTGTAAACAATTTGGTGTAAATGGAACCTCCTCAAAAGAGTAATGGTCATCGATGTAAACATTTTCAATCTTTCTGGGAGTGTGAGAGATGTTAATTGGTTTCGTCGGGGAAATATTAGCCATGTTCCCCTCCGCATAAATCTCATGTGAGCCCAAAAGAGCTACAGGGTGACCAACCATCTCTGCAAGAGTCGTCCTAAACTCTTCTTGCTCGACGAGATTGAGGTTGCGAAGGAAATAAGAGTGATGATGCATATCCTCCCAAGGTCTCTCACTACCACACATAGCCTCGATAATAGCTTCATCAGAAGGTAAAGTACCATCAAGGAAATCGTTCGAACAAGATGAGTCGACTTCCCAAACTGGCAGCGTAACAGGATCTTCCTCATCTGTCTGAGGAGAGGGGAGATCCGAATCTGCAGTGACTTGTTGAATATCCTGATAAGCAAGCTCAACAACAAATAGTGGCATAGACATCCCGACGTGCGCAATGTCTCTAGATGTAGAACTCGTGGATGGTAAAGTCCACGGATCATCAAAATATGAAGTCCGGAACGGTACATTATGTAATGGAGGAGGCGCATTGTCGGAAATGGTTCCAATAAAATTAATGGGTGAAGGGAAATCATAAGATAGCATCAACGAAGGGTACATTCCAACACCCATGTTCCCAGTTGCTGGCTGAGAATCTGTAACCTGCGAGACTATTGATCCCGTGGATGCTGTGGGAGAAGGATTAACGAAATCTAGCTGATCGATCATCACAATCCTGCCTTCATGGGGAAAGTAGATAATTCTGAATACAGTAGACGCGATAGCTTTCATAGCATACATCCAATTCCGACCCAGTAAAAGGTTGTAGTCGATGGGTGCATCAACCACTTCGACTTCAATAGGCACAGGTTTACCTCCCAAGTGAACAACAACGAAATGGATTATCCCATGTGGCTTAAATGACCTACCATCAAATGCAGTGAGCATGGTCCTAGACGTGAGTAGAGGAGGAGAGCCAAGAGCTTTCCAACAAGCTAAAGACATTACTGACGCGGAAGCGCCTTCGTTAACCACCATTCTTTTGACGAAAGTTTTAAGGCACTCCACATGGATTTGAAAAGTCACGTGGTAAGGTAAGCGAGGTTGAACATCAGTAGTGTCAAACTTGATAACGTTGGGACTCCCCCCATCCTAAACTCCTAACGCACATAAAAGGTCATGCCTTTGAGAAGGACACGCCTGTAAAACTTCAAGAGCCGACATGGCACACGGAGTTTGGCCCAAATATTCTACAATAAAGTAGTTTTGGGCAGCTCGGGCATTGGGATTATGCGTAGAGAGCTTAAGAACACCTTTCGGTATCCGCGGCATAATAGAGGGCTTCTCAATATGCAAGGAATTATCAGGAGGAGGGGGAGGCTCATTCCCCATATTAGGTTGTGGTGCACCATAATCGCGTTGACGAGTAGCAACACTAACCTCCGATTGGACCGTATTCACACATCCATAACCACTAGTATTGGAAGAAGACGTTGGAGTCACATTAGGTCCATAACCAATGGTGAGAGCATGCGAAGCCATGTTTTGATGATGATGAGGAAGGGGATCCTTCAACACAGCTTGGCTCTATTCCAAATGCTTCGATGCTTCTTCGATTCGAGGACACAAGTGAGTAAGATGATCTTACCCACAAAGCTTACAAGGAAATTTTACCTTACACCTAGGTTTACGGTCCTCACCAGCATTTCCACCTTCTCGAGGAGGGTTGGAATTATCCTTACGAGGGGTATTGTGATTTCTATTATTGTTCCCATTGTTTCCACCCTTAAGGTTATTTTTCCCCTTTTTCTTACCACCAGGTTGCTAGTTACTCGATGGGTTTGTTGTTTGCACAATGTGTACATCGGATGATGGGGTGGAAGTGGACAAGGTGTGAACCTGTCCGGGAGTAGTTTGGTTAAGAGAAATTTTTTGCATTTGATTAGCCACCAAATCTACAGGGCGAGTACTTGCGCATCCCACAATGTCGTAGGCATGCGGTCCAAGAACTGTCTTGGGCTCATGTTGTGTTCGCAGTGCATCAGGGATGATATCGTATAAAATGACAGACTGAGAGTATAGTAAATCTAACTGTTGGCATTTTAAGATGGCTTGTTCCTCAGTCATAATGCCAAACACCGAACATCGAAACTTCCTTAGCAATATATGGAAGTAGAGACTTGAGAAACCATTCCAATAGAAACTCTGGAGGAATGTTGGCTTTCACTAATCGCTTCCGTCGATGCCACTCTTGAACGTGGTCAAAAATATGTGTGGCCTTATTCTGACGGAAGGTAGAGAATAGTTCAGTACCAGTATCATAATGAACCGACAACTGGAAATGGTCCAAGGAAACCAAAGCGATCTCATTGAAACCCATATAAGTGCCCCTAGGCAACTCAACATACCACTTCGCGGCTGCCCCCGTGAGGGTGCATTGAAATAGTTGTAATCTAATGGAATCGTGGTTAAACGAGTTGGAAGAGCACCAAAGGTGAAACGTTGTGACATGATCAACTAGATCCTCACCACCTTTCCCCTCAAACTTAGGAATGTTCGAAGGGAGCTTGGTAGGGACCGGAGGCCAATTAGGGTCGTGACACACCGGATCATTCGTGAGCTTTGAAAGATACGGAAGATTCAGATGTGCAAGGAACATGAGCTAGGACTGGAAAGCTTGATTATAAGCTCCCATAAAAGGTTGATTGTAAGAACCTTAAGGATAAGAAGGACCATAAGCCAGACCATGAGCATTAAATTGCTGATTATACGGGCCTGACGGACCATAAGCTTGACCATGGCCATAAGGTTGATAGCCTCCTCCAACCTGACCCGTATGGGGGTAAGTAGGTATATATGTGTTTTGAGCACCATATTGAGGTGGGTTGTACTGATGGCCAGCACTGACTGTATTGTAGTAAGGGTTGCCACCATAATTATGGGGCATATACGTACTATTCGTAGCAAGAACTGTTTTGGAATGACCATGATTATAAGGTATGTTCCCACCCCCAGCATAAGCATTAAGATTAGCATGAGCAGTCGTGTGGTGACCATAAGCATGAGATGTATTCCCAACCCCAACATTGGTGTTACTAGTAGCAGGAATGGTGGCGTTGTGACCATGAGGATAAGTTATATCCCCACCTCCTACATTAGCATTACTAGTAGCGGCAGCGTACGTAAAAGTATGCGGTATATGTCCACCCCCGTGATTGGGAGGAGCGTTAACATTTGCAAAAGTGGTCCTAGGTTGACGTGTAGCGGCATGTGTATCAAGTGGTGGATGGTGAGTCGTGTTGCGAACAATGTTTTTATTAGGTTGGGTCGTAGGAGATGGTCGTATTCCAACATTGGAATTGTTAGGAGGAATGCAACTGGTCCCCGTACTATGTGTGTGAGTGGACAACGTGGTGCCCCCAGTGAGGGTATTGCCCCCAGTGGGTGCTGTGTTTCTAACACCATGACTAGTGCCAGCATGACAACCAAAAACAGTGGAAGGATCAATTATGTTGTAAGTAGGCATACCAAAAGAGAATGGGGTAGGATTGGTCGTAGGGCCTGCATCATCATGTAACTCTGGCATCCCGTAACAGAAATCATGTGGATATGAAGGATCGAACGGGTCATCCTCGGGTGGATCCGGACCAAACAAATTAGGCTGGATCTCGGATGGATCAGGACTGGACAAACTAGGTTGGATCTCAGGTGGATCACCCCCCCACGCCTCTCGAGGAGTAGGGGTGTCTGAAGTGTGCTCGAATATACTCAATGGAGTCGTAGCGATTTCTCCCATTTCAGAGTGTGTAGTCATGACATCTAGGATGTATGTTTCGTAAGAATCTGAAGACTCGGAGGGAGCCCGTCGGCGTCCCCGAGCAACACGGCATGAAAGCTCGGTAGGTTGTAAACCAACCAACCGACGAGATCGGTAGAGAGTAGGAATCCATGCCATGATAACTTTGGGGAGACTATAAAATCACAGCGTCCCCTAACGACCAACTATCGATTAAAAAAAAGTAAATCAAAAGCACACACCTAGAGAAACTACAACCAAGAGTAGACAAACAGAGTGGCTAAATGAGCTCCTGACACTAGAGTCGGTATGTCTCTCCTAGAAGAGGCTTGAGACTCCCAAACTGTAGCCGGAGGTAACAAAATCAGTTATAGAGGTTCCTAGGCTTCACTGCGTGCATAGGGTCAAGTCCTTATACAACAACAACTGTGTTGTCCAACCCCTATTTGACTCAGGATACGAACAGTATAACCACTGCAAGCACCCTGTGCGATACCTAGGTAAGGAAACTATGGTCACCACAATATAACCAATGCTCAGGGGGACAATCGAAGGTGGGATCCGTCGTATGGGCAGGGTAGCTAATCCCGAAGCACAAGAGGAAGAACCTCTGGTACCCCCAGATACGAACAAATCCTTGAAATATATCCCACGTTTAGCTGGTATTGGAGGGCTCTCTCCGCAACCAACCTCCCATGACCTCGTGATTAACTCTGGTCTAAGTAGAGCTTCCTGAGAACACCGATGTATACCATGGATTTCACCACTCCCTGGTTAGACACATAATGTTTTGTCTAGTAGTATTGGATTGTTTACTCATAATGATCTATTCCAAGACTTTAAACCTATGCTAGTTGGTGTACCCTATAAATAAAATCATTCTAATCAATTTTAGATTAAGCGTTAATTTAATGGTTGTGGTTACTCAAAGGATATGATCGTGAAACTAGTGATGTATATGACTCAATAGTATGCAAAATCATCAAACTCTAGACTCATCTATCCAATAAAAACAATGCCACTAGAATGATAATCAACTAACAGTTTCGAAATAAAGATGCAACTCTTTTATATTTTCAATGCAAAAGCAGAACCTAACTGAAAGCAGCAAGCACTCAATGCAAAATGCAATACATAAAAGTAAATTTTTTTGTATTTTCACTTATAAGCAAAAGGAAAATGCAAAACTATGTTTTTGTATTTTTCAATATGATGAAATGAAAAATGCAAGCAAAATCTCACTACTTAGTTATAGAAATGCAAAGGAAATCACTCAGACAACCTAGCAGATCCCAAACAGTAAGACTCAGCAAATGGAATGAGCTTAAAAACTAAAAATGGGTAAAAACGAATGAGGCTCAAAACCAAGAGAAAAGAGGAGTTTTGGTCACAAACTAGGCTTGGAACAGTCAGGAACAAAGCCAAAGAAGACTCAGGAACACTCAGAACCAACCCAACAACAACCAAAGGCCATAAACCAATCACCCCCGGAGTTGTACGCTACTGTCGAAGGAATACCTACTGGTACCCGTGGGCTATAGTGTAGATAGAGGCCTTTAGACGCGAGCAGAACTAGGCTCACCTGCGTACAGGGAAAAACAAATGAGCAGAAAAAGAGTCCAATGGCTCATAAAAAGGGTGTTTTCTATAGTGTATCCTAACGACCAATGAATGACACAAAGACTCGACACAAAGCAACTCTAAATAAGTACTAATCACTAAAAATCCCCAAAAAGGGATGTTCTCCCCAGTGGAGTTGCCATTTCTGTGTTGAAGAAAAATTCCTATGGCTTGGGGTGGACCACAACAGACAACTAACTACCAGAAATTAACTCAATTGTCAGTGCTATGCTATATAAATGGCAATGTTAAGATAATGAAGAGTATAACCAACCTCGATCCAAACGTTTGTTGTAGATCCCCGTTGGAACTTTCAACCCGTGCACTTGAACCTGCAGATTAGTCTTGACAACCAATATACAACAAGCGCATATAATATATAAACGACATTAACATCATCAATAACAATGGTCCATGATATTATAAGTAAATGCAACCCAATGTAATATAAACAACATTCACAACATTAATGGACGAGAATATGAGTATTTCTATTAATAAATAACAAGAAGTACAATGTGATACGACCTCTTGTCGGCAACCAATCTGAACCAAGATCTGGGTCTCTCCACTTGTGCCTCCACCACTTCAAACCTCCATGGAATGGAAAACTCAAACTGTGATAGGAGTTTGGAAGGTGAACATAAAGGGTTCACAACTACAAGGATCAATGAGTGTAGACTCAAGATAGGGAAAAAATCCATTAGAGTTCTCTTGCTCTCCTTTCTCCTCCCGTCCATATGTGCTCAATATATAGTCCTCCCAAAGATAAGTGAAAGGACACATCGAGATGTTTTGGGGAAAATGGAGGGCCAACGGTCACCCAATGACCGCTTTTTGGAAGTAAAAAGTAATTAACTAGTGATGTTTACCATTTTACATGCTACCTGCGGGTTGTAGTGATGCAACTCGCAGGTACGCCCATTGAAGTGATACAGCTAGCGTACAGGAGAAAAAAATAGGGAAATGGTGTGTCTGAAGGATATAAAGTGGATCTGAGTCAATAAAATGGATCCTGCAGGCCAAAGAGTGTTGATGCTCACAAGGTGGAAAATTACGTTGTAACAAAAGGACACTTTGGATGGAAGATCTAGATTGACCTTAGATGATTTGATACTGAGATCTTACATCTTCAACTGAAAATTATATTTTTCTGTATGTTTCGTTGGAAGTGAGCTACTATTATAACTGAAAACCCATGCATTTTCCTAAAGGTATGCAGGTTTCACTACTGATAACCCGTGCACATTCCTAAAAGTATGCAGGTTTCAATACTGACAACCCGCGTACATTTCTGAAAGTATGCAGGTTTCAATATTGACAACCTACGTACATTTCAGAAAATGCTCACCTGTATGCACAGAAGACCAGCGCACAGGGATTAAAAGGAAAAATAAAAAAGGGACTTTGCACAGTTAGACATAAATGAATCAAAGCAAAAGGAAATAGCCAAGTAACCTATAAAAAACCTCTTAGAAAGCCAACAGACTGCAAAACTGAAAGAAAACCTAGACAAGGTCATAGAGCAGAAACAACCGGTGCTCCCCAGTGGAGTCGCCAGTTTTGTTGTGTAGGAAAATACCTTATAGTGGGGGAGACGACACTACCAACTTACATGGGGTGATAAGTAAATACATTCATGTTTTGCACTAATTACTACAAATGGAAGGATGTTAGGGTCCTGAAAGTTGTACCTTTTTAACGATGGCTGGTCCTAGATTTCGCCTAATCTTCCACAATGATGAACCTAAAAAACAAAGTTAACCTTCCTCAACGTATCTTGACTGTAATAAATATGATGAAACTGGAAATAACTTAACATCAACTACAATAAGATATTCAATCAAATAGACATTCCATCAAATAGACATTTGATTGGGATGGGAAGAGTATTTCCACCTTTTATTGTCAAAGAAATTTAGATAAGTATAGATATACCTGATCTGTCCAGACACTTCTGCAACTGAGTCCCGGGCTCCTGCTCCTCACAATGACTTAATAATTCCTCTAGCGTAACAACAACTTCTTCTTTTTTCCTTTGTGTTATAGGTCAAATCTGCAGTTCTCTGTCCGTGATCACGTTGCCCTGTCGATCACACAAAATGATACTATGGATGGAAGAGCTAGATTGACCTTAGATGATTTGATACTGAGATCTTACATCTTCAGATGAAAATTATATTTCTCTGTATGTTTCGTTGGAAGTGCACTACTCTTATAACTGGAAACCTGCGCATTTTCTTAAAAGTATGCAGGTTTCACTATTGACAACCCGCGCACATTCCTAAAAGTATGCAGGTTTGAATATTGACAACCTGCGTACATTTATGAAAGTATCAAGGTTTCAATACTGACAACCCGCGTACATTTCAGAAAATGCACACATGTATGCACAGGAGACCAACGTACAGGGATTAAAAGGCAAAATAAAAAAGGGGCTTTGCACAGTCAGATTGAAATGAATCAAAACAAAAGGAAATAGCCAAGTAACCTATAAAAAACCTCTCAGAAAGCCAACAGACTGCAAAACTGAAAGAAAACCTAGATAAGGTCCCCAGAGCAGAAACAACCGGTGCTCCCCAACGGAGTCGCTAGTTCTGTTGTGCAGAAAAATACCTTACAGTGGGGGAGACAAAACTACCGACTTACATGGGGTGACAGGTAAATACATTCATGTTTTTCACTAATTACTACAAATGGAAGGAGGTTAGGGTCTCAAAAGTTGTACCTTTTTAACGATGGCTGGTCCTAGCTTTCGCCTAATCTTCCACAATGATGAACCTGCAAAACAAAGTTAACCTTCCTCAGCGTATCTTGACTGTAATAAATATGATGAAATTGGAAAAACTTAACATCAACTACTATCAAATATTCAATCAAATAGACATTCCATCAAATAGACATTTGATTGGTATGAGAAGGGTATTTCCACCTTTTATTGTCAAAGAAATGTAGAAAAGTATAGATATACCTAATCTGTCCAGACACTTCTGCAATCGAGTCCTGGGCTCCTGCTCCTCACAATGACTTAAGAATTCCTCCAATGTAACAGTAGCTTCTTCTTTTTTCCTTGGTGTTATAGCTCAAATATGCACTTCTCCTTCCATGAGCACATTGCCCTTTCGATCACACAAAAGGACACTATGGATGGAAGAGCTAGATTGACCTTAAATGATTTGATACTGAGATCTTACATCATCAGATGAAAATTATATTTCTCTGTATGTTTCGTTGGAAGTGCACTACTCTTATAACTGGAAACCCGCGCATTTTCCGAAAAGTATGCAGGTTTCACTATTGACAACCTGCGCACATTCCTAAAAGTATGCAGGTTTGAATACTGACAACTCGCGTACATTTCTGAAAGTATGAAGGTTTCAATACTGACAACCCGCGTACATTTCAGAAAATGCACACCTGTATGCACAGGAGACCAACATACAGGTATTAAAAGGAAAAATAAAAAAGGGGCTTTGCACAGTCAGATTGAAATGAATCAAAGCAAAAGGAAATAGCCAAGTAACCTATAAAAAACCTCTTAGAAAGCCAACAGACTACAAAACTGAAAGAAAACCTAGACAAGGTCCCCAGAGCAGAATCAACCAGTACTCCCCAACAGAGTCGCCAGTTCTGTTGTGCAGGAAAATACCTTATAGTGGGGGAGACGACACTACCAACTTACATGGGGTGATAGGTAAATACATTCATGTTTTGTACTAATTACTACAAATGGAAGGAGGTTAGGGTCCTGAAAGTTGTACCCTTTTAACGATGGCCGGTCCTAGCTTTCGCCTAATCTTCCACAATGATGAACTTGCAAAACAAAGTTAACCTGCCTCAGCGTATCTTTACTGTAATAAAAATGATGAAATTGGAAATAACTTAACATCAACTACAATAAGATATTCATTCAAATAGACATTCGATTGGGACGGGAAGGGTATTTCCACCTTTTATTGTCAAAGAAATGTAGATAAGTACATATATACCTAATCTGTTCAGACACTTTTGCAATCGAGTCCTGGGTTCCTAATCCTCACAATGGTTTAATAATTTCTCCAGCGTAACAAAAAATTCATATTTTTTCCTTGGACTCCTCCCTCATGGCTTCCCCTTGTATTTATGGGACAAGGCTGGAAGTTAGATTCGCGAGGCAGTTGAATTGGGAAGTTGGGGGAGTTACAACACCAAACTCAACTAATCCCAATTCGTAATCTTAATATATTTTTCAATTTCATCTTAATATTTGCGCGGGTATGACACTAGGGGACTTGTGCATGGTGCGCATCTAGGTCTCTCAGCAACCCCCGCATGTACAACTTTTCAGAAATGTACGCAGGTTGTCAGTATTGAAACCTGCATACTTTTAGGAATGTGCGCGGGTTGTCAGTTGTGAAACCTGCATACTTTTAGGAAAATGCACGGGTTGTCAGTTATAAGAGTATAGCACTTCCAACGAAACATACATAAAAATGTAATTTTCAGCTGAAGATGTAAGATCTCAGTATCAAATCATCTAAGGTCAATCTAGCTCTTCCATCCATAGTGTCCTTTTGTGTGATCGAGATGGCAATGTGATCACAGACAGAGAAGTGCAGATTTGACCTATAATAACTAAGTTAAATTAATTCATCCTACATGCAAAAGGCTACATATAATGTGGAAAAGTAACATTAGATGGACATGATAGGGTTTGGAGGGATATCATGGATTTGTTTATAGACTAAGCTTAGCAACCATAACATTGCATAAAGATTGTTGGCTAAGCTCGATAACCTTATCTTGTTTGAAATTGCAGATGGTTATGACAAAACCAGCTTAGGTTTTCTTACTTTTCCAAAACCTAACTAGGTCTCTCATCCTGAGTTTATTAATCCCATTCCTTGAAACATACGTCAGACCTAAAAAATCAGATCACTTCCTCCTTTTACCCCACAAAATGACATGTCAATTTGAGGGACTTTTTCCAACTATCTAGTGATAAGGATGTACCAATAGAGAACTTTTGAGTTTTATGTACTATAGTCACCAAGTAGAATTTAAGTATTCATCTCCTATGGCAGAGATGGATTTCACACATAAATAAGGGGATTTGTCTTAAGGGTGCCAAATCCCTTTGATATATTTTTTATTTTTTCCTTGAAAAAAAGCGTAATTTTATTTAATCTTTCGAGTACAAAATTACATTTGATCATCTTCACTCTAGAAGAGTATATTTGTTGACATGCAAAACTAGAAAATAGATTTGTGTCTGTGTCCATGGAGAGGTTCAAAAACCATAAAATTTACAAAAAATACAGTATATATGCTGTGATCCATGAAAAATAACCCATCCATATAAGTCGTGATAAGTCGGCTTCAACTGTCCAATAACCGCAGAAGTGCCAAAAAGAAACAAAACCATAATGTCCCTGTAAACCCCTTCAATCTATGAAGGGCCGATGATAAAATTCCCATACCATGCCACCTGTATATTCTTTGATCTTCCATAGCCTTGGCCCTAGTAGGAGCCCCGCTTTCGAAGCCCGGTCCACCTCTTTGTTATTTTCCCTATAAACATGAACTCATTCAAAGGAGTCAAATGCAGTAGTAGTATCCATGATAGCTGTCAAAATGTTTGAGAGTCTAAGGTTTTGACAATGTTGAGTTCCTGAAATCCACTTGACTACATTCATAGAGTCCCCATAAATAGTTAAATTACGACAGCCCTTCTCAAGCGTGTAAATGATTAGAAATTTGAGGCTCACAATCTCTGCGAAGTTGTTACTTCCTTCTGCCAGTCCCAAAGACATTTCGAAGAAATGATCTGGCAAAAGAAACAAAAGGGCCCCTCCCCCACATTAATTGTTTTGACAAGCTTCGTCGAAAAAACCCTAAGGCAGGGTTCGGTCAATTTCCACCGGATGAATGACCCTCATGTTACCAGGCTGCCCAATTCGTTTACTGGAGAATAAGAGCCCACAACAATATATAGCAGTTTGTGCAGGAAGGAAGAGCTTATTATTGAATATATAATGGTTCCTGGTAATCCACACCCCCCACACCACCAACAGAGGAAATGCTCTGAACTCATGCAGAATCAGGTTTTGATACCAATTCCACCAAGAGACATTCAAAGTGTCCCCCTCCCAGATAAAAGGAGTCTTCAACACCCGCGAACAGACCTCCCAAAATGCTTGAATGTAAGGACAATGGAGAAAAATGTGATAGACCAATTCCTCGCTATATTTACATAATATGCACCAACCTGATCCATGTTTATTCCTCTTCTAAAGAAAGTCCCAAGTAGGCACCTTGTTCATAAGTACACACCACATGAGCAGGCACGTCTTATGGGGGATCTTAATTTTCCACAAAAGCTTCCACCACCAAACCTGGTCTCCCTACACAAAGTCTACACTGATTCTCAAATATCCACCTTTGGGATTATAGGCACTCGAAGGATCAACATCCCAACACAGTTCATCTTCATGTTCACCGAGGAAGATATGGTCAAGGTTGAGTGCCCTGAAGTACCGAGAAAGTTCCATCACATCTTCCTAATCCATCCCAAAGGAGTTGGTTGAAAGCTAAAATGTCTACCCAGAAGAAGTGCATTAGGATCAGCCAAATGATATAGGAAAATGTAACCTCTCAGCCGCAATGCTTCCAAATTCCCCACAGGTAGCAGATGTTGTTGTTCTCAACCCACCCATGGGTCCTTTCCAATCCAAACCTTATGCCCATTACCAATATTCCATACCAAATCTTGTTCGATAATGTGGAAGGATGTAACCACCGCCTTCCAGATCACAGACCCTCCCAGGTGTGTCTTATCCGGACTTCGGATCTAATTTTCACTCGTGACAGGAGCAATGCACTTTTGAATCATTACTTGTGCCCAGAAACCCCCAAACTTGATCAACCTCCACCCACCCTTTGCTGCCAGTGCTTTGGAAAAAGCAAAGATATTCTTCAAACCCCACCCCCCCAAGGATTTTGGAAGAGCAATTTTTTTTGAGCGATCCCAACGGGCGACATATGCATCTTCTTTACCACTCCACAAGAAACAGAATCATAGTCATCTAGCCTGATCCAGAATGACCCCAAGAATCCATGCCAGTGACATCCAGTACACTGGAATAGCTTCCAACACAGACTTTGCCAAAACCAACCTCTCAGTTCTGGAGAGGCACTTATGCTTCCAACATCTCAATCTCTTCTCCAACTTTTCAATCAGCCACACCGAGTCCTATTTCTTGTAATCATTAGGTTTTAGATTAAAACCTAAATATTTAAGTCCATCCTGCAGAGAAAGATGGGAGAAAGGAAATACTCTAGTTAAAACCTCCACCTCCTCCACACTAAGAAGATTGGTAGTTAGAGTGGATTTCCCTTCATTGATTTCCATCCCAGTAGAC